>OY992876.1:344350502-344550502 GCA_963921405.1 Cepaea hortensis
TGTGGCTAGACGGTTCTGTGGGGGAGCTGTGGGAGCGTTGTGGCTAGACGGTTGTGTGGGGGAGCTGTGGAAGCGTTGTGGCTAGACGTTTGTGTGGGGGAGCTGTGGAAGCGTTGTGGCTAGACGGTTGTGTGGGGGAGCTGTGGAAGCGTTGTGGCTAGACGGATGTGTGGGGGAGCTGTGGAAGCGTTGTGGCTAGACGTTTGTGTGGGGGAGCTGTGGAAGCGTTGTGGCTAGACGGTTGTGTGGGGGAGCTGTGGAAGCGTTGTGGCTAGACGGTTGTGTGGTGTAGCTGTGGAAGCGTTGTGCCTAGACGGTTGTGTGGGGGAGATGTGGAAGCGTGTGGCTAGACGTTTGTGTGGGGGAGGTGTGGAAGCGTTGTGGCTAGACGTTTCTGTGGGGGAGCTGTGGAAGCGTTGTGGCTAGACTTTTGTGTGGGGAGCTGTGGAAACGTTATGGCTAGACGTTTGCTAACCTGCCCGGTGGTCGTGGCACTGAGGCGGTTTCTTGTTCCTTCACACTGACCTGCACTCTCTGGACAACCCAACATAAAATTGGTACTTGGAAATGTCTTGGACAGTGAAGGCGGTCTGTGTGATAATGACCACATCATCCCTGTAGTGACTATTGGTCTAAAAATATGGGTGTAGCAGTGTATACTCAATATGCCTTGGATTGAGTTGAGTCAAGAACTGATATCACAACACTCGGGACATTTCCATACGTGCTCCGTCTTCATCTACAACAGCCAGTGAAGAGTTCCAATACGAGAGGTACCAGTTATATCTGATTATATGTCCGTCTGACCTTTCTTCCGAATTTTGAATGTCGGCCAGCACCTCTGGACATTTCCTGCAGCACCATTCTTGCCAAGCCGTTCTACCCGTTCTTATGCACTATGCACACGATTCCAAAGGGCAAAGACCACATCTGCCTTATCCTGCACCAATACCCCACTGAGTGGCGTAGGCCCGGCCAATCTGTCCGCCTGCTCGTTTCCCACCACACCAGTATGTCTTGGGGGAAAATTCCACTGATTCTCTCTAGTTTTGATTGTTGAAAATAAACCTGCCATTCTGTCCCAATCATTCCCGTATCCACGTTTCACAGCATACTTTGCCAGACTCTTACAGTCGCGACATGACTGTGCTGTTTGTCCTCCAGTCAGCGGAACATCGTCGTGACCGTACCACATCCATTCTCAGACTAGATGTTGTTGTATCATATGCCAGTCTCTCATCCACATAAGGAACAGTTTCCATAGCTGACATAAAAACGTGCAAACATGTTAATAACTCACTTGCACACGTGCACAAGTTTCGGAGGCCCGTATTCACATGTGTTAAAGTTTCAGAAGCCCCCATTCACATGTGTTAAAGTTTCAGAAGCCCACATTCACATGTGTTAAAGTTTCAGCATCCCACATTCACATGTGTAGAAGTTTCAGAAGCTCACATTCACAAGTCTAAACATTTCAGTAGCCCACATTCACACATGTAAACGTTTCAGTAGGTCAGTCTCAAACCCGCATAAGAACAATTTCAATATCTCAAAGACACACGTTTCAAAGTTTCATGGAACAGAATGACACAAGTAGTAAACTTTCCAGTTAGCGCCAAGTGTCGTACAAACAAAGGTTTCAGATGTTTAAGTTGACAACAACAGATCATCACATTACCTGCTCTAGAATTGTTATGCAGGCTGCGTGGGCCACGATTTTACACGCGATGCATTTCTTTCGTTGTCCCATTTTCTGGAAGCAAAGGACAAATCAGGAAATGTCACACTAACAAATCAACTATACCCAAGGATACGATAATGTTTCATTTTGTATATAAGAGTGCTTGAATGATATTTCACAACCGGTATGTATCAAGGTATTATATATACGCACACGCACACACTCTCTCTCTCTCTCTCTCTCTCTCTCTCTCTCTCTCTCTCTCTATATATATATATATATATATATATATATATATATATATAGAGAGAGAGAGAGAGAGAGACAGAGAGAGAGATAGACATACAGACAGACAGACAGACAGACAGACAGACAGACGGACGGACAAACGGACGGACGGACGGACGGACGGACGGACAGACAGATAGACAGACAGACAGACAATCAAAAAGAGCATCAGCAAAGATTAAGTGTAGAGAATAGCAACGACAAGAAACAAATCGCGAAGACACACCGTCAGACAAATAGTATTGAAACATCACACAACAGCGTGGCAGCTAATCATCCAGCAGAGACCATGGAACAATAACAACGACCAGACACATGTACATATCACCAGACATTCCCCTATAGAACATCTGTGGGACGAGCTTGGACGCAGAGCCTAAAGGCAAGGTTCTGCAGCTAATCCGCAACAGCTCGAAGCTGCTTTTACGCGTAAATGGGACTTGATTCCCCGGAATTTCTTTCAGAGACTTGTGCGTTCAACGAGCGGCCGCTGACAAGCTTGTTTGCAAGCACATAGTGGACATACCAGGTACTGAGGATATTTTATTTTGTATTGTTCGCATAGAGGAACAAGAGATCACATTCTCAATATGCGTTTAATAATAGAGAAGTGCAGAGAATTTAATGTAAACATATTCTCATATTTTGTGGATTATTCAAAGGCTTTTGACTGTGTACAACATCAGAAACTTTGGGAAATCGTGAGGAATATGGGCTTTCCACCACATGTAATACAACTCATAAGAATGCTCTATCTAGACCAACAAGCAGCGTTAGAATAGATGGCGAGGCATCAGATTGGTTTTACATCAAGCAAGGAGTCCGTCAAGGATGTGTGCTGTCCCCCTATTTGTTTAATCTGTACGCCGAAAATATAATGAGAAATGTAAGAGATGATATGAATAGGGAACTATATGATGCCCTAAATATCGGTGGTCTTTATATACCAGAGATTCGGTATGCTGATGATACAGTATTGCTATCCACAACACCGACTGGTATAGAAAACCTAATAGTCTTGCCTAGTAGCTGATTACCGGCTCGTCTATTCAGCCACAAGGACAGTTGTAAGCAGGAACAGGTCACAACGGAGAATTTCAAACAAACCAATGTCCTCGCCATTGTAGTCAGTGTTTATTCTCTAAAGTCATCGCCGCCGTTATACACTCATTACCAACAGGTGTGGGCTGACATGCGATGATCCTAAAACACTCTATCTAACGTTCACTACCAACTTACGGTTTGGCTCGACCTTGGCTTGACATCGGCGTGTGCTGAATTGATGTCGCTTTTCTTCTGCACTCGCTTTTCACAACCGTCGTGTCCAAAGACCCTGGCAAGACTGACCCGGTCTTGCCATCTGTCTCGTGAGCCACACAACTAATGTCACGTGACACGCAACTCATTGGAGTCACTTCCCTTTCTTCATCATCATCATCTGTTGCTCCACCGACTTCTCTTGTAACCCTGTTCTTACTCTGTCCGTTTCCCGCTGTATCTCTCATATCGGTCCATGGCATTATCCCCCCCCCCCCAATTTTTGAAAATGGTGTAGCCATTTTCACAGTCTATTTTGGTTTTTTAATCCCATGACATGAAGCGATATGAGTAGTCAGGTTATTACTCTATGCTACATTATTGTCCTTCCACAACCCTATTATATCTGATAATATGATAGCATGGCATTCTATTAACCACTCCAGAAAATGAAAAGTAAATTATTATTATGTTCAGGCACGCCCTATCAACCTACTTTCCGCGCAGGCGACGTGTAGCCAACCTATGGGGGGGGGGGGGGTTAGTCTAACATACTATGAGCTTCATAAGGTCCCCTGGCCTCCCCATAGTAGTCCCTCATTTGCCCTAAAGACAAGCAACCTCAAACCTATCAAGACCATTAAGTCCGAATGAGGGGATATGCGTGGTTAATAGGTACCATTACCATCTATATTATTATTTATATATGGTTTCGTGGAACATGAGCAATGTGTATATGACTTGCGTACCACTGTATTTCTCGGTTGTCATTTGGGTTTCCCATGTGACGTAATAATTTAATACTCATAGATGGGGTCATTGCATAAGCCTTTGTCTGCTTGCGGTCTACTTATATTTCAGTTGTCTAGGGTGATTACTTCTTCTTCGTGAAAGATGTCTTTTCGTATTATAACCGCAAGTTCATCTTATTGCCGATATAGATGTATACTGTAGACTCATTTACCAATATCTTTTTGTCTGTCAAAGTTTATAATACTTTGATCTTCTATCTTCCCTGTTGGTCGATGTTGAACCGCTTTCTGTTACTTGCATTCTTCATGCTGGTCCAACGCCGTCTTTTAGCCCTAAGTTGGTATGCTAGATTCGCTCAGAGTTGAACAATGGAGATGTACCTTAATATATATGTACATTTGTATGCATGGTCATCTCTATTATGGAATATGTCAATCAATGAATAAAATTATCATCAATAAATTTCATTGACATATATGAGATATTCATGCAGTATTATACACTGACAGTAAATTAAAATTGTGACATTGATTTACATTATCAATGTGTTTATATGTTGTAGTATCAATATTAAAATTAACTACTACCATTCACTCGTGTCATTTGTTGCAACTTTGTTTCTTGACCATGTTCTTCAATGTTATTCTTGTTGCCACCGTTGTTATACTATATGATTTGTGTCTCTTGCTTAGTCTTGGTTGGTGTTTCTCTTGTCTTGTGTTCTTGCTGCAAAAGATCACTTATTAAGTATTCCCACACTCTGCATATGTAACAAAATTTTAACATGAATAATAATGTGTATGAAAAATTATATATCACAATGGCACAACCATATCTTGTTATCATCATTGTAATATGTGTGATGATATGTTTCTCGGTGATTATACCATGGTCTATGATGGCTTGCCGTTACCACGGACCCAATCACAGTAGTTTGTGTCGATATCATTAGGTCTTTGATGACATCAGCATTCTCGTTGTACTTGTGCTTGATGTTGTTGTCGTCTGTTGTAATAATTTCAATTCTCAGCTCTGGTATGTTCTAATGTCGATACCGTAGGTTTCTCTCACTTGGTATCTGAAACTTGGCTGTTATACCTGTATTGGCTGATAGCTTACTTATAATGAATAAAACATGCAATCTGATAACTTACATGTGATAGATGGAATATGATAATTTACATCTGATCGATGGAGTATGTCATGTGATAATTTACATGTGATTGCTGGACTATGCAATATGATAGTTTATACCTGATTGATGGACTATGCAATGTGATAATTTACACCTGATCGATGGAATATGTAATGTGATAATTTACATTTGACTGATGGAATATGCAGCATGACAGATGAATTCATATTCCCCATCAATAAACCTACTCTCACTCAGTTATTTAACTACAGTTCTACTTGTTTAACCTGGGCTGGTCTTTTCAGCTAGCTGGTTTATGCTGGTTTGGCGCCCTAGGATTGTAGACCAGGAATGGTATCTTTTCCAGGTATATGGATGGATTTAAGGTGGTGCTTGCACGGTTCTCCAACTCTTTCATTCATCGTCTGTGTATTCTGGTAATTAATAAAAATGGAAAAAATATGTACATATCTGACTTTCATTAATTAATTAAGTACAATGTCAAATTGACTGCTGGTATCTGTAGTCATTCTATACGGCAGTTCAGAGTTTTAAGTAATATTTGGATATCTATATCCTTGTTACCCTGAATGTACTCTGAATATACTTGTTTTAAATTATCTCATTCCCGTATAGTGTCTTTCTTATGTACTGAAGTTAAAAAAATTGTTATTTTTTGTGTATGTAGTGTTGTGGATTGTGTATTTAGTGCATGATGATGTATTTAATTGTATCTGTATGTGTCTAAACAAGATATTTTGAGATGGTAAGTAACTTGAGTGTTGAATGTCAATCTAAAGAGATGTTTCTTTTCTTATTGTTAATCTGGTACTATACTTATCTTGTGACTCTACTGTGTTCTCCATTTTTTCTTTATCTAAGGCTGCTTGTGCCTCCATGGCTTCCTTTGCAGCTTCCCTGGCTTCCTTTGCAGCTGCTCTCTCTTCACGTTGTTGCGCTTGATGTACTTTTAATTTTTGTTTGGCCCACGTTGCTAGGTCGGACCCTGTCATGCCACACTTCTCTCCCATGGCTATGAAGTCTTGTAATGACGACATGTTCGTTAGATATGCTCACCTACGAATGTGATGTTTTAGCAGCCCAAGGTATCAATAGTATCTAGCATATGCTGTCTTTGGTTATGTGGTGATTGATGGTATGCTTATTTAGAGTTTATATTTGTGACGTTATTCAATGATACTCACAACTAGAAGTGACCTTTGTGTCACGTCATCGTGGTGTTACAAGGTTTTAAATATTACAACAGAAAAGATAGGTGATGTATACTATGAGTGTCTATCTGAAGTATACTATCTTAATTTATCAGCACTGGAACACTCAGAACATATGTGTGATGCTCGTGGATCTTGTTTTTGGTCACTGAAAATTCTTATTGAGATCTTGAAATAATTCATAAATTATCTCAATATTCTTGCTTGATGCAAGCTCAACACCTGTAATGGAGAAAAACGACAAAACCCTGTAGAGAAAATAACCAAATATCCACTCTAATCAGCTGCACAAAATGATACAATAACAGTCAGACAATTTCACTCGCCTGATGCCTTGTTGCTGCTGCTGCGGTGCGGTTCTTCACTGGTCCGGTGTCTTCCCTCCAGTAGTCGAGGTCTTGAGTGTTGCTAGTTGACTTAAGCTCAAATGTCAGATAGATTTGTCAAGAAATTCTGGCCTTCTCTGTAACTTGAATGGAAAAACTTTAATATTATGTAGATGCACTGTGGTGCTGTCGTGTTATTGTTCTGGAATGAATCGATATGTTGATTTCGGTTGTTTAAACTGTTCCATGTTGGTTGGAGACTAAAGTTGAATTCTGGAAAAATGTCTTAGAGAAAGTCTGATTCTTGAATCCAGATGAAAATAACTTGGTATATGATTGCTAGATGGTTTCTACCCTTCTTCCACATGTAGTTATGATCATCTTTGTCGTCTTGAAGTATTTGATTGAAACTTTGATTGTCCCCCAAACTCGACTCGATTGTCGCACTCCTTACTACTTATATAATTGTAGTTGCGAGATTTCAGTCAAAATTCAGCCATCATCGTTGTCCTGATTTATTCTCTTATATGATGCGTTGTACCTGTTGACAGGACTGTCTGTTAGCCCTTTGAACAACTGATCATGTGCCGTCTTCGTAATTGTGTGTTCACTTTCTTGACTCTGTTTTCTTTTTGATTGTTGAATGTCTCTCGGTAATTCATGAGTCTTTCTTTCTAGACTTATTGACACTTAGTTCTTGACACTCGTGAATGCATTTAAGAGTTTATTAGGACTTTACAACTCTAACGTTTTCTCAGCCAGGGTCAATATTTATGAAAATTAATATTTCATTTGTTGTGTTCAGTTTTGTGGCTTAAATGTTTGTATTATAAAGCAATATTCACACCACGCTTTGATAGCTGAACTTGTTTGTTGACACCTTCGTTCAAAATTGCAAATGGCGTTCAAGGTGACCTTCCTTGTTCTTTGTCTGAATGTTACCGAATTTTCTTGAAGGTAACTCTTCTTTTCGGTGCTCCTGCTTTATTATTTACGAGCCTCCCACTTGCCAAGTAGCTGATTACCGGCTCGTCTATTCAGCCACAAGGACAGTTGTAAGCAGGAACAGGTCACAACGGAGAATATCAAACAAACCAATGTCCTCGCCATTATAGTCAGTGTTTATTCTCTAAAGCCATCGCCGCCGTTATACACTCATTACCAACAGGTGTGGGCTGACATGCGATGATCCTAAAACACTCTATCTAACGTTCACTACCAACTTACGGCTTGGCTTGAACTTGGCTTGACATCGGCGTGTGCTGAATTGATGTCGCTTTTCTTCTGCACTCGCTTTTCACGACCGTCGTGTCCAAAGACCCTGGCAAGACTGACCCGGTCTTGCCGTCTGTCTCGTGTGCCACACAACTAATGTCACGTGATACGCAACTCATTGGAGTCACTTCCATTTCTTCATCATCATCTGTTGCTCCACCGACTTCTCTTGTAACCCTGTTCTTACTCTGTCCGTTTCCCGCTGTATCTCTCATATCGGTCCATGGCAAGTCTCAACCCAATTGAATAGTGAAAATCACAACTTGTATCTTAACATTGCAAAAACAAAGATAATGCATACAGATAAAACCACTATGGAGAAAGAAATATATGTTAATGAAGAAAAATTGGAGGTGATGGAAATTTTGAATATCTTGGGTCATTGATTACCAACAACGTTGACACAATGAACGAAATTAAACGACGACTATCAATTGCTCTTCAAAGACTAAAACAACTGAATAAATTATGGAATGGGGCTGACAGAACTTCAAAAATTAGATTTTTAAGAGCATGCATCTTTCACATTGCAACACACGCCTGTGAGACCTGGACACTTACTAAACAAGCTGAGCAGCGCATAAATGCCTTTGAATATAAATGTTATAGACGAGTTCTAAGAATATCTTGGGTAAAGAAAAGAACAAATGCATCAATACTCCGCGAGCTGAATATTGAAGAAGGTTGGCTATTAAAAACGATGAAACAAAGAAAATTGAAATATTTTGGTCACTTGAAACGTCACGACAGTTTGGATAAAAAAATAATGGAGGGGTATATGCCTGGGAAGAGAGGAAGAGGAAGGCCAAAGAGAAGATTGGTGCAGGATGTGGCAGATGATCTCCAGATGGGTGTATCGGACGCGGGACACCTTGCTTATGATCGAGAGGTTTTCTGGAAGGTTGTTATGGGAGCGAGGTTCTGCAAAGGACATGCTACTGAATGAATGAATTGTTCGCATATCCTTTACAGGACATCGCTGTCACATCAGCATATTTCAGCTGATTGTTGATTTCTTGTCTAGATTACGCTCAGTAGTTTGCTATTACTTTCTGAGTGGCCGGCTCACATACCCCGTAAGTTACCGACCCGGAGAGAACCGCTACCAATTCTCACGAACGTCACGTTACTCGCGAGAGTATACGGGATTACGGAGAAAGTCATGTAACACCTAGACCAGGGAGACCGGCATACTGAGGATAGTGTGACTTAATTTGTTTATTAATTGAATTTTTGGTTTTCTACCTTGCCTGCACAGAATGCAATAAATTTCATAACAGTCACATGCACAAATTATTGACCAGCATGGATTCATAGGAAAATGAATAATGATTAAAAATATGTAAGCTTGTAAACGCTTATATTTCCATTTCATTTCACACTCTGTCCTTGGATTATACAGCCGGTGTGTTTATATATGTTTTGCGTATCCTTTTACAGGACTTAGCTGTCAACAGCAGCATCTTTCAGCTGTCTGTTGATCTCTTGGCAAGATTACGCTCAGTAGTTTGCCATTGCTTTCTGAGCGGCCGGCTCAGTATCCGCAAGTCACGAGCGGGGGTCGAACCACCTCAGTTCTCGCTCCGCTGCGAGACTCTGCGTGATAAACGGGATTACAGAGAGAAAGTGTTGTAACCCCATAGCCAGAGAGACCGGCCGTGTTTATATATATATATATATATATATATATATATATATATATATATATATATATATATATGTGTGTGTGTGTGTGTGTGTGTGTGTGTGTGTCTGTGTGTGTGTCTGTGTGTGTGTGTGTTTGTGTGTGAAAGATATATTGAATCACGTTAAAATCACACCGGCTGTATAATCCAGGGACAGAATGTGAAATGAAAATATAAGCGTTTACAAGCTTACATATTTGGAATCTTTATTCATTTTCCTATGCATCCATGCTGGTCAATAATTTGTGCATTTGATTGTTATGAAATTCATTGCATTCTGTGCAGACAAGGTAGAAAACCAAAATTTCAATCAATAAACAAATTAAGTCACACTACCCGAGGTATCTGGTATCTCCACTGTGTGCTTGCAAACAAACTTGTCAGCGGCCGCTCATTGAACGCACAAGTCTCTGAAAGAAATTCCGGGGAATCAAGTCCCATTTACGCATAAAAGCAGCTACGAGCTGTTGCGGATTAGCTGCAGAACCTTGCCTTTAGGTTCTGCGTCCAAGCTCGTCCCACAGATGTTCTATAGGGGAATGTCTGGTGATAGGGCAGGCCAATCAATCGTAGCAATGTTCTGTTGCTGTAGATATTGCTGCCTAATGAATGCGGTGTGCACACCTGCATTATCCTGCTAGAGAAGCTGCAAGTCTGGATAATTTGTGAGCGCAGGAGCAACCAATGCATCCCGCACCTCATCTCGATATGTCACAGCATTAACATTTCCACGGAAGACGTGAAGAGGCAAGCGATGGTGAAGCCTGAAACCTCCCCAAATTTGAATACTGCCACCTCCAAATCCTTTGTGCTGACGAACACAGCAATCTGCAGAATGCTCTCCACACCGCCCATCAGCAAAGGATAAATAGTATGGGCTCTCGTCTGTGAATAGGACAGATTCCACTGCAGTCTAGTCCATCTGACAAGTTTCTCTGCCCACTGCAGGCGCTGCTGACAATATCTGTGAGTCAAGTTTGGCCCAACATAAGGTCGCTATGCAGTAAGGCCTGCATCTCTGAGTCGTCGTTTGACTGTCATTCGAGAGACTTGCCCACGCCTACCCACTATTGCTGTTTGACTTGCCGGGAGAAATATATTCCTTAGGCGACACAGCACAATATGACGATCTTGCGCAGGGATAGTAACTCATGGCTGACCACTCCGAAGTCATCTCGGGCACTACCAGTGGTTCCGTAACGTTCACTGAAACGTATAATAGTGCTGTTGTGGTAATTCATCCTTCTGACAATGGCCCGTGAGCTAATTCCTGTCTCCAACATACAAATGGCTCGTTGGCAGTCGTTTTCAGATAAACGAGGCATTTCAAGCACGGGCACTGGGTGTTTTGTCGCAACGGCCGTTTTATACCGAATATACTGCCAGAATGCCGGTCTCCCTGGCGAAAGGATTAAGGACGCTGTTCGTAATCCCATATACCTACGTACGAAAAACAACTGCGCGAGATTCGGCAGCGGATCGCGTCGCGTTGGTTTCTCATGGTAAGGTATGTGAGCCGGTCGTTCAGAAAGCAATGGCAAACTACTGAACGTAAAACTTGCTAAGACATCAACAGTAGCTGAAAAATGCTGATGTTGACTGCATTGTCCTGTAAATAGGATATGCAAAAAACAAAATACTGCCAGAATGCGTACACATTTTCATGGTCAGTGCTGTTGGAAATCGTGTTGCACGTGTAACTTTCATTGTTTTCATATAGTTTGTACACAGACCCGTGGGATGAATCATGCACATTTCATTCAAGCAGTAATTCTCTCTCTACCTCATGACAAACACAGGGAAAACCCACCCCACACCCTTTTTCCCCCTAGCTTCTCTGCATCAATTTATACAATAATGGTGTGCTTTAATTATGCTTCAGTATATATAGTAAGAGTAAAGAAGTAAGATTCTACTGGAGGGGGAGTAAGATTGTACGTGGCGGAGTGTGAGATTGCATGATAGTCAATTCTTGCCCCTTGGTCTCCCCTTTCTCTACTTATAAGTCTGAATTCCAGTGTATTCTTCTTCTTCTTTGGCGTTGGTCTGTCCGCGGGACAAGAAGAGTAGAAGAAGCACACGCAGCAATGGGAATCATGTCCCTAAAGCCGCGAAGGTAAATGACTGAGATTACATAACACCGCTGAAAAAATCTCAGACAAAAATTAGCCAGCATGCACAAGCTTTACTCTAGGCAAACCTCAGACCTGACTTTAAGTGAGTACCCAGAAGTACTGGGTAGATACGGCAGACGTACGTAAGATGCCTGCATCGACCAACAATGAAGATAAGAAAACTGACAGGACAGCATTAACGTCCAGAAGACATCATACTCTAAACATACAGGTCCATGAAGGCGTGTTCGGCCTCAGTGTGGTGAAGATGGAACAAAGATTGTTGAAAACAATCAAAGAGGAAAGCTAGGCGTTCCGGACAACTACAAAAGCCTGGCTATGGAGATCACTGTTTCCCCCAGAGCACTGGCATGGGCAGCAGAACAGGCAGATACACACGTGACAATCGTACAGACTCCCTAAACATGCTGTAGAAGATCACAATTGCCAGTCTCTTCTCCTAATTCCAGCATTCGGAAGTCGGGCTTCACATCACTCACCTGGATGTACACACCAGGACATGCCGAAGTTAACTGTCATCAACACACAGATCTGTTGGCAAGGAATGCACCAATACAAACGGGAAGAAGCATGCGCAGCTCTGATATTGCCAAGGAACACATACTCGGCTCGTGGATACTGATGCGACTACCGCTAGCCCGAGAACACGGACTGCTTTCGTTGATACTGATGAGACCACCGCTAGCCCGAGCAAACGGAATGAACTCGTGGATACTGATGAGACCACCGCTAGCCAGAGGACACGGATTGAGGTATGAAGGCTGGTTAAGCACATCAATATCGCCTTTAAGACCAAGAGAAGAAATATTATAGTATTATACCTACCTGCTCATGGGAACACTGAGCAGAAATACTTTAGGATGTCTAGTGCATCGGGCGACTGAGCAATCATGGGAATGTCTAAGGTTCCGTGACGCCGTTCAGCTTAGCATAACTTAACAAAACATAACTATTAGGTGGCAAGGACAACATCGAGACAACACAATAAACAGGATGAGGTCTTGACCTCAGCGCAATTGTTGACTATGGAGCCAAGATATTAAAAGTTTGGGACATTTCAGTTTGTTTTATTGTTAATTATGGAGTCAGGATATTTCAGTTTGTGACATTTCAGTTTGTCTCATTGTTGATTATGGAGCCAAGATATTAAAAGCCTGGGAGATTTCAGTTTGTTTTATTGTTAATTATGGAGCCAAGACATTCCGTTCGTGACACTTCAGTTTGTTTTAGTTTTAATTATGGAGCTAAGATATTAAAAGTTTGTGAAATTTAAGTTCGTATTATTGCTGATTATGGAGCCAAGATATTAAAAGTTTGCAACATTTCAATTTGTTTTATTGTTAATTATCGAGCCAAGATATTTAGTTTGGGACATTTCAGTTAACTTTATTGTTAATTATGGAGCTAAGATATTAAAATTTTGATAAATTTCAGTTTGTTTTATTGTTATTATGGAGCAAAGACATACAGTTTGTGACATTTCAGTGCGTTTCATTGTTGATTATGGAGCAAAGATGTTAAAAGTTTGGGACATTTCCCTTTGTTTTATTGTTAATTATGGAGCCAAGATATTCAGTTTGTGACATTTCAGTTTGTTTAATTGTTAATTATGGAGCCATGATATTAAAAGTTTGTGACATTTCATTTTGTTTCATTGCTGATTATGGAGCCAAGATATTAAAAGTTTGCAATATTTAAGTTTGTTTAATTGTTAATTATAGAGCCAAGATATTCAGTTTGGGACATTTCAATTTATTTTATTGTTAATTATGGAGCTAAGATATTAAATGTTTGTGACATGTCAGTTTGTTTTATTACTAATTATGGAGCCAAGACATTCAGTTTGTGACATTTCAGTTTATTTTATTGTTGATTATGGAGTCAAGATATTAAAAGTTTGGGACATTTCAGTTTGTTTTACTGTTAATTATGGAGCCAATATATTCAGTTGGACATTGTAGTTTCTTTCATTGTTGAGTATAAAGCCAAGATATTAAACGATTTTAGACATTTCAGTTTGTTTTATTGTTAATTATGGAGCCAAAATATTAAACGTTTGTGACATTTCACTTTTTGTTCTATTGTTTATTATGGAGCCAAGATATTAAAACTTTGTGACATTTTAGTTTGTGTTATTGTTAATTGTGGAACCAAGATATTCAGTTTGTGACATTTCAGTTTGTTTCATTGTTGATTATGGAGCCAAGATATTAAAAGTTTGTGACATTTCAGTTTTTTTTATTGTTAATTATGGAGAAAAGATATTCAGTTTGTGACATTTCAGTTTATTTTAGTCTTGATTATGGAGCCAAAAGTTTGTGACATTTCAGTTGTTTTCATTATTAATTATGGAACTAAGATATTAAAAGATTGTGACATTTAAGTTTGTGATATTGTTAATTATGGAGCCAAGATATTCAGTTTGTGACATTCCAGTTTGTTTTATTGTTGATTATGGAGCCAAGATAATAAATGTTTGTGACATTTCAGTTTGTTTCATTACTGATTATGGAACCAAGATATTAACAGTTTGCGACATTTCAGTTTGTTTCATTGTTAATTATGGATCCATGATATTAAAAGTTTGTGACATTTCATTTTGTTTCATTGCTGATTATGGAGCCAAGATATTAAAAGTTTGCAATATTTAAGTTTGTTTAATTGTTAATTATCGAGCCAAGATATTCAGTGTGGGACATTTCAATTTATTTTATTGTTAATTATGGAGCTAAGATATTAAATGTTTGTGACATGTCAGTTTGTTTTATTACTAATTATGGAGCCAAGACATTCAGTTTGTGACATTTCAGTTTATTTTATTGTTGATTATGGAGCCAATATATTCAGTTGGACATTGTAGTTTCTTTCATTGTTGAGTATAAAGCCAAGATATTAAACGATTTTAGACATTTCAGTTTGTTTTATTGTTAACTAGCTGACCCGGCCCGGCTTCGCCCAGTCCTTGGTGGGGAGCATCTCATTTAATTCATATAAGTAGTCATATAAGTTCCCGTTCCCGTTACCGACTGTCTGTCTGTCTGTCTGTCTGTCTGTCTGACCCGGCCCGGCATCGCCCAGGACTTGGTGGGGAGCATCTCATTTAATTCATATAAGTAGTCATATAAGTTCCCGTTCCCGTTACCGACTATCTGTCTGTCTGTCTGTCTGTCTGTCTGTCTGTCTGTCTGTCTGTCTGTCTGTCTGTCTGTCTGTCTGTCTGTCTGTCTGTCTGTCTGTCTGTCTGTCTGACCCGGCCCGGCTTCGCCCAGTCCTTGGTGGGGAGCATCTCATTTAATTCATATAAGTAGTCATATAAGTTCCCGTTACCGACTATCTGTCTGTCTGTCTGTCTGTCTGTCTGTCTGTCTGTCTGTCTGTCTGTCTGTCTGTCTGTCTGTCTGTCTGTCTGTCTGTCTGACCCGGCCCGGCATCGCCCAGCTCCTGGTGTGGAGCATCTCATTTAATTCATATAAGTAGTCATATAAGCTCACGATCCCGTTCCCGACTATCTATCTGTCTGTCTGTCTGTCTATCTGTCTGTCTATCTGTCTGATCCGGCCCTGCTTCGCCTAGCCCCTGATGGGGAGCATCTCATTTAATTCATATGAGTAGTCATATAAGTTCCCGTTCCCGACTGTCTGTCTGTCTGTCTGTCTGTCTGTCTGTCTGTCTGTCTAATCATTTATTGGTTGCAGTTAGAACAACCTTAGATAAACGAAGACCAACTTACAAAAAGCATTAGAAAGAGCACTTGAAAGTTCTTTACATCTTCCCCAACAATTAACTTGGGTAAATGGAGCAGCGGCAGCAGCAGCAGAAGAAGAAGGAGTAGGAGCTGGGAGGAGGAAGAGGGAGGAGGAGGAGAAAGAGAGAAGAGGAGGATGGAGGAGGGAGAGGGAGGAGGGGGAGGAGAAGAGGAAGAGGGTAGGAGGTGGAGGAGGGGAGAGGAGGAGGAGGAGGAATATAACGCATATGCCTGTAGATTTAATAATGGCTGAAGTTGTTCCATGTCTTCTTAGAGTTGGCGACAGTGTAAAGAAATATAAAATCTTCAAACTTGATAGAGATAAGGTAACTATTATTTATTTATTCTTTAAGCAAAAAAAGATGAGTTACAATGTTATGCATTGTGCATTATTTTTATGAAAACTTTGAAAATGCCTTACAGATTGTATCATTATTTATTATAACTCATATGCCGGTACATAACTATGGACAAAGAGTTTATAAATCTTTGAAAACGATGCCACAATATGACTATAAGTTATACAGAAAAGTTATGCCCCTTGAAATAACTTTTACAGAGTTAAGTCCCCTGAGATATATGAAATTATAATGAAAAATGGAAAATGAAATAATATTGGGTAAGCAGCCGATTTCACACTAAAACAATATGACAGTGGGCTGCGCTGGAATGAAAGGAAGGCGTGTAGAAAATTTCATCTCAATCGGATGGACCGTTCGCGAGCGCATAAAGGACATAGGCACATACAGACAGACAGACAGACGGAGATCGCCGTTTATATATAAGATTATGGAGTCAAAATATTAAACGTTTGTGACATTTCACATTTTGTTCTATTGTTTATTATGGAGCCAAGATATTAAAACTTTGTGACATTTTAGTTTGTGTTATTGTTAATTGTGGAACCAAGATATTCAGTTTGTGACATTTCAGTTTGTTTCATTGTTGATTATGGAGCCAAGATATTAAAAGTGTGTGACATTTCAGTTTGTTTTTATTGTTAATTATGGAGAAAAGATATTCAGTTTGTGACATTTCAGTTTATTATAGTCTTGATTATGGAGCCAAGATTTTAAAAGTTTGTGACATTTCAGTTGTTTTCATTATTAATTATGGAACTAAGATATTAAAAGATTGTGACATTTAAGTTTGTGATATTGTTAATTATGGAGCCAAGATATTCAGTTTGTGACATTCCAGTTTGTTTTATTGTTGATTATGGAGCCAAGATAATAAATGTTTGTGACATTTCAGTTTGTTTCATTACTGATTATGGAACCAAGATATTAACAGTTTGCGACATTTCAGTTTGTTTCATTGTTAATTATGGAGCCAAGATATTAAACGTTTGTGACATTTCAGTTTGTTTTATTGCTATTTATGGAGCCAAGACATTCAGTTTGTGACATTTCAGTTTATTTTATTGCTGATTATGGAGCCAAAATATTAACAGTTTGGGACATTTCAGTTTTTTAAAATTATTAATTATAGAGCTAAGATATTAAAAGATTGTGACATTTCAGTTTGTGGTATTGTTAATTATTGAGCCAAGATATTCAGTTTGTGACATTTCAGCTTGTTTTATTGTTATGTTTGGAGCCAAGATATTAAAAGTTGTTAGACATTTCAGATTGTTTTATTGTTAATTATGGAGCGAAGATATTCAGTTTGTGACATTTCAGTTTCTTTTATTATTGATTATGGAGCCAAAATATTGACCGTTTGGGAAATTTCAGTTTGTTTTATTGTTGATTATGGAGAGAAGATATTAAAGTATTGGACCTTTCAGTTTGTTTTATTGTTAATTATGGAGCCAAGATATTCAGTTTGTGACATTTCAGTTTATTTTAGTCTTGATTATGGAGCCAAAATATTAACAGTTTGGGACATTTCAGTTTTTTTAAATTATTAATTATGGAGGTAAGATATTAAAAGATTGTGACATTTCAGTTTGTGGTATTGTTAATTATTGAGCCAAGATATTCAGTTTGCGACATTTCAGCTTGGTTTATTGTTGATTATGGAGCCAAGGTATTAAAAGTGTGTGACATTTCAGTGTGTTTCATTATTGAAAGCCAAGATATTAAAAGTTTGCAATATTTTAGTTTGTGGTATTGTTAATTATCGAACCAAGATATTCAGTTTGGGACATTTCAGTTTATTTTATTGTTAATTATGGAGCTAAGATATTGAATGTTTGTGACATTTCAGTTTGATTTATTGTTAATTATGGAGCCAAGACTTTCAGTTTGTGACATTTCAGTGTGTTTCATTGTTGATTATGGAGCCAAGATATTAAAAGTTTTGGGAAATTTCAGCTTGTTTTATTGTTGATCAAGGAGCCAAGATATTAAAAGTTTGGGACATTTCAGTTTGCTGTATTATTGATTATGGAGCCAAGATATTAAAAGTTTATGGAATTTAAGTTTGATTTTTTGCTGATTATTGAAAGAATGATGTTAAAACATTAGACCTTTCAGTTTGTTTTATTGTTAATTATGGAGCCAATATATTCAGTTTGTGACATTTCAGTTTATTTTATTGTTGATTATGGAACCTAGATATTAAAAGTTTAGGCCTTTTCAGTTTGTTTTAATGGTAATAATGGAGCTAAGATGTTTAGTTTGTGACATTTCAGTTTGTTTTATTATTAAGTATGGAGCCAAGATATTAAAAGTTTTTAGACATTTCAGCTTGTTTTATTGTTGATTATGGAGCCAAGATATTGAAAGTTTGGGAAATTTCAGTTTGTTATTTATCCATCCATCAATCATGTGCCATGCCGATAAGCGTGGGCGGTCATGTTCTGCCATCTCACTCGATCACCAGAGTCGTGGATCAGCTCCGTGTTCCTGTCTCGAACATGCCATGTGGCCAATCCATCCAGGTATTTACTTCTCGGTCTTCCCCTTGATCTCTTCCCTTAGATCTTGCCAGTTGTCACCAAGTTCTCCAAGTCATTTCGTCTCATAACATGCCCAACAAATTTTGATTGTCTACGTCTAATGACTCTAATCAGTTTACGATCTTCATTTGTCTCTTGAAGGACTTGCTCATTGGTTTTTCTGTCCGTCCATGGTATTCTTTGCATTTTCCTCAGAAACCACATTTCCACAGCCATCAGCTGTTTTTCAGCTTGACTGCTTATTGTCCACGCTTCACATCCATACAAAAGCTTGTTAATTATGGAGCCCAGATATTCAGTTTGTGACATTTCAGTTTGTTTTATTGTTAAATATGTAGCCTAGATATTAAAAGTTTGTGACATTTACCTTTTTTTTATTGTTGATTATGGAGCCAAGATATATAAAGTTTGTAACATTTCAGTTTGTTTTATTGTTGATTATTTTTTCTAAATCTTCTTTTCTAAATCCTAAATCCTGGGTCCAGTCCCCCGAAAGCATAAAGACTGGTTTGATGAAAATTCCTAAGACATCAACCAATTGCTGGCCGAGAAACATCTTCTCCTCAAGGCACATTTGAATGACCCAAAGTCAACATAAAAAAAAGATGCTTTCAAGAACATTCAGAGAGTAGTGCAGCAGAAACTTCGGCACATGAGGGACTCCTGGCTGAGCAGCAAAGCTGATGAAATTCAGGGCTTTGCTGACAGACATGATATGAAAAACTTCTACGACTCGCTGAAAGCGGTCTATGGTCCTTCATCACCAGGCATAGTTCCCCTCCTCAGTGCAGACGGGGGAACATTGGTCACCGATAAGAAAGAAATCCTCCAACGCTGGGCAGAGCATTTCAGCAAAATCTTAAATGCAACTTCCTTCTTCGATGATGAAACCATCAACTGCCTTCATCAAGTTCCCACCAATGAGACACTTGATGACCTGCCAACCATAGTGGAAATAAACAAAGCCATCCAGCAACTCTCCAGCGGCAAGGCACCTGGTCCTGACTCCATCCCAGCAGAGATATACAAGGCAGGTGGGCCGGTCCTAACAGAGCAGCTTCACCAAGTCTTCACAAACATATGGATGAACGAGACCATGCCACAAGATTTTAAGGACGCGTCAATAGTCCACCTTTACAAACGTAAAGGAAACCGCCAATCCTGTGACAACCACCGAGGCATCTCCTTGCTTTCAATTGCAGGGAAGATACTCGCCAGAATTCTTCTCAATCGCCTAACAGCCCATCTCGATCAAGGTCTTCTTCCTGAGAGTCAATGTGGCTTCAGAAAAGAACGTGGAACTGTTGACATGATTTTCGCTGCAAGGCCGCTGCAAGAGAAATGTCAGGAACAGAACTGCGAAATGTTCTCCACTTTCATTGACCTTACCAAGGCTTTTGATACGGTCAGCAGAGAAGGATTGTGGAAGATTATGGCAAAATATGGCTGTCCACGAAAGTTTGTCCAAATAGTGCGGCTATTTCATGACGGCATGCAGGCAAGAGTACAGGAAAATGGTGAACTGTCTGAACCCTTTCCTGTCACCAATGGAGTGAAGCAAGGATGTGTCCTGGCACTGTTCAGCCTCATGTTTTCAGCCATGTTGATGAATGCCTTCGAGAACGACGACATTGGAATAGACATCAACTACCGTATGGATGGAAAGTTATTCAATCTCAGAAGGCTGAAAGCTAAAACCAAAATTAACAGCGGCACCGTCAGAGAGCTCCTGTTTGCTGATGATTGCGCTCTATACGCCAACTCAGAGGCGGACATGCAACATAATGTTTCAGCTTTCTCACATGCCTGTGCCAACTTTGGGCTCAATATCAACTTGGAGAAGATTGTAGTTATGTACCAGCCAGCTCCAAGGAAAAATCACACTGTGCCGAATATCAAAGTGAATGATCATAAACTAAGTGTTGTGGACAAATTCACCTATCTTGGCAGCACCGTGTCACAAGCTGCCACAATCGATGACGAAGTGAATGCAAGAATCTCCAAGGCCAGTGCAGCCTTTGGCAGACTGTACAAGAATGTATGGGACAGAACTGGAATAAGCCTGCAAACAAAGCTAAAAGTCTACAAAGCAGTGGTATTATCCACACTGTTATATGCTTGTGAAACCTGGACTGTTTATCAGAGACACGCTAGGAAATTAAACCACTTCCACACAGTCTGCCTAAGGAAGCTACTGAAGATTAAATGGCAAGACAAGATTCCAGACACTGAAGTCCTAGAAAGAGCATCCATGCCCAGTATCCACACTGTACTGATGAAGAATCAGGTTCGCTGGGCTGGTCACTTGACTCGCATGCCAGATCACAGGCTCCCTAAACGAATTTTCTACAGTGAACTGCGTTGTGGTAAACGCTCCCAAGGTGGCCAGAGGAAACGTTTTAAAGACACTCTGAAAATTTCACTGAATGCTTTTGGAATTCATCATGACACCTGGGAGGCTGCAGCCAGAGACCGAAATTCGTGGCGTGCATCATTGCGCAAAGGTGCAGTCATATGTGAGGCAACCAGGACTGCAAAAGCTGTGAAGAAAAGGCAGGACAGAAAAACCACTGCAGGAAATCCTCCTCCAGAGACGTCAAGCATTCTTTGCCCACATTGTCAAAGAACATTTCGAGCCAAAATAGGCCTTATCAGCCATCTTAGAACCCACGGCTCCACACCTTCAACCTCACTGGATGAAATGAATGGTCATCATCATTCTTGATGGACAAACAACATTGTTGATTATGGAGAGAAGATAATAAAATATTGGACCTTTCAGTTTGTTTTATTGTTAATTATGGAGCTAAGATATTAAATGTTTGTGACATTTCAGTTTGTTTTATTGTTAATTATGGAGCCAAGACATTCAGTTTGTGACATTTCAGTGTGTTTCATTGTTGATCATGGAGCCAAGATATTAAAAGTTTGTGACATTTCACTTTCTTTCATTGTTGTTTATGGAGCCTAGATATTAAAGGTTTGTGACATTTCAGTTTGTTTTATTGCTGATTATGGAGCCAAGATATTAAACGTTTGTGACATTTCAGGTTGTTTCATTGTTGATAATGGAGTCATGATATTAAAAGTTTGTGGCATTTCAGTTTGTTTCATTGTTGATTATGGAGCCAAGATATTAAAAGTTTGTGACATTTCAATTTGTTCTATTGTTGATTATGAAACCAAGATATTTAATTTGGGACATTTCACTTTTTTTATTGTTGATTATGATTTAAAAAGGGGGGGGGGGAGTGTGTGTGCGTGTGCATGTGTGCGTGCGTGTGTGTGTGTGTAAGTAGGGTGGGGGTGGGGGGCTATAAAGGCCATTGGACATTATAAATATTGCAGGCTTCAGAAAAATAGATATGACCCTGTCTCTAAGGAATGGCGACAGCGCTTGACTGAAGGAGAAAGTTTACTTGGTCACAAGAACAACTAGAGACCCCAAAAATGTGTGCACGTGTAATTGTGCACTTGGAAATGTGATGTATGCATGTGTAAGTATGTATGTGTGCAGGTATAATGTGTATGTCTCCCCCGGGGTGCTACTCATCACTTACCAAACAGTCAGGATCCATTGCATAACAGTAATCTCCGGACGCATTCGTCTCCACCCACAGATGTTCGCTGTTCTGAGCGTGCTCCTGGCGATGAAAGATTGTTCACGTTCAACATTAGACTGTACAAGTTCAATATTCGATTGTGCAAATTCAATATCATAGTGTAGAAATTAAATATTATATTGTACAAATTCTCCCCCGATGGTGTTTCCACCTTGTCGTGGTGGGGGTGCTTGAGTTTCTCAATGACCCGGAGAGCTATGCCGGCGGTAGCGTAGCTACCAGCAGGGCCTCCCAAGCCGGACAGGTCAAAGGGTAGAGAACAGACTAAGAGAAACACCCTGGTCCTCCAGGTTGGGGGTTGAAGCGTGGGATTAACATCCCCACCTTTGTAAAAACCTTTCTTTGTTACGAAACAAATACATGAGCCTCGATATCGGACTGACTTATCTGGACAACGACCTTGGAACGTTAAAGGACTTTTGAGATTTGGAACATGGAATGTACGGACACTATATCGAGCTGGAGCGGCCGAAGAACTAAACCCGGGAGCTGGTTGAATATCAAATGGATATAACAGCAATTCAAGAAATAAGGTGGCCAGGAGAGGGTACTTTAGAGCAAAATGGAATGATTATAATATATGGAGGAAACACCAAAAATAAACATGAATTAGGAACAGGATTTGTCATCAAAAAAGAGTTATGGGGGAACGTTTTAAACTTTAAAGCTTTTAATGACAGGATTAGTAAATTACGAATAAATGGTAAATGGAAAAATATAACGATGATTAATGTACATGCACCTACTGAAGAGAAAGAAGATGATATTAAAGAAGACTTTTATAATGATCTGGAAGAAGATGTCATAGAAGAAACCCCCAAACAGGACATCCTGATTGTGCTGGGAGACTTCAATGCAAAAATAGGTAGAGAGCAAACTAATAAAAAAGTGGCCGGTATGGAAAGCCTACATACAACTTCAAATGATAATGGATGGAGAGTCATCAACCTGGCAGAAGCCAAAGGACTGCAGATTAGCAGTACCAGACTACAAAGAAAGGATATACACACACAAACAAACTTGGAAATCATGTGACAAGAGAACCTATAATCAAATAGATCACATTTTAATTAACAACAGAAATGCATCAAACATACAGCAAGTCAGAAGTTATAGAGGAGCTGAGTGCCACAGTGACCACTTCCTCGTTGGAGCAAAATTTAAAATAAAACTTAAGAGAGCTTTCTATACTAAATTACGAAGATTACACCCAACATATAACAGAGAAAAACTACAAGACATTACAGTCAAAGAGAAATTTACAGATGAAATAAAATGTAAACTTGAAACTCTGCAAAACCCTTCGGAGGAAAGCGTCGACCAAACTTGGTTGAACATCAAGAATACAATTCAATCTACCGCAGAAGAATGTCTCGGTGTGTTAACCACGCATAGAAAGAACAGATGGTTCAATCAAAAATGTGAAGAAGCAGTCATTAGGAAGAAGAATGCCAGACATGTATGGTTAAATGACATCAATGACATCCAAAAGGAAGAGCATTATAGAAATGAATGTAAAGAGGCTACAAAAATAGTCAGACAGCAGAAGCGAGAATATATGAGTAATATAATCAAAGATATGGAAACTAATCACCGGAAAAATGAATCCAGAAAATTTTTTAAAGAACTGAAGTCAATGAAACGAGGGCACCAACAAAACACATATGGTTTAAAAGACAAAAATGGGAATATGATAAATACCAATGAGGAAATGTGCAACACATGGAAAGAATATTTTATTGAATTACTAAATTGTGAAGCTCCAAGTAACATTTTCCCACAGGAAGAGGTTCTAACATGCGAACCACAAATTGAAGAACCTACATTTGAAGAAATCCTATATGTAATCACACGACTTAAAAACAATAAGGCAACTGGGACTGATGGAATTGCTGCTGAATTTATAAAGGTAGGTGGCCATGCATTACATCTAAAGCTATACGAACTAATAATAAAGATCTGGAGGACAGAAGAATTATCCCATGACTGGAAAGAGTCATTATTGATACCTATCTTTAAGAAAGGAGACAAGTTCCAATGTGGAAATTATAGAGGAATATCACTACTGTCCACAAGCTATAAGATACTATCCGCAGTATTACTAAATAGACTAAAACCATATTCAGAAGACATATTAGGTGACTACCAGGCGGGTTTTAGACAAAACAGATCAACAATAGATCAGATATTTATCTTACGACAAATAGCCGAGAAACATTGGGAATATAAAAGAGATCTCCATAACATTTTTGTGGATTTTAAAAAGGCTTATGATAGTGTCCATAGGAATGGTCTATGGAATGCTATGCAGGAATTTGGAATACCAAGGAAGTTAATCAACATGACCAGACTATGCATGGAAGATACTTATAATATAGTAACATATAAAGGCAGGAAATCAGACCCCTTCCAAATAACATCTGGCTTGAAACAAGGTGATGCACTATCGCCGCTACTCTTCAATCTGGCTCTAGAGAAAGTTGTAAGGAAGGTAAAGGAGGAATGTGATATTGGAGGAACATCCAAGCTGCTTGGTTATGCAGATGATATAGATATTATAGGGCAAAGTGAACAAAAGACATTGGAAATATTGACTCACTTAAAGGAAAAAGCCCAACAGATGGGGCTGGTTATCAACCAAGATAAGACAGAATATATGGTAATTTCAAGAGACGGAATGGCTAAAAACTCTGGCCACATACAAATAGATAATATGACCATTAAAAGAACGGAAACATACAAATACCTGGGTACAATCTTCAACTGCTCCAACATCATAAGGGAAGAAATACAAACTAGAATCAACTCTGGAAATAAGATAAACTATGCACTACAGATATGATACATATCATCAGTTATTAGAAGCAGATCTGAAATTAAAACTCAAAAAGCTTACCCGAGGACCAAGGCCACTTCGTTTTGATCTCACAAACATACCAGACGCATACAACATAGAAGTTAGGAATCGCTTTGGAGTCTTGATGTCTGTACAAGAAGAAATGACACCTGATGAACTGGCAGTACAAGCTAGAGATATCTTGATAAATGCAGCCAAAGATCTAATTCCGACCAAGAAAAAGCAACTTAAGCCATGGATTACATTAGACACGTTAGAATTAATAAAACAACGAAGGGAGCTGAAACAGAAAGGAGATGAATCAATTAACCACAGGATGAAGTATAAATCTTTAACTCGAGAAATAAGAAAGAACACAAGAAAGGACAAAAATCAATATATACAAGATTGCTGTACCAGAATAGAGCAATATCATAAGGCTGGAAGAGATTATGAAATGTTCAAAGAAATGAAGTTATTGACAAGAAATGTTCAACCTCAATTGAATGTTATCTGTGACAAGATGGGAAATACCTTAACAGAATCTAGACAAATTCTAGAAAGATGGCAGGAGTACTGCAGTGGAATGTATGACATGAGTGACAGTGAGGATATGAAGATACATGAGCCAACGACAGCAGAGACAGAACCTGAACCCTCATTAGATGAAATTGCTTGGGCTATAAAGCACCTGAAGAATGGTAAATCTCCTGGATGTGATAAGATACCAGCTGAACTAATTAAAGCGGGAGGAGAAGAAAGCATACACATATATCATGCATTATGTACAAAGATTTGGAAATATGGTATATGGCCAAAAGATTGGAAGAGAACTATCTTCATTCCAATACCAAAAAAGGGCAACCTGAAATTATGCACCAACTATAGAACTGTTGCCCTGATCAGTCATGCAAGTAAAATTCTACTAAATGTCATAATGCGAAGACTTCGTAAGAAAATGGAAGAAGAGATTAACGTGGTTCAAGCTGGATTTAGACAAGGAAGAGGAACAAGAGATCACATATTCAACATGCGTTTAATAATAGAGAAGTGCAGAGAATTTAATGTAAACCTATTCTCATGTTTTGTGGATTATTCAAAGGCATTTGACTGTGTACAGCATCAGAAACTTTGGGAAATCATGAGGACTATGGGCTTTCCATCACATGTAGTACAACTCATAAAAATGCTCTATCTAGACCAGCAAGCAGCAGTTAGAATAGATGGCGAGGCATCAGATTGGTTTGACATCAAGCAAGGAGTCCGTCAGGGCTGCGTGCTGTCACCCTATTTATTTAACCTGTACGCCGAAAATATAATGAGAAATGTAAGAGATGATATAAACAGGGAGCTATATGATGCCCTAAATATCGGCGGTCATGACATACCAGAGATTCGATATGCTGATGATACGGTATTACTATCCACAACACAGAATGGCATAGAAAACCTAATAGCCTCAACCCAATTGAATAGTGAAAATCACAACTTATATCTTAACATAGCAAAAACAAAGATAATGCATACAGATAAAACTACTATGGAGAAAGAAATATACATTAATGGGGGAAAATTGGAGGTGGTGGAAAATTTTGAATATATTGGGTCATTGATTACCAATAACGGTGACACAATGAAAGAAATTAAACGGCGACTATCCATTGCTCTTCAAAGACTAAAACAGATGAATAAATTATGGAGTGGGACAGACAGAACTACAAAAATTAGATTTTTAAGAGCATGCATCTTTCCCATTGCAACATACGCCTGTGAGACATGGACACTTACTAAACAAGCTGAACAGCGCATAAACGCCTTTGAATATAAATGTTATAGACGAGTTCTAAGAATATCTTGGGTAAAGAAAAGAACAAATGCATCCATACTTCAAGAGTTGAATATTGAGGAGGGATGGCTATTAAAGACGATAAAACAAAGAAAATTGAAGTATTTTGGTCACTTGAAACGTCACGAAGGTTTGGAGAGAACAATAATGGAAGGGTATATGCCTGGGAAGAGAGGAAGAGGAAGGCCAAAGAGAAGATGGGTGCAGGATGTGGCGGATGATCTCCAGATGGGTGTATCAGACGCGGGGCATCTTGCTTGTGATCGAGAAGCTTTCCGGAAGGTTGTTATGGGAGCGAGGTTCTGCAAAGGACATGCTACTGAATGAATGAATGCACTACAACATCTACTAAAATCAAAGGCGCTATCTCGTAACACCAAAATCACAATATACAAAACACTGATCAGACCAGTTGTGCTGTATGGCTCTGAAACCTGGAGTACAACGAAAAGAGACGAAGCCTTGTTACAAACCTTTGAGAACAAAATTTTAAGACGCATCTTTGGACCCATTAGGGATACACATAGTGGAGAGTGGAAAAGAAGAAGTAACAAAGACATTTATGATCTGATTTAGTCCCCGCTAATCACTGGTATCATGAAGGCTAATAGACTACAATGGCTGGGGCATATAGAAAGAATGGAAGATAATAGGGAAACAAAACTCGATTACACTCAGGAAATAAATGACCGTAGACCCCGAGGTAGACCAAGAAGACGGTGGAGAGATAATACATGTACAGATCTACAAGCAATTGGAATCAACGACTGGCAAGAGAAGGTCCACCAGAGAGACGAATGGAGACGGATTGTATTTGCAGCAAAGAACCTCAATGGCTCTGAACGCTGAAGAAGAAGATTGTACAAATTCAATATTAGATGGTACACATTCAATATTAGATTGTTAATGTTCAATATTAGATTGTACAGGTTCAATATTAAACTGATGAGATATTGTACAAGTTCAATATTACACCGATGAGAGATTGTATAAGTTCAATATTCGATTGTTCAAGTCTAATATTACGCCGATGAGAGATTGTACAAGTCTAATATTACGCTCATGAGAGGATGTACACGCTCAATATTACGCATACCAGAGATTGTACAAGTTTAATATAATACTGATGTGAGATTCTAAAAGTTTAATATTATATTACATTGGCACCTAGCCGTCTTGACAGATGATAGTTTGTTACATTGTGCTTCGAAAAGGCATACTAACTACAACCCATGGCGGTGGCGAATGTGACTGATAAGGCCACTTCGCGCTGTAAATGTTCGTCCACAGTGGATGCATGTGAACACATGGTCATTTTCACCATCATGCACCATCTTACGTCTCACACGCTCGGTGTGAGACTTATCTGCAATAATTTTCTCCTTTGTCTTTATTCCATTTTTGATATTTGCCTTCCATTTAACACATTCAGAGGCAACTTGCTCCTAATGTGCATTAGCAGTGCCTGTATCAATAATGTCCCGCTTACACACATCTTTGCATCGTAGTAGAGGCTGACCTTGAGATCTCCTACCCACCTGTAATTCACCAAAAAAGATGTTCTTTGGTATTCTCCCATCATCCATCATCCTAACGTGTCCTATCCATCTAAGTATACGAGACAGAATGAAATGGGCTACAAGAGCAGCTGTAAACAGGTAGACTGTGATTGTTTCCCTCCTTGGCGTTCATCATGTTGTTTGTCCATCAAGAATGATGATGACCATTCATTTCATCCAGTGGGGTACGTTGGATGAAGAATGACTTGCGCGATGAATTGAATTAAAGTGAGGAAGAGTTGCGCAATTCATCGACCTCACTCTTTCGCGTGAGTCCATCTGAGTCCAGTGGCAAGACAAGTCAAGACGACTCAAGACGAATACAAGTGCAGTGAATGACCAGGGCGCTCTACGTGCCTTGCCGTACTTATTATGTTCCACAACGCTTTGCAGATTAACGCCGTCTTGCCCGTTGAATCATCAGTGATTTCGTCCGCGCAGTCTGGCGAATCCTGTCTTCACATGCTGGGTAGGTATACCCTAGTTAACCGCTAGGTGTGATACCAAATCGGCTACACACGCCTGGCTTAGCCAGCCTCTCACAGCTGTTGCTCGGAGGGTGGCCGCTGTCGCATGCTGACAGCTACTAGGAGCTACAGGTGTGAGCTGGATGTCAGGCTTGAACCAGTGGGGGATGGGTCCTGAAGTGGACATGGTCATACTGGCCGGTGATTGCCATTGTCTCGATGAAGAGATACATATATGAATATGTGATGATAATCACCAGGGGGTGGAGCGGCTGACCGAGTGGCTAGAATGCCGGATTCTCCTTCTGGAGACCCGGGTGGGAATCCTCGGTATGGTGTGGAGTTGTTTTTTTTTTTCTGTCGGGGGCAAAAAGAAAACTAACCTACACAGATCGCTGCGACTGCACTAGCCAGACGGCCTTAATTCCTCAGTCTCAAAGACCTCCCTGCCACACACCGCAAGGTACAATTTTACGACAGTTTTGACAATCACATGGGGACAGAGCGGCTTTGACATTTGATGTCCACAACCAGAAGGCAGAGTGGCTTAGATACTTGATCTCCACCACCAGGGAACGAAGCGGAATGGCTTACACTATTGACACCCACCCCTAGAAGATGGAGTTGTTTAGAGATTTGACGTGCGTCTCACACGGGTACGCAGTGGCTTATAGTTGTGACATCGGCCAATAGTAGATAACATGGTTTAGAGGTTTGACGTCGGCCACTATTAGATAAAATGGTTTAGAGGTTTGACGTCCGTCACAAGAGAACGGAATGGCTTAGGAGATTGACATCCGCCACTAAAAGACAGGGTGGCTGAGAGGTGTTTTGTGAGCTAAGCCAAGCCGAAAGTGAAAAGAAAACAAAACAACTCGCATGATCTAGACCAGATGTTCCCAAACCACGGCCTGCGGGCCACTTGTGGTCCGCCAGCTGTCAGAAAGTGGCACGCGAGGCCTCGTTATTTAGTACAATATATTTTAATAATTTCAAAAATTCACCCGTCAGCGTTATGAAGTTCCCATATCCCAGCCTTGTCGACCAATCTGAGTGTGCAAGGCGACATGTTGTCGTCTCTTACAACTGTTTAGCAGAGTTGGTAGTATTGTGTTGAAATTAGATTTTTTCAAATAAAAATTTACCGTTACAGCCTATAAACATGAGTGTGGAAAATCTAAAATCAAACAATGGTAACAAGCGAAAATGTGAAGACGTTGCTTGTCGTGAATTCAACGAAGATTGGACGGAGAAATGTATGTTTATACCTAGCCGTAGTGGTAAACCAGTTTACTTAATCTGCGGATTTTGTGTTTCTATTACAAAAAAATTTAATCTGGAACGGCACTTCACAACCACACATTCAGACATAAATGCTCAGTATCCGATCGATTCGAAGTTTTTTAAAAAAAAGAAAAAAGATTTCATAGCTGAAAAAGAAAGTTCTCTGGCCAGAAAGCAGTCATTTTTCACCAAGGCTAACGAACAGAGCAAGAGTGCTGTTGTTGCATCGTATGAAGTCGCTCTTCTGTTGGCTCGCAAATGGAAACCGTTCACCGATGCAGAAGAAATAATCAAGCCTTCCCTTAAAATTGCTGCTAGAATGCTTGGCGATAAAAAGTGTGAAACAAAATTTGATCAGATTCAGGTGTCTAATAATACTATGGCCAGGTGGGTTAAGGAATTAGCCAACGATGTTCATCGTCAAGTAGCAGCACATATCACAAATTGTACATTTTTTTTTTCATTGGCAATGGATGAACCAACTGACATTTCTGGTACAGTTCAGTTCGCAGTTATTGTTCGAGCAATAAACGATAACTTTGAAGTCATTGAAGAATCGCTTTCTTTTTCGAGCGCTATCAAGACAAGTCGTCTGAACAAGTCAAGAAGCCTTATACGGGGGGAGGAAAATTGGCCCATGGAAAGTCTACCAAGAAACAACGGACACAGATGATGTGCAGCGTGGGAGCAGAAAACCATAAATAAGACAACCGTGGAGAGCCTACCTGCAAGCTGCAAAGAACTTGAAACTACAGTCACCTCATTGGAAACTACCACGACAGCCCACCACAGACAAGAGCCAAGACAGATGAGAAGAAGGAGGAGAAAGACACCAGAGTCGGAAACACCGACTCAAAGACAGTCCGATGGGTCGTCAAGCGGATTCAAGTGGAGCTGTCAGATGGAGAAATCCTCAAGCAGCTGCAGGAAGAGAATCTCAACATCAAAATCTTGAAGGCGCAGCGGATCCTGACATACTCAAAGATCCCTACGAACCTGGCGGTGGTGACAACTGAAGGCAGCGAGATACCACACCAGGTATCGATCAACCAGAAACTACAACAGCCCGAAGGACTCATACCAAAAATTACGCAATGTTCCAAATGCCAGAGGGCCGGCCATGGCAGAGCAACATGTCGCAGTAAGACAGAGATCTGCCGATACTGCGCTGATCACCATGACTTCAAGGAGTGTCCGCTGGCCAAGTTGGACACGGACTTCCGAGCACCCAACAGCAAAAGAAAGTGCGCCAACTGCCTGGGCAAACATGGAGCAAGATACTTGGGCTATCCGTACCTCCAAAGACACAGAGACGTGCTAAAGATCGCCATCACCACAAAGACACCATTTAAAGACAGCCACGTGCATCTCGCAAGCGGAAAATGCTCAACTGCAAGACCAGATAGATGAGCTAAAGAAGCAAATCAAGCTACTCCAAACACCGACACCGAAAAACAACAATGAAAAATTGCTTGCTGAAATAAAAGAGATCCAGCAAAACATAAAAAAGAGGTAGATCACTTGATACAGGCGACAAAGAAGAATGAAGAGATCCTACGAGACATCAAGGCGGAGAGAGAACTGGAAAAAGCCGAAATGGAACTTTTCCAAAACAAACCAACAGAAACCATACAAGAAATCACAGAGAAACCGCAAGATGAAAACCAACAAGAGACCGAGCCTGAACCTCAATCCAAAGCCAGCAGCCCAACCACGACGCCCGAGAAATGCAAGGGGAAACCAATATCCCGCCAGACTTCCGAATAAAACATAGAGGAGTACCATGAAGACGACACAGTGAACCCACCACCACTTACCTCGGAGGAGCTCCTCGACGAGAGTGCAAAAGAGGAACTCAGGCGTCAGGAATTCAGAAGGCAGTGGGAAGAAAGAGAGAACAAGAAACCAAGGCACTGCCAGACACCTGTGAAATACCTAGATATATACTATGACGAACACGACAAACCGTTCTATGTAGAAGGCAGAAAGACGATCCCATGGCTGGCCAAAGAAGAAGAAATGGAAAGACAGCAAAAACTCAGAATCGAGCGAGAACAAAAACGCAAGGAAGAAAATGCAAACATCGAAAAGCTCCTAAAGGCAATAATAAAAAAAAAGAGGCCAAAAAGAACCCAAATAAACAGTCCTTATAAGGACTACAACAAGCAAGGCAAGACGCCCCGGGAGCCATCACTGACAACAGACACCACCAGATAAGACGGACTCTAAGAAAAACTTGCCGGCCAACGAATCCCCCACCTGACGTCACAGGCTTTGCAAACCGATAAGCCAGCTAACACTGGCGCAGAAAACGTAACAAACTTATCCCGCACCATGAACCACCCAAACTATAACCAACGCCACTGAGGCGATTGAACAAGGTAGAAAGTTTTTTTTTTCTACATATCGGAATCGGAATCAGAATTGAAGGAACTTCTAGGACTTGAATCGATGCATGCAACTACCAAAGGACTAATGTGTTTGAAACTCTGAAGTTGTGTGTAGAGAAAAACAACATAGAATGGACCAAATTAGACAGTGTATGCACCGACAGTGCTTCGGCTTTGATGGGTAAAAAGTCTAGCATGGATGTCTAGCATTATTGGAACAGTTTCTTGGCCGCACTATATTAAAATATTATTATATCATTCACCAAGAAGCTCTGTGTGGAAATACATTAAATCTAAAACAAGTCATGGATGTTGTTCTGAGATGTGTGAACAAAATTCGAAGTAAGGCGCTGAATAGGCGTGAGTTCAGACAGTTTCTATCAGACCTGAACGAGGAATACGGTGAGCTACTGTTACACTGTGATGTCAGATGTCTATCTGAAAGGAAAGTTCTGTCACGTTTCTGAGCACTGAAAAATAGTGTCTATCTGTTTCTGTATGAAATAAATGAATTGCCTACAGAACGGGAATGTCTGCTGAACGATGACTGGTTTAATGTCCTTGCATTTTTGGTAGACATCACGTCTCATTTAAACTCTTTAAATGCGAGGATCCAGGGGAGAAAAAAAAAATAAAATAAAACTATTCACAAATTTGTGCGATTACATTTCTTCATTTAAAATGAGACTAGGACTGTTTATTGTACAGCTGACTGAAAGACGTTAGAGGCGTTTCCAACTCTGAAGACGCTTGTGGTCGAAAAGAAATGTGACATGTTACAGTACAAAGTAAAAGTTGAAAGTCTTCTGGATATCTTTTAGTCGCGATTTCAAGAGTTTACAATAGAAGAGGCTATTGCTGCCTTCTTCATAAATCCGTTCGTATTTCCTGATGTCAAGATCTGTCAATTACAGCAAAACCTTCAGCACGAAGTAATTGATTTGGAATGCAATTCTGCACTGAGATCTAAATTTCTGGAGCTGCCTGTTTCATCTTCATCTGATCATATGATTTCATTCTGGCGACTATTGCTTGTCGAACACATTTGAACACGCGTTCATTCGCCCAGAGATACATTTGTCGTTTTGGTTCGACTTACAGATGTGATCAGTCATTTTCCGCAATGACCGTTATAAAAAACAAGCAACGTTCCAGACTCACCTACCATAACCTAGCTGCGCTTATGACTTTGGGCACGACAGATTTGTGTCTAGACATTGGTAAACTGGCATCTGAACTTAAGTAACTGGTTATGAAGAACAGTTAGAATTGTAAATTAATTACATTAATAGCGGTTTTCGAAACTGATTAAAAATTTATTGTTAAATGAACTTTTGATTTTAAACCAAAAAATGACCGCATTGTAGTACTGACACTGACTGCCTTTAAAGTTATAGAATATTGTTGACGAATGTTAAGAAAGTTAAGAATGGTATTGCACGACTTTTATAATTTTATAACGTTGTGGCCTGCTTAACTACCGATAATAGTAGATATGGCCCTTTGATTGAGAAGCTTGGGAACTATTGATCTAGACAGAATCAGCAATGAAATGACAGTGAGTCAAAGTTAGGCAGCAAACACAAACATGCTTGAGATATTCAGATTCAGCTAGGTAACAGGAACTGCACCCATAGTGGGAATGATACTTTCAGCTGATTGTTGATTTCTGGGCAAGATTACGCTCAGTAGTTTGCCTTTGCTTTCTGAGCGGCCGGCTCACATACTTTGTAAGTCACCAACGCGGCGCGAACTGCTACTGATTCTCGCGCAAGTTACGTTCCTTACGTGGATATAAGGAATTACGGAGAAAGTCGCTAACCTCTAGGCCAGGGAGACGGGCATGGAATAATACTGCCCGTCCTAAAATACGGACATGAAAAACAAAGGCTTGCTGCTAAATGCAGGACAGTCTCACCAGCTGTGGTGGGAAGATTATGGAGCAATTGTCGACCTCAGATTAAAATGCTGTGTAGAGGGTGATCTGTGGACTGGCAGTTCCTTCTCTGTTGTCTGATTTAGATAATGCTACACAATGTTTCATAAAACAGGGTATGCCTTTCATGAAGAACAGAAGGTCTCAGTGTTGTATTGACCATGTCAGGCAGGTCTGTGGGAAAGTGGGGAGCCATCGTCTTGGTGTAGAAGTTATGATGATGTAGTCAATGGGAAGATGGACCCAGTCGTACTTGGACAAGGAGAATCAGAGTCTTGCTTGGTGGTCTGCAGAATAATCGTGTTGCACTGCCAGTGAGTGTCTCAAAGGACAAGCGCTGTGCATGTGAAAGTTGCTGTATATGCAGACCATCTGGTACTTTGCTTTTCAAATAAATCACAGGGAAGTAAACAATGCATAAGGCAACATACATTAATGTCACGGACAGAGAAATAGTTCTCTTCTCACAAAAAACGCAGACAAAACCACCCCAATCGTGGTTTCCATTGTCTCCAAGAACCAGGCAGAGAATACCACTTGGGGAATATCATGAGTAAGGGACAAAGTTACAAAACTTAAAGTGGTGTAATATTTGATAGGATTGTCATAATCTCCCCATTAGTTCTACCGCGTCGTCGTTAACGACGCCTGGCGAGTACGGTGAGGAGTCCACCTGTGAGCGACACAAACCACACTGTGGCAGGAATAGCCAGTCGGTGAATGCGTGGATCATGTAGTCCACTCTGAGTCACGCAACCCCGACTAGCGAGACTCAGAGTGGGTTAGCGGCCAGACGGCTTGGGAGTGTTGGACGAGACAGACGGGAATGAATGGTGCTCGTATACTTGGGTGTATGAACGCAATAGAGAGAACGCCTGTGAGAAGATAGAAGACTGTGCGCCTGTGAGTTGTGTATATTGTATTGATATATCTATTGAATGTATTATTGCATCGTCATTGTAATTGTACGATGCATATAATTGTTGTGATGAGTGAGTGGTGTGAATAAAGTGTTTGCATTGTAAGTGTAGTGCGTCACGTTAAGTCATTCTGTGACCGTGTTTTGTATCACACTTGTTGGTAATTACGAGCCTGTGCTATTGCTGAATGCAAGACTCTGACAAGTGTGAACGTGGGTGCATCGTCCTTCGTGGATTATTTGAACCATAAGTGTAAACGTGGATGTATCATCCATCTTGTAATTAGTTGTAAAATAGGATTGAACGTGTGTGTAAGCGGAAAGTTTTGGAAAGAAAGCAACATGGAAATCAAGTTGTTGAATGTGTTGAACGGACGACAGTACGACTAACAAACATACTTTACAGCACACAAACCTACAAAACTTAGTTGACAACGCATACACCTCATAAACATACATGTCCTAATATTTCCTTCTTTCAAAAGCAACAGGTTGTTGTGTCATCCGAAACCATTAAGAAGTGAAGTCAATTTTTCCGGGTAGTAACGTTTAGGCAGCCATTCTGTGGTACAAGTCTCCATCGTACTCCAGAGCTCCAAGACCACTTAAGTATTATTTTTTTTTTCACATATACTTTTGTGTGTAGGCTTAGGCACAAGTTGTATTCGATAAATCCTGTACAAATTATTTACTAACACCTTAATTAACTGTTTGGGTACATTCAGTGTATTTGATATAATTCATCATGTCTACATTGAATGATTTCATCGAATCTGGTTTGAAATTAAAGTTAACTGGTGATGAGTTGACAAAATGGAGTGAGGCAAAGTATTCAGAGCATCTCCTATTACAGGAAAAAGCTATGGAACGCGAAGACAGAGCTGCTGAAAGAGAGCTGAAAAAGGCAGAATTAGATGCTAAAAAGGCAGAAACAGAGGCAGAATTAAGAAAAGCTGAGATCTCTGCCCAAAGCAAGAGAGAAGAGCTTGAAATTAATGCAAGAACGAAGAAGGAAGAACTTGAAATGCAACTGAAAATTAAACAGTTGGAAGCTGAAACATCAGCAGAGAAAGATTCTCGAAAGTCAGAAAGACTAGAAAAAGAGAATCAGTACAAAAAGTACCAAGAGATCGTCAAAAATTTCACCACTGGCGACTGCACTGCAGCATTTACCCAGAACTTTGAAGCGACAATGGAGCATTATCAGATCCCAGAGACTGAATGGAACATAATATATATGAGAAGTCTTTCTGGGGAACCTCTGAAAGTGATAGAGACCATTCCCAAAGATCTTAGGAAAGATTACCAATATATTAAATCCAAAATCATGCCACATTTCCTGTTTGATGAAGCAGGTTACAGAGAACAGTTTAGCAAATTAGCTCCAAAACCAACGTAAACTTTCTCTGACTACATTTCAGTAGTACAGGATGTATTTAGCAAATAGCTATCATCAGCCAAAGTAAACAGCTTTGATAAGTTGAAAGACCTTATTCTTAGAGATAAGATTATCTCATCTTTACCACCACCATTTTCTAAGTTTCTGAAAGAATGTGAGTGCGAGAGTGTGCAACATATAGAGAAACGAGGTTCGGCTTATTTCACAGCCAACAAACATTGTTTTACTAGTGGATTGACTGACACAGACTTTGTAGCAGCCGCTACCTATGACAGAACGAAGTCAGGTCCCTATAGTAACAAGAAACCCTTTTAGCAATCTGCTGAGAAATATTACCAATGCAGATATTGTCATCTTCCACACAACGAAAGTGATATGTGTGAAAAACACCATGTTTACCATACATACTTGCAAAACTATATAGATAAGCAAGATAAGGAGAGAAAGAGCTACAAACGACTAACCAAATGCTTCCTTTGCAAAGCGTATGGCCACTGGCGTCATGCTTGAAAAGGTAAACAAATGACCAGAAAGGCTAATGCAGCCATGTTTGATAGCTCTTCCTCAGATGAAGAAACATGTGAAAATCATCCTGTTAATTCAGCACAGGCCATTGATGTATTTCATCTTAACAAATGTACCATCTGTGATCGTTTTCATGAAGATGGCCTATTAACATGCGGCCATGCAAAACCTATTGCCAATGAAGAAGCCAATTTGATAATAAACTCCAGAGGTAAACTTAACATCCACCACGGATTTGTTAATGGCAAATCTGCCACCGTTTTACGTGATAGTGGATGTACTCTTATTGGTTTAAAGAGAAACTTTATTTTACCTTCAGATTATACAGGCAAACATGTTACATGCAGAACTTTTTCTGGTAAAATCGAGAAATACCCACTTGCATGGGCATATATTGACACCCCATTTCTCACAGGAAAGGTTAAATGCGCAGCATTATCCAACCCATGTTGCGACATAATCATTGGTAACCTACCGGAGGTAAATGACATGCCACATGACAGTTTAACATCGTCTGTCCAATGTATTGTTGATAATACAGTATCATCGTCAACTGAACTTGCTGTTGAAAATGTATTATCACCTGTAAATGAATGTATGTTTGCCAATTCATTAACGTCATCACATGAATGTATTGATATGAATGTAACACCACCATGTCATGTTGTTGATAGTGTAAATGCAGTAACTAGATCTGCTGCCAAAGTGCAAGATCAAATTGATCAGACTGAGGCTTTGGAAATGTTAAGCCCAGTGATATTACCTCCCAAAACCATGAGGGAGAATTTCATAACAGCCCAAAAGGCCGATTTATCTTTGCACAAGTATTTTAATCTTATAGGCCAAAAGCCAAGACTTACAAAGAACGCTAGATGGCATTTTGCACTGAAAGGTGGTATCCTTACACGGTACTACACCAAAGGTACCAGCACCATAGAGCAAACGGTGTTACCAACCGAACACCGCAAACAAGCATTACATCTAGCACATAACATACCCTTTGCAGGGCATATGGCTTATTCGAAAACTAGATCGAGATTACTTAATCAGTTCTACTCGCCCAAATTCTGCAGTGATACTAAGCAATATTGCAGAACTTGTGACATCTGCCAGAAGCTTGTTAAAAAGGGTAAACACCCACAAGCTGAACTACAAATAACAGATCTAGGAAGTAGACCTTTTCAAAAGATCTCTGTTGATATTGTAGGTCCTCTTAACCACGTAACATCGAGAGGAAATAAGTTCATAATAACGATAATTGACCTCTGCAGCAGATGGGCTGAGGCAATTCCACTTAAGAACATAACTGCCAAAGATATTATGGAAGTTTTCTTCCATATTATTTCTAGAGTAGGGTTTCCTGATACCATTCTCTCAGATCGTGGGAGTCAGTTCATAGCTGCAGCCACTCAAGCCTTTACTAGAATGTTAGGGGTAAAGCAGTGCTTTAACAGCCCATACCACCCTCATTCGACAGGAATTGTAGAGAAGATGAATGGGGATCTCAAGCATATGTTATCAAAAGTTACGCAGGAACACCCTGAAGACTGGGATACTTATTTACCTGCCATACTATTTGCATATCGCGAAGTACCTCATTCCAGTACAGGTTTCTCACCATTTGAACTTGTATATGGCGCCAAACCACGCGGCCCATTATCTATGTACCATTCTATGTTAACTGAAAATATAACTGTACATAAACCAGTATCATCATATGAACATGTAACATCATTGCATGATAGGATAATGAAATCTTGTGTGTTAGCTAAAGAAGCACTGAAACAATCTGGTGCTATTTACAGACAGTATGCCAACATAGGAAATAGGACAATAACACTGACACCTGGACAAGACGTATTATTTCTTTTGCCAAGCGACAGACATCTTTTGACAGACTCATGGCAAGGACCGTATAAAGTACTGAGACAAATCTCGACTGTTGACTATGAGATAGCAGTGAAAGACAAACATAAAATATTTCATATCAACATGTTAAAACCGTACTACAACAGAGACGAAGACCAAGACGAGACAGCAGCAAGCACAACGATAGTAGACCACACAGACGATGACGACACCAACGAAATACCGACCCCATCACTTGATACAACAAACAATCTGCACGACATCAAAATAAATCCTAATCTGAGTCAGACAGAGACCGACAGTTGCAGACAACTGTTACAAGACGACAGCAGCAGTTCCTCCAACCATCCAAGACAAACAGACACCATCACATTATTCTGACATATGTGTACATACAAAGACCATGACAGACCATGTAACAGCATTAGAACAGACATTTGACTATATCAGACAGCATGGACTGACAGTCAAACCATCGAAAGTTGACATTGCCTACGAAGAAATTTCATTTTTGAATTATAAAATTTATAATGGCTTTGTCATGACTGACGATAACATCAGGTCAAGAATTCTTAAATTGTCGCTTCATACGACAAGGAATGTAAAAATGTCCTAGGTCTGTTAAACGATTACAGACAGTTTGTACCAAAATTTTGCAATATTCACGGAGTGTTTCACTAACCTACTAACATAATTGTAAACAGCAAATGCCTAAGACCTGCATTTACAAAAGTGTTGTCTTATTTTTCTAGTAACCCCATTCTAAAATTACCAAGTTTGGGTACTATTTTCAGATTGAGAACAGACGCGAGCTGCGTAGCGATTGGGGCCGTACTGCTACAGGAACACAATCAAATTCTCCATCCTGTATATTACGTAAGTTGTAAATTAAAGACCAGAGAGCGATTTTGGTCGACGCTGGAAATTGAGGCGTTGGCTCTTGTATTTTCGGTTGCTGCTTCCCTCTTCTGCTTCTTCCCTCTTCTGCTTCTGCTTCGTCCTGCTTCTGCTTCGTCCTGCTTCTGTTTCTCCCTTCTTCTTCTTCTTCTTCTTCTTCTTCTTCTTCTTCTTCTTCTTCTTCTTCTTCTTCTTCTTCTTCTTCTTCTTCTTCTTCTTCTTCTTCTTCTTCTTCTTCTTCTTCTTCTTCTTCTTCTTCTTCTTCTTACTTCTTGCTCCTCTACCTTGTCTTCGTCTTGACCTGACAGCAATTCTATCAACACATGCAACGCCATTAACAGCAATTCCATCGACATACACAGACAGTGCCATTGATTTTACAGCCATCACATCGACGGACACAAGGCCATTGACAGCAGTTCCATCGACACACACACAACGCCATTGACAGCAGTTCCATCGGCACACACACAAACAACGCCATTGACAGCAATTCCATCAATACACACACACACACACACACACACACACACACACACACACACACCACACAATGCCATTGATAGCGATTTCATCGACACACACAACGTCATTGACAGCAATTTCATGGACACACACAACGCCATTGACAGCAATTTCATGGACACACACAACTCCATTGACAGCAATTACATCGACACACACGCAAACAGCGCCATTGGCCTGAGAGCAATTACATCGACATATACACAGACACCACCATTGACAGCAATTCCACAGACACACACAACACCATTGACAGCAATTCCACAGACACACACAACGCCATTGACGGCAATTCCATCCACATACACAATACCATTGATCCGAGCAAAGCCGTCCTAACAGAGAGTAGCACGACCATTTAACGAGGGCTAATTACACAAGACGAGATGGCTCAATGCCTGCGGTAGGCCTAATAGTGTCTCTACCCCGCTCGTCTCTCTCTCTCTCTCCCCCCCCTCTCTCTCTCTCTCTCTCTCTCTCTCTCTCTCTCTCTCTCTCTCTCTCTCTCTCTCTCTCTCTCACCATTGCGCGTCTTCTGTGCCACTTCTGTTCCATCTGCGTCTCAGAAATGTTGTATAACGAAGCACCCACCCACACAATCGTTAGTCCGCCCTGAAGCAATTCACAGACTGGCAAGTGCTTCTTGTAGCATTGTGTGGCTGCAGTCGGGCTTCTTCACGTATACTTGTTGCACTTCGTTACCACACACGCTGGGCGGTAACAGTGCCAGTTTGTTATTTCAGAATTCAGGGAACCACAAGAGCTGGGCTTCTCGCTGATTAGCTCCGTTCACTGCTGTATTATTGTATACTAGACAACCTCAAATGTTCACACCCTTCCTTCCTTCCTTCCTTCCTTCCTTCCTTCCTTCCTTCCTTCCTTCCTTCCTTCCTTCCTTCCTTCCTTCATCTTCCTACATTTTTCTTCTTTCCTTCCTTCCTTCATTTTTCATAATTCCTCCCTTCCTTCATTCTTCTTAATGTCTTCTTTCCTTCATGTTTCATACTTCCTTCCTTCTTTCTTCCGTCATTCATCTTCCTTCCTTAATTTCGTCCTTCTTCCTTCCTTCATATTGTTTTCTTCTTCCTTCCTTCCTCTTCTACCTTCCTTTCTCTTCCTTCTTCCTTCATTCATCCTTCCTTTATTCTTCCTTGCTTGCTTGCTTCCTCCTTCTTCTGCAACCAAAACAGATCATGGATTTCCATTTATCTCACACTACGTTTTATTTTTCTCTGCTGTCTTTCATCATCTTCCCAGGCGAGTCAATTTTCTCATCTTGGTTTACGATCTGATCACGAGCCAGATTTATATGTAATGTTTCCTGAGTTGAGTCCAACCCGACATCACAGCACTCTAGACATTCCATTCCATGCGTGTTCCGTCCTGATATGCAACAGCCAGTGAGGAGTCCCAATACTAATGGTATACCAGTAGCAGTCTGATTATGTGTCCATCTGGTATTGTCTCGGAGTTGGTCACTCAACACAGCACCATTCCCTCCAAGCCCTGATGATCTTCACGTTCCTCTGCACTGTTCACAAAGGACACCGACTACGTCTGCCTTATCATGCACCAATACTCCAGCTCATCTGTCCACCTGCTAGTTTTCCACCACACCAGCATGAAAAAAAAAAAAAAAACATCAAACAGATGCTCTCTATTTTTGATGTTTGAACGGAAGCCTGCCACTCTGCCCGAAACATGCCTGTCTTCACCTTTCTGATCATACTTTGTGAGTCCGTTACAATCACGACATGCACGTGTTGTTTTCCTCCAGCTAGCGGAAAGCCGCCGTCACTGCCTCCACTTACATTCTAATATATTGGATGGAGTCATGTAGCCACATCGCTCTAACAGGTCTGCTCTGAATGATGAGCGACTCACCTGTAACAGCATGGTTGGTAAAATGTATTTAATTAATCTTGAGTTTCACTAAGTTTTTCCAAGTGTTGAAACCGTATACCCACATTCAGCGACTGTAGAGCAGCATATGCTTCATTAGCTCTTTTCCATGTAGTACATTCAGCGACTATAATGTTGTGGTATCATATGCCAGGCTCTAAGGTTGCACCAAACATCTACAGGACAGAGTAGACAACCATCGCCTACCCGTCAGTAGTGTAAGTGGGGCTCCATCCAGTGCTTTTTTGAGGATCTTATATAAATCAACCATTTATCGATCCTGATCCTCAAAGGGCGATAACTCTTTTTTCCCCAAAAATGTAGGCGTGGTCTAGTGACTCATCATAGGTGGCGTTGCCGTAGTGACTCATCAGAGGTGACGTGGTCTAGTGACTCATCATAGGTGGCGTGCGTGGTCAAGTAATTGTAGTGTACGACATAAAAAAATACGACATAAAACATTAATAAAGAAAACAAACGAGTCAAGTAAGGTACATAATAATGTTAATAAAATATATATATAGAAGGGGGAAAAAAAAAAACATAGTAAGTGACCGCTTATAGTTAAGGGTGTGTGATGACGTGGTCAAGTAATGGTCAAGAGGTGGTCAAGTGGTGGTCATGTGGTGGAGTAACCACTTAAATTAAAGGGGAAAGTACGTGTAGTGATGTGGTGGTGGTTAAAGTGTGCGATGACGTGGTCAAGCAGTGGTCAAGTACTGGTCAAGTGGTGGTCAAGTGACGAAATTTTAGTGGAAAGTAGTTGTAATGACATGGTGATGATCGTGAGGTGGTAAATTAGTGGTCAAGCAGTGGTCAAGCAGTGGTCAAGTGACGAAATTTTAGTGGAAAGTAGTTGTAATGATATGGTGATGATCGTGAGGTGGTAAATTAGTGGTCAAGCAGTGGTCAAGCAGTGGTCAAGTGGTGGTCAAGTGAGGAAAATTTTAGTGGAAAGTAGTTGTAATGATATGGTGATGATCATGAGGTGGTCAAGCAGTGGTCAAGAGGAGGTCAAGCGGTGGTCAAGAGGTGGTCAACTGGTCAAGTGACCACTTAAATTGTAGAGGAAGTTACGTGTAGTGACATGGTGGTGTTTAAAACGATCGCTGACGTGGTCAAAAGGTGGTCAAGTAGTGGTCAAGTAGTGGTCAAGCAGTGGTCAAGTGAGGAAAATTTTAGTGGAAAGTAGTTGTAATGATATGGTGATGATCATGAGGTGGTCAAGCAGTGGTCAAGGGGTGGTCAAGTGGTCAAGAGGTGGTCAAGTGACCCCCTAAATTGTATGGGAGGATACAGTTAGTGATGTGGTGGTGGTTAAAGTGAGTGATGGCGTGGTCAAGTAGTGGTCAAGGAGTGGTCAAGGGGTGGTAAAGTGGTCAAGTGACCACTTAAATTGATGGGGAGAGTACGTGTAGTGACACGATGATGATCAAGATGTGGTCAAGTAGTGGTAAAGTGGTGGTCAAGTGGTCGAGTGACCACATAAATTGCAGAGGAGAGTAGGTGTAGTGACATGGTGATGATCAAGAGGTGGTCAAGTTGTTAGGTCTAGAGGTTGGGGTGTCTCAGTCATGAAGTATCAAACTGTCTGCTGTGGGAAGGATGGCGCTGATCAGGGCGAGTAGGTTCTAATACGTTTATCTCTATTGTCTACAATTGGCGTGGTTGTATAGTAATAATAGTAGAGTTGTTTCGTAGTAATATTAGTCATCATCATCAAGGGTCATGTTAGGTGGTATTTGTAATGATAGTAGTAGTAGTAGTAGTAGCAATACCAACAATAGTACTAATTATCGTCATCATCACGTGTCTTACCAACGGACGTATCACCCACACATTGCGATCTCCAACACCATTGAACAATTCCGGGGTTGACTCACACTACAGAAATCCCCAATTAACGGTATTACCTTCATGTAATGGTGGTACTCATAGTACCAATAGCACCAGTAGTAATAGTCACCAACATCAGCAAGAGACTTATCGCCTGACATTGGTCAGTATGACACTCCATAAACTATGATCTCCAACACCATGGATACAAATAGTAATAATATTGGTAGTAGTAGTAGTAGTAGTAGTAGTAGTAGTAGTAGTAGTAGTAGTAGTAGTAGTAGTAGTAGTAGTAGTAGTAGTAGTAGTAGTAGCAGCGTTGGTGGTGATGGTGGTGGTGGTGGTGGTAATAATAGGAGTAGTAGAATAGCGAGGGTGCTTGTTGTTTCATTAAGTATTTGTATATCGTATGTAGTATAAAGCTAGTTGTATGCCATGTAAGGTGTTACTGAAATATCTGTATTTTGTAGTTCTAAGAGGTGATGATAGTGTCTCCAGTGCTGCGAAAAAGGCTCATTGTGAGATATCGATCATTTCTCACAGAGACAGCATCCGGGGTGCATGCCCATTACGAGCAAACAACGATAACGCAACGACAAGGCAAAATGGCGTCGAATATAGCGTAAAGTACAAAACTTATGAGGTCATCGGTTGTCCGTTCCATCACGGTCGACAAATAGGCGCTCACTAACTTCACAATATGCTCAATCAAATAAACATATAGGATAATAAGGCACCGACCCAAACAAGGAAAACGAAAAAAAAAAACAAGGGGGAAAATTGACATAAGCGTCAAAATATAACACATACAAAGACAGATACAACAGTGACTAAAAAAAAAAATAATAAAAATGACACGACAAAATAATACACAAACACACACACACACACACACACACACACACACACACACACACACACACACACACACACACACACACACACACACACACACACACAAGGAAAACTGAAATAACCAATGAAAAATCGCTGACACGAACACTAGAAGCTGACACAAACACTAAACAAGGTACCTAAAGAAAAGCTAAACTTTGTTAACCAAAATGTGAAAGTAGGAAAATGTGATACCCAAATGTAAAACAAATAGCAAGAGAGGAATAGCTCGTCCCAACTTATAAAAAGTAGGAAAATATGTCAACCAAATGGGAAAAAGTTAGACCAAATACAAAAATATCTAACTCAAACTAATGAAAAGTAGGGAAACTTTATTAACCAAAGGAGGGGAAAAACCTAGGTCAAGTAGGAAAATCTGTTACCCAAAAGTGAAAAATGTCGGCCAAATACAGAAATAGTTCGTCCACACGTATGCAAACTAGGAAAATTTGTTAGTCGAACAGGATAAAATATTGCCCAAGTAGGGAAATTTGAGAGCCATAAGTGAAAAAATATAATCCAAAGAGAGGAATATCTCGTTCCAACTTATAAAAAGAAGGAAAATTCTCAACCAAATGAGAAAAAGTTAGACCAAGTATAGTAACATCTCAACCGAAACTTATGAAAAGTAGGAAACTTTGTTAGCCAAATGTAAAAAATGTCGGCCAAATACACAAATACCTCGTCCGCACTTATTAAAATTAGAAAAAATGTGTTAGTCAAATACTAAAAATATTGCCCAAGTAGGAAAATTTGATAGCCAAATGTAAAAAAAAAATATCACCCAATGAGAGGAATATCTCGGCCAGAGTTATAAAAAGTAGGAGAACTATTTGCCAAATGGGAAAAAGTTAGGCCAAATACAGAAATATCTCAAACAAACATATAAAAAATAGGAAAATTGATAACCAAACGGGAAAAATATTGACCAACTAGGGACATGTGTTACTCAAAGAGGAAAAATAATGACCAAGTAACGAAATACATCGTTCAAACTTATGAAAACTACGAAACTTTGTTAGCCAAATGGAAGAAACCTTGGTCAAGTAGGAAAAATCTGTTAACCAAATGTGAAAAATGTCGGCCAAATGCAGAAATAGTTCGGTCACACATATGCAAACTAAGAAAAGTTGTTAGCCAGATAGGAAAAGTATTGGCCAAGTAGGAAAATTTGAAAGCCAAATGTGAAAAAAATATCACCCAAAGAGAGGAATATCTCGGCCAGACTTATAAAAAATAGGAGAACTATGTGCTAAATGGGAAAAAGTTACACCAAATACAGAAATAGCTCAACCAAACATATAAAAAATAGGAAAATTGATAACCAAACGGGAAATATATTGACCAACTAGGGAAATGTGTTAATCAAAGAGGAAAAATAATGACCAAGTAACGAAATACATCGCTCAAACTTATGAAAACTAGGAAACTTTGTTAGCCAAATGGAAGAAACCTTGGTCAAGTGGGAAAATCTGTCAGCCAAATGTGAAAAATGTCGGCCAAATGAGAAAAAGTTAGACCAAATATAGTAACATCTCAACCAAACTTATGAAAACTAGGAAACTTTGTTAGCCAACGAGAATAAAAACCTAGGTCAAGTAGGAAAATCTGTTAGCCAAATGTAAAAAATGTCGGCCAAATACAGAAATACCTCGTCCGCACTTATGCAAATTAGGAAAAATTTGTTAGCCAAATAGTAAAAATATTGACCAAGTAGGAAAATTTGATAGCCAAATGTAAAAAAATATCACCCAAAGAGAGGAATATCTCGGCCAGAGTTATAAAAAGTAGGAGAACTATTTGCCAAATGGGAAAAAGTTAGGCCAAATACAGAAATATCTCAAACAAACATATAAAAAATAGGAAAATTGATAACCAAACGGGAAATATATTGACCAACTAGGGACATGTGTTACTCAAAGAGGAAAAATAATGACCAAGTAACGAAATACATCGCTCAAACTTATGAAAACTAGGAAACTTTGTTACCCAAAGTGAAAAAAAAAACCTTGTTCAAGTAGGAAAATCTGTTAGCCAAATGTGAAAAATGTCGGACAAATGCAGAAATAGTTCGGTCACACATATGCAAACTAAGAAAAGTTGTTAGCCAGATAGGAAAAGTATTGGCCAAGTAGGAAAATTTGGAAGCCAAATGTGAAAAAAATATCACCCAAAGAGAGAAATATCTCGTCCAGACTTATAAAAAGTTGGAAAATTTGTCAACCAAATGGGGTAAAGTTAGACCAAATACAGAAACATCTTAACCACATTTATAAAAAACGAGGTGAAAATGTCGACCAAATACAGAAATAACTCAACCCAATTTATAAATATGGCAACCAAACTTATGAAACGTAGGCAAATGTGTTAACCAAAAGGGGAAAATATGGTACACGTAACGAAATATCTCATCCAAACTTATAAAATGTAGGAAAATATGTCAACCAAACGCGAACAATGTCGGCCAAACACAGAAATTTCTCAACCAAACTCATGAAAAGTAGGAACAACTTGTTACCCAAATAGGAAAAATATTGGTCAAGAAAAGAAATAGCGTGGTCAAACCTATAAAAACGTACCAACATTTGTTAACACAACTTGGTCACTTGTTCTTACAAACTTGCTCGCTGGCTCAAACAATTTTCCCACTTGCTATTACAATCGGTCGACCTATCCTATCAACTCACACACTTACCATAACAACTGTCCCTTTTCCCCAACAACGTGTCCACCGACTCTCTCATATTATCGACTCGCCCTATCAACTTACCCACTGACTCTAACAACTTCCCCACATGGGCTCACACAATTTCCACTTGTTATTACAACTTGTCGACAGCCTCGCCCAAATTACCACTTACTCTTACAAACTGTCCCAACTGCGCGCACAAAGGTGTCTACTTGTGATTTCACGGCCTCCTCACCCCATAGATAAGTAGCCCTTATAAAATACAAATGTATCCCGCAAGTCATACAAAAGTGTCCCCCATATTGTCATTTAAAAAAATATTTGTGTGTGTAGGTAAGTTCATGTCTTTGACAGTTCATATTTTGTAAATGCATTTCTTCAGCATAAGATTTGTGTAAGTTCACGCCCTCATCATAAATTTTGTTGTGTAAGTTCATGTCTTCGACAGTTCATGTTTTGCTAAGCCCCAGTTTTGGTGAAAATGCAGAAGTCTATTGGCTAGAATTTCAACCTGGGTGGTCAATTACTAACACTGCCTGTGGACAACTATTCTTACCCATGTGCTAAAGTTGAGAAAATGGACTTCCGTTGAATTATTAAACCCCTCTGGAAGAAGTAGCGGCAGCTTAACCAGGAAAAGATCGAATTAGTTTTCACCCCCCTTAGTCTGGAAATTATGAAAATATATGCTCACACAGGCGATATTACTCATGAAGTCATATAAACAAAAATATAAAGGATAAAAATTGTGGCGCTGCCTCATTTGTTATACTTTATATTTTTGTTTATATGACGTCATGAGTAATATCGCTTGTGGGAGTATATATTTTCATAATTTCCAGACTAAGGGGGGTGAAAACTAATTCGATCTTTTCCTGGTTAAGCTGCCGCTACTTCTTCCAGAGGGGTTTAATAATTCAACGGAAGTCCATTTTCTCAACTTTAGCACATGGGTAAGAATAGTTGTCCACAGGCAGTGTTAGTAATTGACCACCCAGGTTGAAATTCTAGCCAATAGACTTCTGCATTTTCACCAAAACTGGGGCTTAGCAAAACATGAACTGTCGAAGACATGAACTTACACAACAAAATTTATGATGAGGGCGTGAACTTACACAAATCTTATGCTGAAGAAATGCATTTACAAAATATGAACTGTCAAAGACATGAACTTACCTACACACACAAATATTTTTTTAAATGACAATATGGGGGACACTTTTGTATGACTTGCGGGATACATTTGTATTTTATAAGGGCTACTTATCTATGGGGTGAGGAGGCCGTGAAATCACAAGTAGACACCTTTGTGCGCGCAGTTGGGACAGTTTGTAAGAGTAAGTGGTAATTTGGGCGAGGCTGTCGACAAGTTGTAATAACAAGTGGAAATTGTGTGAGCCCATGTGGGGAAGTTGTTAGAGTCAGTGGGTAAGTTGATAGGGCGAGTCGATAATATGAGAGAGTCGGTGGACACGTTGTTGGGGAAAAGGGACAGTTGTTATGGTAAGTGTGTGAGTTGATAGGATAGGTCGACCGATTGTAATAGCAAGTGGGAAAATTGTTTGAGCCAGCGAGCAAGTTTGTAAGAACAAGTGACCAAGTTGTGTTAACAAATGTTGGTACGTTTTTATAGGTTTGACCACGCTATTTCTTTTCTTGACCAATATTTTTCCTATTTGGGTAACAAGTTGTTCCTACTTTTCATGAGTTTGGTTGAGAAATTTCTGTGTTTGGCCGACATTGTTCGCGTTTGGTTGACATATTTTCCTACATTTTATAAGTTTGGATGAGATATTTCGTTACGTGTACCATATTTTCCCCTTTTGGTTAACACATTTGCCTACGTTTCATAAGTTTGGTTGCCATATTTATAAATTGGGTTGAGTTATTTCTGTATTTGGTCGACATTTTCACCTCGTTTTTTATAAATGTGGTTAAGATGTTTCTGTATTTGGTCTAACTTTACCCCATTTGGTTGACAAATTTTCCAACTTTTTATAAGTCTGGACGAGATATTTCTCTCTTTGGGTGATATTTTTTTCACATTTGGCTTCCAAATTTTCCTACTTGGCCAATACTTTTCCTATCTGGCTAACAACTTTTCTTAGTTTGCATATGTGTGACCGAACTATTTCTGCATTTGTCCGACATTTTTCACATTTGGCTAACAGATTTTCCTACTTGAACAAGGTTTTTTTTTTCACTTTGGGTAACAAAGTTTCCTAGTTTTCATAAGTTTGAGCGATGTATTTCGTTACTTGGTCATTATTTTTCCTCTTTGAGTAACACATGTCCCTAGTTGGTCAATATATTTCCCGTTTGGTTATCAATTTTCCTATTTTTTATATGTTTGTTTGAGATATTTCTGTATTTGGCCTAACTTTTTCCCATTTGGCAAATAGTTCTCCTACTTTTTATAACTCTGGCCGAGATATTCCTCTCTTTGGGTGATATTTTTTTACATTTGGCTATCAAATTTTCCTACTTGGTCAATATTTTTACTATTTGGCTAACAAATTTTTCCTAATTTGCATAAGTGCGGACGAGGTATTTCTGTATTTGGCCGACATTTTTTACATTTGGCTAACAGATTTTCCTACTTGACCTAGGTTTTTATTCTCGTTGGCTAACAAAGTTTCCTAGTTTTCATAAGTTTGGTTGAGATGTTACTATATTTGGTCTAACTTTTTCTCATTTGGCCGACATTTTTCACATTTGGCTGACAGATTTTCCCACTTGACCAAGGTTTCTTCCATTTGGCTAACAAAGTTTCCTAGTTTTCATAAGTTTGAGCGATGTATTTCGTTACTTGGTCATTATTTTTCCTCTTTGATTAACACATTTCCCTAGTTGGTCAATATATTTCCCGTTTGGTTATCAATTTTCCTATTTTTTATATGTTTGGTTGAGCTATTTCTGTATTTGGTGTAACTTTTTCCCATTTAGCACATAGTTCTCCTATTTTTTATAAGTCTGGCCGAGATATTCCTCTCTTTGGGTGATATTTTTTTCACATTTGGCTTTCAAATTTTCCTACTTGGCCAATACTTTTCCTATCTGGCTAACAACTTTTCTTAGTTTGCATATGTGTGACCGAACTATTTCTGCATTTGGCCGACATTTTTCACATTTGGTTAACAGATTTTTCCTACTTGACCAAGGTTTCTTCCATTTGGCTAACAAAGTTTCGTAGTTTTCATAAGTTTGAACGATGTATTTCGTTACTTGGTCATTATTTTTCCTCTTTGAGTAACACATGTCCCTAGTTGGTCAATATTTTTCCCGTTTGGTTATCAATTTTCCTATTTTTTATATGTTTGTTTGAGATATTTCTGTATTTGGCCTAACTTTTTCCCATTTGGCAAATAGTTCTCCTACTTTTTATAACTCTGGCCGAGATATTCCTCTCATTGGGTGATATTTTTTTTTTACATTTGGCTATCAAATTTTCCTACTTGGGCAATATTTTTAGTATTTGACTAACACATTTTTTCTAATTTTAATAAGTGCGGACGAGGTATTTGTGTATTTGGCCGACATTTTTTACATTTGGCTAACAAAGTTTCCTACTTTTCATAAGTTTCGGTTGAGATGTTACTATACTTGGTCTAACTTTTTCTCATTTGGTTGAGAATTTTCCTTCTTTTTATAAGTTGGAACGAGATATTCCTCTCTTTGGATTATATTTTTTCACTTATGGCTCTCAAATTTCCCTACTTGGGCAATATTTTATCCTGTTCGACTAACAAATTTTCCTAGTTTGCATACGTGTGGACGAACTATTTCTGTATTTGGCCGACATTTTTCACTTTTGGGTAACAGATTTTCCTACTTGACCTAGGTTTTTCCCCTCCTTTGGTTAATAAAGTTTCCCTACTTTTCATTAGTTTGAGTTAGATATTTTTGTATTTGGTCTAACTTTTTCCCATTTGGTTGACATATTTTCCTACTTTTTATAAGTTGGGACGAGCTATTCCTCTCTTGCTATTTGTTTTACATTTGGGTATCACATTTTCCTACTTTCACATTTTGGTTAACAAAGTTTAGCTTTTCTTTAGGTACCTTGTTTAGTGTTTGTGTCAGCTTCTAGTGTTCGTGTCAGCGATTTTTCATTGGTTATTTCAGTTTTCCTTGTGTGTGTGTGTGTGTGTGTGTGTGTGTGTGTGTGTGTGTGTGTGTGTGTGTGTGTGTGTGTGTGTGTGTGTGTGTGTTGTGTATTATTTTGTCGTGTCATTTTTATTATTTTTTTTTTTAGTCACTGTTGTATCTGTCTTTGTATGTGTTATATTTTGACGCTTATGTCAATTTTCCCCCTTGTTTTTTTTTTTCGTTTTCCTTGTTTGGGTCGGTGCCTTATTATCCTATATGTTTATTTGATTGAGCATATTGTGAAGTTAGTGAGCGCCTATTTGTCGACCGTGATGGAACGGACAACCGATGACCTCATAAGTTTTGTACTTTACGCTATATTCGACGCCATTTTGCCTTGTCGTTGCGTTATCGTTGTTTGCTCGTAATGGGCATGCACCCCGGATGCTGTCTCTGTGAGAAATGATCGATATCTCACAATGAGCCTTTTTCGCAGCACTGGAGACACTATCATCACCTCTTAGAACTACAAAATACAGATATTTCAGTAACACCTTACATGGCATACAACTAGCTTTATACTACATACGATATACAAATACTTAATGAAACAACAAGCACCCTCGCTATTCTACTACTCCTATTATTACCACCACCACCACCACCATCACCACCAACGCTGCTACTACTACTACTACTACTACTACTACTACTACTACTACTACTACTACTACTACTACTACTACTACTACTACTACTACTACTACTACTACTACTACTACTACTACTACTACTACTACTACCAATATTATTACTATTTGTATCCATGGTGTTGGAGATCATAGTTTATGGAGTGTCATACTGACCAATGTCAGGCGATAAGTCTCTTGCTGATGTTGGTGACTATTACTACTGGTGCTATTGGTACTATGAGTACCACCATTACATGAAGGTAATACCGTTAATTGGGGATTTCTGTAGTGTGAGTCAACCCCGGAATTGTTCAATGGTGTTGGAGATCGCAATGTGTGGGTGATACGTCCGTTGGTAAGACACGTGATGATGACGATAATTAGTACTATTGTTGGTATTGCTACTACTACTACTACTACTATCATTACAAATACCACCTAACATGACCCTTGATGATGATGACTAATATTACTACGAAACAACTCTACTATTATTACTATACAACCACGCCAATTGTAGACAATAGAGATAAACGTATTAGAACCTACTCGCCCTGATCAGCGCCATCCTTCCCACAGCAGACAGTTTGATACTTCATGACTGAGACACCCCAACCTCTAGACCTAACAACTTGACCACCTCTTGATCATCACCATGTCACTACACCTACTCTCCTCTGCAATTTATGTGGTCACTCGACCACTTGACCACCACTTTACCACTACTTGACCACATCTTGATCATCATCGTGTCACTACACGTACTCTCCCCATCAATTTAAGTGGTCACTTGACCACTTTACCACCCCTTGACCACTCCTTGACCACTACTTGACCACGCCATCACTCACTTTAACCACCACCACATCACTAACTGTATCCTCCCATACAATTTAGGGGGTCACTTGACCACCTCTTGACCACTTGACCACCCCTTGACCACTGCTTGACCACCTCATGATCATCACCATATCATTACAACTACTTTCCACTAAAATTTTCCTCACTTGACCACTGCTTGACCACTACTTGACCACTACTTGACCACCTTTTGACCACGTCAGCGATCGTTTTAAACACCACCATGTCACTACACGTAACTTCCTCTACAATTTAAGTGGTCACTTGACCAGTTGACCACCTCTTGACCACCGCTTGACCTCCTCTTGACCACTGCTTGACCACCTCATGATCATCACCATATCATTACAACTACTTTCCACTAAAATTTTCCTCACTTGACCACCACTTGACCACTGCTTGACCACTGCTTGACCACTAATGTACCACCTCACGATCATCACCATATCATTACAACTACTTTCCACTAAAATTTCGTCACTTGACCACTGCTTGACCACTGCTTGACCACTAATTTACCACCTCACGATCATCACCATGTCATTACAACTACTTTCCACTAAAATTTCGTCACTTGACCACCACTTGACCAGTACTTGACCACTGCTTGACCACGTCATCGCACACTTTAACCACCACCACATCACTACACGTACTTTCCCCTTTAATTTAAGTGGTTACTCCACCACATGACCACCACTTGACCACCTCTTGACCATTACTTGACCACGTCATCACACACCCTTAACTATAAGCGGTCACTTACTATGTTTTTTTTTCCCCCTTCTATATATATATTTTATTAACATTATTATGTACCTTACTTGACTCGTTTGTTTTCTTTATTAATGTTTTATGTCGTATTTTTTTATGTCGTACACTACAATTACTTGACCACGCACGCCACCTATGATGAGTCACTAGACCACGTCACCTCTGATGAGTCACTACGGCAACGCCACCTATGATGAGTCACTAGACCACGCCTACATTTTTGGGGAAAAAAGAGTTATCGCCCTTTGAGGATCAGGATCGATAAATGGTTGATTTATATAAGATCCTCAAAAAAGCACTGGATGGAGCCCCACTTACACTACTCCCGTCGTGTTCGCTATTTACAACAGAGTTAGCACGTTACAGTATAAACTAACAGTTAACCAAGTCTTTCGTTTTGACGACTGTCCGGTATAGTATCAAGTTGTACAGACAGATACACATTTCTCCCGCTTGTCTCTCCGGTGTTCTTACAACAATGTACACACTCTTAATGGTCACTTTTCCTTCACAACGTCACTAACAAGTGAGTGAAGACAATAGACATCAGATGCTGTTTTAGTAGAGAACATAAATATCTGGCTTGTTCTCCAGCACACCACTGTCATTCCTGAGGTGTACAGGAAGTACACACATGACAGTGTGGGCATCACTTAAATGTTCAGCGATGAACATGGCCTCAGGAACATCAATAAGACTAGAAGATTCACTTCTCAGATATCTACATCTGTGAATTTGGGGTGGCTTAATTTAAAACCAAAGTCACATATCGCGACTACTGCGAATTTGTGGTGAGTGAATTGTTAAATGAAATAATGTCATTCCTGTTGAATATCCCTCATGTCACATGCGACACATACTGTTCTATAAACTATTTCTTATTCTATAAACATCACCCATGTATATATATATATATATATATATATATATATATATATATATATATATATATATATATATATATATATATGAGAGAGAGAGAGAGAGAGAGAGAGAGAGAGAGAGAGAGAGAGAGAGAGAGAGAGAGAGAGAGAGAGAGAGAGAGAGAGAGAGAGCTAAAATTAAATTGCTAAATGCGGTCTATCAAGAACATGTCACATGTGGCAAATTTAATGTTGTGTATCATGTAGGAGCCATACAAGCGATTACATTCCGTGTTCTTAATAATGTAGTGCAAGAATCAATTACCAAAGCATAAGCACTGTGTAATTGTCATATCAGGCAGGTGAATGATGGATAATGACCATGTGTTTACTACTTAAAACGAGAAAGAACTTATAACGACTGTTTTGTTTGAATTTTGCTTATAGTCGTTGAATGTACATGGGAAAGAGCTAATGAAGAACATGCTGCTGGGAGTAACCACCTTGGTGGGATTTTGCGGTGGAAAAGCCTTGATGGATAAGCGTAGTACTGTAAGGAAATGGCAAAACGCCAAGAAGAACAGAGTTGTCCATCCTGGTCCCTGCATGCACTTAGAAAGAGAGATTCACACAAAAGATAAGCTATTTAAAAAAATTTAAAAAAAGAAAAACTGGTTAAGATGGTTAAAGTGAAAAATGGGCAGAGGTATGCCAAAGAGTAAGCACAGACAAGTCACTGAAATTGTTCTGGCGACTACATAAAAGCATGAGTGGGGTAGTCTAGATTAAGAGTATTTACTGATTTCCAAGGTGCTGACCTCATCTGGCAGAGGACTGACGAGAACAAGGGGAAAGCCCTCTTCGAACGCTATCTAGAGCAGAGCAACCAGACAAACACGAGAGGCCGAAATCTTGCGAAGGAGGTTACCTCAGATAGGTGTAAGGCCAAAAACATTTCGGATGAAGACACAGTGACAGTGAAAGAAATCAAGGCTGTGCTTCGACGATAAAAAACAGCGCTCCGGGGCCAGATGGCATAAGATATTACGACATCAATGTGTGTACCGACAACGAGCTAGAGGAACTAGCAGACATGTACAACGAATGCATAGGGAATGCTAGCATTAAGGAGGAATGGTATCAAGCTATCTCATTCTCTTGCCGAAGCCTGGCAAAGACCACACACAAATTCAGGGATATCGAGTGATAAACATGCATAATACAATAGACAAGCTGCTGGAGAAGTTAACTGCCAGAAAAAATATCAAGCCAGCTAGAGAGGCAAGGCTTTTCCCCCACCTACCCTTGGAGGGTACCGTCCAAAAAGAGAAACCTGGATCAATGCAGCAGATTTTGCCCATGATGTCTATGAAGGTTTCCACTCAGGCATTGAAACATTTGCTGCAGCAATAGATCTTGCGGACGCGTACAACAGAGTACCATTGGATTAGTTAATGCTTCAGCTTCTTGAACTCAAGATAAGTCGTTTCCTCCATAGTTGGATCGCTGCAGCCGTCTTCAACGGAAAGTAGTTATTAAATGTGGCAGTTGGACTTCAGAACCAACAACAATATATCCTTGCCTATCACAAGGATCACCATTATCTCCGGTACTGTTTAACGCCTACACAGTGAGAATAACCAGCGAGCAAATCATAGGACCGGGGAAGACATTGTCGTATGCAGACGATGTTTTAGTGTATCGTAGGGGTAAGGATAGAGATCAGGTTGCTGTGGAACTACATACCAAACTCAGTCGCATAAGCACTTGGTGTATTGAAGCTGGGGCAATGGTCACCCAGCAAAGGAAACAGTGACATATAGAAGTTCAGAAAGAAAAGTATATACGTTTGTTTTATAGACTACTAGCTGACCCTGCCCGGCTTCGCCCAGTCCCTGGTGGGAAGCATCTCATTTAATTCATATAAGTAGTCATATAAGTTCCCGTTCCCGTTACCGACTATCTGTCTGTCTGTCTGTCTGTCTGTCTGTCTGACCCGGCCCGACATCGCCCAGCTCCTGGTGTGAAGCATCTCATTTAATTTATATAAGTAGTCATATAAGTTCCTGTTCCCGACTGTCTATCTGTCTGTCTGTCTGTCTATCTGTCTGCCTGACCCTGTCCGGCTTCATTAAATTCATACAACAAAAAAAAATGTAACTTAAAAGAACGTTCTACCACACACCATCCATTATTTTTAATGAAAACTCTTTCTAATCACCTGCATGACTACAGTAACTTCTTAAGCAAAAAAAGATGAGTTACAATGTTATGCATTGTGCATCATTTTTATGAAAACTTTGAAAATGCCTTACAGATTGTATCATTATTTATTATAACTCATATGCCGGTACATAACTATGGACAAAGAGTTTATAAATCTTTGAAAACGATGCCACAATATGACTATAAGTTATACAGAAAAGTTATGCCCCTTGAAATAACTTTTACAGAGTTAGGTCCCCTGAGATATATGAAATTATGATGAAAAATGAAAAATGAAATAATACTGAGTAAGCAGGCGATTTCACACTAACAAAATATCACAGTTGACAGCTCTGGAATGAAAGGAAGGCGTGTAGAAAATTTCATCTCAATCGGATGGGCCGTTCGCGAACAAATAAAGGACATACGGACAGAGATACGCACATCCTTTTTTATATATAAGACAAGAAAGCTTTTGATAGAGTACAATATGAACGACTAATTACGTGCCTTAGAGATATAGGAGTAGACGGAATGGACATCAGACTTATTAGTAACTTGTACTTGGAACAAGTGGCATCTATTAGATGCGGAAATAACTATTCGTCGCCCAAAGGGATAAAAAGAGAAGTACGGCAGGGATGTGTACTGTCCCGAAGCCTCTTCATCCTATATACAGAGAGAATTTTTAAACAAGTTGAACTGCCTGGACTTAACATCAATGGAAGAATCATAAACAATCTTAGGTATGCTGACGCTACCGTGTTGCTAGCAGAAAGCGAGCAAGAGTTTCAAGACCTAGTGGAACAAGTAAACAAGCATAGTGCAGAATGTGGCTTAGATATTAACATCCAGAAAACAAAACTATGATAATTAGCAGTGAAAAGGAAAGGTCATCAATGAAAATCACAGTAAACAGTGAGATACTAGAACAAGTAACAAATTTCTCCTACCTTGGACATACAATAACAGATTATGGCAGAAGTGAAATAGAAAAAAAGAAAAAGAATAGGAATGGCCAAAAATGCTTTCAAAGGTATGAAATCAGTACTAACATCTAGAGAGACTAAGAACGCATTAGAAATGTGAATTGTCAAATGCTACGTATATTCAACGCTAGTGTATGGCGCGGAAGCCTGGACATTGAACAAGCAGCTAGAAAGTCGCATAAAAGCCCTGGAGATGTGGATATACAGACGAATATGTCGTATTTCATGGAAACAAAAACAATCAAATGCAGAGGTTCCCCGGGAAGGATAATCCGGTCAACAAATGCCCGCAGAAGTTGGATGTGTCGGTCTAACGGCGCAAGAACGCAAGAAGAAGAAGAAGAAGAAGAAGAAGAAGAAGAAGAAGAAGAAGAAGAAGAAGAAGAAGAAGAAGAAGAAGAAGAAGAAGAAGAAGAAGAAGAAGAAGAAGAAGAAGAAGAAGAAGAAGAAGAAGAAGAAGAAGAAGAAGAAGAAGAAAATGACATGCTGAGGTTCTAGAAAGCCTTGGAATGAAGAGAGAGTTGATGAAAGAAATAAAGAGGAGGCAAGTGAAATATTTCGGTCACGTTAAAAGACATGATACTCTTTTAACAACCATACTGGAATACAATATTGAGGGCAAGCGAGCACGAAGTAGACAACGATACAAGTGGGAAGATAACATCAAGAGATGGACGAACATCAGCCTGACAGAATGTGCAGTCAGGGCGAGAGGCATTGGAGATCCATTGCAGCCAACCTTCATTGTGGAGACGGCACCTGATTGATTGATTGAATGAAACTCAAGAGTAATTAAATACATGTTACCAACCATGCTGCTACAGAAGAGTCGATCATCATTCAGAGGAAACCCTTTAGAGCTACGTGGCTACGTGACTCCATTTACCATGGAAGAATCGAGCTTATTAAGACTTTTTATAAGGCTCGCGCATGTCGGCACCGCTAGAACCAATACATAACAGCACGTCCCGCTCAGGATGGATAATCTAAAAACAAAAATTGTGCTTATGCACATTGTCAAGATCGTGTTTATAAAAGTAACGATTACTATGTTTCGAATCGCTCTTAACACCCAGTACCAGGCTGATTAACAATATATGTCATCAATTGATCGGGTGCCGTCTCCACAATGAAGGTTTGCTGCAATAGATCCCCAACACTGTCTGTCTCTCTCGCTTCGGTTGCACACTCTGTCAGACCGCTGTTCGTCCATCTCTTCCCACTTGCATCGTTGTCTATCTCTTGCTCGCTTACAACATCCTTACTCGCCAGTTCTGTTTTTATAAAAGTTTTATATCTTTAGTGAACATATAAGGAGATCTAAAAATATATGTCCGGTATCTTGGTTGGTGGACATAATATAAATAACTTGCGTTATGCTGATGACACCGTCTTGATAGCAACAAGTCAGAATGAATTACAGGAAATGATAGACAGTGGTTGTAGAAATTGAAAAAAAGGGTCTTAGTTTGAATAATAGAAAGACAGAAGTCATTGTGACATCAAAGAAACAGATTGTGTCTAAATGTACAATTAAAGTAAATGACGTTATTTTGGGGCAAGTGCAGAAATTCCAATATCTAGGCACATGGAGATACAGAACAAAATAGGACAAGAAAAAAACTGCATTCTATCAAATGCAAGACTTTTGTGCAACCAGTCATTGTCCTTGGAAGTTAGAAAACGAGGTCGTGCAACATAGTCAATATTAACATACGGCTGCGAATCCTGGATAACTGGTAAACAGGCGAAAAACAAATCCACGGAAGCCTTGGCGATATGGTTTTTATAGAATAATGCTGAAAATTAATTGGACAACCAAAATGAGCAACCTTGACATTTTGAGGGAAGGTAAGTCGCAAAGAGGACTTATCACAAACATCATAAAGAAGCAGTTATTGTATTTTGGTCACATTATGAGAAGACAAAAACTCGAACATATCGTGACATCCCGAAAGATTTGCGGAAAGAGAGATGGGGGAAGATATTATGAGAAGATTCTTGACAGTCTTGTGTCATGGCACGGAAAGGAGTCAACACACGAACTGATCCATGACGTCGGAGATCGCAATTTGTGGAGAGGCATGATCGCCCATGCCAGTCGGCAAGGCACTGGATGATGATGATGATGATGATGATGATGATGATGATGATGATGATGATGATGATGATGATGTCTTTTAACGTGGCCGAAATATTTCACGTGCCTCTGTTTTTATTACTTTCATCAATTCTCTTTTCATTCCCAGTTTTGTTTTTCTGGAACCTCTGTATTTGACTGTTTTTGCTTCCTTGAAATACGACATATTCTTTTAAAAATCCACATCTCCAGGGCCTCTATTCAACTTTCTAATTGCTTGTTTATTGTCCAGGTTTCCGCGCTATATAGTAGTGTTGAATATACATTAGATGTGTCAATTCTCATGTTTAATGCGATGTTAATCTGACTAACTTCATTAGGCTTAAAATTTAAAGCCAGTCTGTAGCCGAGGGCTTGCGAACGCGGTTTGTTAGCCCGTATACCCGGGTTCGAAACACAGCGGTGCTGGTTTTTCTCGAAAATAGGTATAAGAGCCGGTCGTTCAGAAAGCAATGGCAAACTATTGAACGTAAAATGTGCACAGGAATCACGATCAGCGAAAATGCTGGGGTTGACTGCTACGTCCTGTGAAGGACATGCAACTTAATTATTATTAATAAACTCTCCAGCCGGTCTTCCTGGTCTAGGAGTTACACGACTTTCTCCGTAATCCCGTATACTCTCGTGAGTAACGTGACGTGCACGAGAATCGGTAGCGGTTCTCTCCGCGTCAGTAACTTACGGGGTATGTGAGCCGGTCGCTCAGAAAGCAACGGCAAAATACTGAGCGTAATCTTGCCAAGAAATCAACAATAAGCTGAAAGATGCTGATGTTGACAGCAGTGTCATGTAAAGGATATGCGAAAAAAAAACTCTTTGGGATGCAGCCATCCAATGGGAATCAATACTATTGTGGATGAAACTGTATAAGTGTACCGACCTACCTCTATATATTCATATCTGACTATCTGCACACCTTTGGCCACACATTACTTATATGGATTTATAAAGCGCCACTGCCAACAGCCCAAACCAAAACCAGACGTAACTACAGTCCCCAAACTCAAGGTATTCATCCAGCTAACCTTTCGAGGGGATGACATAATGCAACGTCTACAAGACCGGCTTACTACAGCAGTAAGCCGAACATTCTGTGCTGCAACTCCAGTCATTAGATATAAAACCGTACCGATTCCTACACCAGCAGTCAAAGAGCCTGTTCCTCTGTACGCCACAAACAATTGTATTTACAAATTCACATGTAGATGCCAGGCCTTCTACATTGGTAGAAAAGAGAGACAGCTTAACAAACGAGTGTCAGAATACATACCTCAATGGGTCAACAAGATACAACACACAGGAAATGCTAGCCTCGTGGGGCCGACACACCGGAAGCTCCCGGCGTCTTCAATTGGTAGGCACATTATCGAAAGCGGCCATGTGGTGGACAGAGACACTGCCTTTCGTGTGTAGTTTAACACACAAAATACTCGCTTGTTAAAGTTTGCAGAAGCAATTATGATCGATCAACGCAAGCTAGAATTGTGCAAACAGAAAGACATGTTAGTCAGCTTAAAATTACCGTGGTAGATAATTGACATTACTGTGCGAATATGTGTATATTTCAACTTGAAGGATTTATCTAGTTAATTCACGTAAGTTGTGTGATTTCTGCAGTATGTACCTGACGAGATGCAGCGAAATATGCCAGGCAATAAATCGTGCAATCTAATGTTTGTGTCTTCGTTATTCAAATTCACTACGGGAAAACACTGTTTTGAATTTCTTACACGTCGCCTCCCATTACCAACTGTGAAGCGATTAGATGGATTACTCAAGCTGAAGTGCAAAATATCGTTACAGGATTGTCGATTGAGATTTCTCGAGGAATGCCTAAGGACGGGGATATTTCCTCACCGGTATTTCAGATCTCCGAGGGCCGACTGAATATGTCCAACAAGAAAAAACCTGAGACGACTGACAAAAAACCAGATAGAAGAAACCCAGTCCAAGCTGGCCAACTTGAAGCGCACACACAGTTCTGCCTACTACGTCACCAAAGAACTGAGCCTGTATGGCTACTTTAAGTTCACGAAATTCTGCACAGAAGCAGTGTACAAGGTGAAAATCGCAGAGAATGCTCGCCTCAACAAATCACTGAGCGCTGAAAAGGTAACAACGTCAGTACTAGACAACCCAGAGAAGTATGTGAGGAACTTATCGTCGTAAGTACTCAACAACATTGAAACGGAGGCCCTTGCATACGGATTAAAATTCTGCATAAAGCCTAAACACATCAACCGTGTTGAGTCGCAAGCACAGTTTGAAATGTTGTTTGATCAAGTCTCCAAGTTATCACCTACTTTTGCTGAGTCGGTCGGGTGGCTGAAGGCCAAATTGGTAGATTTAGAACACCAGTATCGCATGACACCCTCCAAACAGACATGTCCTCTGACCAACGAACACCTTACTGCGTTAAAAGCGTTAAAGGCTAACAAAACCCTCGTCATACTGAAACCTGACAAAGGGAGCGGTGCAGTACTGATGGACATGTCAGACTACCAGAGAAAAATGGATGAAATATTGTCAGATGAATCTAAATTCAGGATAGATCACAAAGTAAACAAGTCGGAGGATCTGGATGCAATAATGAGGAAAGAGATCCAGTCACTCGTGAAAGCGGGACTCATCAGTGAGGCCAATACAAAAACGCTCACCACGTGGATCGCACACTCCTAAGATGTACGGTCTACCCAAACTTAACAAGCCCGGCATCCCGCTAAGACCTATCCTGTCCATGGTTAACTCTGCACAACACCGAATGGCGAGATGGCTAGCCGAAATTTTAAAGCCAGTACGACAGTCCTTCGATCCAAAAATACTCAGAGATACATTCTAACTGGTGGAATTATTGGATACTATGGACATAAATAACAAACACATGGCATCCATGGATATAGCCTCCCTATTCACTAACGTTCCATTAGAGGAGACAGTGAAAATAATAAGGGAACGCATTGAAGACAAACAACTAAAATTAGGCATACCAACACCTATTCTGGATAGGCTACTACTACTATGTACCGCCAACATACAATTCAATTTTCTAACTAAGTCATACCGCCAAATTGACGGAGTGGCCATGGGGAGTCCTCTTGGTCCTATTCTAGCGGACATCTTCATGGCATATTTAGAAGAAAAGAGATCCTCAGACATCAACAACTTGGCCTTTTACCGTCGTTATGTGGACGATATACTAATTATCACCACACACGAGCTACAAGCAACATCGTTCCAGGCCACAATGAACAAGACGCATAAAAACATCTCTCTATCTATGGAACACGAACACAACGAAGCGTTGCCGTACCTAGATATTCTAATGAGACGTAGGGCAGGCGGCACAAATCAAAGATCGGTGTATCGCAAAGGAACATGGACTGGCCAATACCTAAATTTTCAGAGCTTCACACCTGTCCAGTATAAACGGGGCTTAGTACGGACCCTGTTTGACCGTGCTAGAAAGATATGCACCCAGGACACACTGACAGAGGAATTTGAAACTCTGAAGAATGTCTTAAACCTGAATGGGTACTCCACAGGATTTATAAAGCGCCACCGCCAACAGCCCAAACCAAAACCAGACGTAACTACAGTCCCCAAACTCAAGGTATTTATCCAGCTAACCTTTCGAGGGGATGACATAATGTAACGTCTACAAGACCGGCTTACTACAGCAGTAGGCCGAACATTCTGTGCTGCAACTCCTGTCATTAGATATAAAACCGTACCGATTCCTACACCAGCAGTCAAAGAGCCTGTTCCTCTGTACGCCACAAACAATTGTATTTACCAATTCACATGTAGATGCCAGGCCTTCTACATTGGTAGAAAAGAGAGACAGCTTAACAAACGAGTGTCAGAACACATACCTCAATGGGTCAACAAGATACAACACACAGGAAATGCTAGCCTCGTGGGGCCGACACACCGGAAGCTCCCGGCGTCTTCAATTGGTAGGCACATTATCGAAAGCGGCCATGTGGTTGACAGAGACACTGCCTTTCGTGTGTAGTTTAACACACAAAATACTCGCTTGTTAAAGTTTGCAGAAGCAATTATGATCGATCAACGCAAGCTAGAATTGTGCAAACAGAAAGACATGTTAGTCAGCTTAAAATTACCGTGGTAGATAATTGACATTACTGTGCGAATATGTGTATATTTCAACTTGAAGGATTTATCTAGTTAATTCACGTAAGTTGTGTGATTTCTGCAGTATGTACCTGACGAGATGCAGCGAAATATGCCAGGCAATAAATCGTGCAATCTAATGTTTGTGTCTTCGTTATTCAAATTCACTACGGGAAAACACTGTTTTGAATTTCTTACACGTCGCCTCCCATTACCAACTGTGAAGCGATTAGATGGATTACTCAAGCTGAAGTGCAAAATATCGTTACAGGATTGTCGATTGAGATTTCTCGAGGAATGCCTAAGGACGGGGATATTTCCTCACCGGTATTTCAGATCTCCGAGGGCCGACTGAATATGTCCAACAAGAAAAAACCTGAGACGACTGACAAAAAACCAGATAGAAGAAACCCAGTCCAAGCTGGCCAACTTGAAGCGCACACACAGTTCTGCCTACTACGTCACCAAAGAACTGAGCCTGTATGGCTACTTTAAGTTCACGAAATTCTGCACAGAAGCAGTGTACAAGGTGAAAATCGCAGAGAATGCTCGCCTCAACAAATCACTGAGCGCTGAAAAGGTAACAACGTCAGTACTAGACAACCCAGAGAAGTATGTGAGGAACTTATCGTCGTACGTACTCAACAACATTGAAACGGAGGCCCTTGCATACGGATTAAAATTCTGCATAAAGCCTAAACACATCAACCGTGTTGAGTCGCAAGCACAGTTTGAAATGTTGTTTGATCAAGTCTCCAAGTTATCACCTACTTTTGCTGAGTCGGTCGGGTGGCTGAAGGCCAAATTGGTAGATTTAGAACACCAGTATCGCATGACACCCTCCAAACAGACATGTCCTCTGACCAACGAACACCTTACTGCGTTAAAAGCGTTAAAGGCTAACAAAACCCTCGTCATACTGAAACCTGACAAAGGGAGCGGTGCAGTACTGATGGACATGTCAGACTACCAGAGAAAAATGGATGAAATATTGTCAGATGAATCTAAATTCAGGATAGATCACAAAGTAAACAAGTCGGAGGATCTGGATGCAATAATGAGGAAAGAGATCCAGTCACTCGTGAAAGCGGGACTCATCAGTGAGGCCAATACAAAAACGCTCACCACGTGGATCGCACACTCCTAAGATGTACGGTCTACCCAAACTTAACAAGCCCGGCATCCCGCTAAGACCTATCCTGTCCATGGTTAACTCTGCACAACACCGAATGGCGAGATGGCTAGCCGAAATTTTAAAGCCAGTACGACAGTCCTTCGATCCAAAAATACTCAGAGATACATTCTAACTGGTGGAATTATTGGATACTATGGACATAAATAACAAACACATGGCATCCATGGATATAGCCTCCCTATTCACTAACGTTCCATTAGAGGAGACAGTGAAAATAATAAGGGAACGCATTGAAGACAAACAACTAAAATTAGGCATACCAACACCTATTCTGGATAGGCTACTACTACTATGTACCGCCAACATACAATTCAATTTTCTAACTAAGTCATACCGCCAAATTGACGGAGTGGCCATGGGGAGTCCTCTTGGTCCTATTTTAGCGGACATCTTCATGGCATATTTAGAAGAAAAGAGATCCTCAGACATCAACAACTTGGCCTTTTACCGTCGTTATGTGGACGATATACTAATTATCACCACACACGAGCTACAAGCAACATCGTTCCAGGCCACAATGAACAAGACGCATAAAAACATCTCTCTATCTATGGAACACGAACACAACGAAGCGTTGCCGTACCTAGATATTCTAATGAGACGTAGGGCAGGCGGCACAAATCAAAGATCGGTGTATCGCAAAGGAACATGGACTGGCCAATACCTAAATTTTCAGAGCTTCACACCTGTCCAGTATAAACGGGGCTTAGTACGGACCCTGTTTGACCGTGCTAGAAAGATATGCACCCAGGACACACTGACAGAGGAATTTGAAACTCTGAAGAATGTCTTAAACCTGAATGGGTACTCCACAGGATTTATAAAGCGCCACTGCCAACAGCCCAAACCAAAACCAGACGTAACTACAGTCCCCAAACTCAAGGTATTTATCCAGCTAACCTTTCGAGGGGATGACATAATGTAACGTCTACAAGACCGGCTTACTACAGCAGTAGGCCGAACATTCTGTGCTGCAACTCCTGTCATTAGATATAAAACCGTACCGATTCCTACACCAGCAGTCAAAGAGCCTGTTCCTCTGTACGCCACAAACAATTGTATTTACCAATTCACATGTAGATGCCAGGCCTTCTACATTGGTAGAAAAGAGAGACAGCTTAACAAACGAGTGTCAGAACACATACCTCAATGGGTCAACAAGATACAACACACAGGAAATGCTAGCCTCGTGGGGCCGACACACCGGAAGCTCCCGGCGTCTTCAATTGGTAGGCACATTATCGAAAGCGGCCATGTGGTGGACAGAGACACTGCCTTTCGTGTGTTGTTTAACACACAAAATACTCGCTTGTTAAAGTTTGCAGAAGCAATTATGATCGATCAACGCAAGCCAGAATTGTGCAAACAGAAAGACATGTTAGTCAGATTAAAATTACCGTGGTAGATAATTGACATTACTGTGCGAATATGTGTATATTTCAACTTGAAGGATTTATCTAGTTAATTCACGTAAGTTGTGTGATTTCTGCAGTATGTACCTGACGAGATGCAGCGAAATATGCCAGGCAATAAATCGTGCAATCTATTGTTTGTGTCTTCGTTATTCAAATTCACTACGGGAAAACATTGTTTTGCATTACTTATATGGCATTTTTGCAGCTGAATTGGACTAAACTTTTGTAATAAAGGAGCTCCTTTCAAAACCGAACTGAACCCAACGTTTGTGCCTTCTTGACAACTAAGGAGTTGTGTTTTAATATTGTTTTATAATTTTATGTTTTTTCTGTAGATATGTTTCTGTTGTCCCGTCCCTGATGAAGATTTATATAACCGAAACATCATTTGTTGTGTCCTAGAATACTTATTTTTATTTTATTATTATATATGACCGCGAGGTCATGGGCTAAGGGGGCTATGGCTCGCCATAGGGGATGGACTCCCTGTGGTCAGATTTGTGTCCTAAACCTGCGACTGGCCTAGCAAGCCGGCAGGGGATCTTCATACTGCTCGTAGAAAAACTAAGATAAACGGACTGACCCAAACGGATATCGACCCGGCAATGTTAATGGACTAAGAGATAGATCAGCGACTCAAAAAATATGCACAATAAACGTCTGTGGTTTCAATAGTAAAGAAGAGGAGCTTATAGAAACAATGGAAGAGAGGAAAATTGGACTGATGGGAATAGCGGACACCAGAACAAAGGGGAAAGGATGCAAGGAGCTTCACCGCAGTTACACGTTTGTTCACTCTGGAGTAGAACAGCAAGAAAGGGCAAGACACGGTGTGGGAATAGTCATCGAACCACGGCTAGCAAGAGGAATACTAGAAATAAAATATATATAAGAAAGAATCATAACAGTGAGAATAAAAGAACAAACAATTACAACATATGTACAAATATACGCACCATGTAATGCAAACAATAATGAGCAGGAATGCGAGGACTTCTACGAAGACATACATGACGTGCTAAATAAAATAGATAAGCAGGACAACATAATAGTTATGGGAGACTTCAATGCAAAGACTAGGACATAACAGAGTGGGCATAGAAAAACATCTGGGAGCATTTGGAGATCAGCAAAATGAAAGGAATGATAACGGAAGTAGACTATTAGAGCTTTGCAGCCAACACGACCTCTATATAACAAACACATTCTATAAACATAAAGATTCACAAGTATACACATGGTATACATGGAACGATCTAGATACTAAAAGCCAAATTGATTTTATATTAACAAGAAATAACAGAAAGAGAAATATATTAGATGCAAGGGCAATGCCCAATTTCAGTATAAACACAGATCATAAAGCAGTCGTTGCCACAATAAGAACAATAAGAAGAAAACAAATAGCAGGAAAATACATGCCATGCGAATCAGTAAACTTAAAAAACCTTAAAGACGAGGCAGTAAGGGAAAATTATGAGAAAGAACTAACTGAACTCTTTGAAAAATTACCTACAGAGAGAAAAACAGTGGAAGAAGAATGGGAGATGTTCAATTCAAGCATTTTAAATACTGCAAAAATAACATGTGGAACCACGAAAAACCGCAAAACACGGATAAAGAAAATAACAAGTTGGTGGAACGCAGAAGTAAAGAAAGCGGTAAAAGACAAAAAGGAAAAATATAAAAAGTGGTTAAAGAGCAAACAGGAATGTGATCGCATAGAATATAGAATAGCGAGAAGACATGTGAATAGAATAGTAAAGAGGGAAAAACAAAAAGACTGGGAAGATTATGGAGAAACCCTAAATAAAAACTACAAGGGGGCAACTAGAAACTTCTACAAAAAGATAGGTGCAATGCGAGCCAGAGGAGAACCCTTTGATCCAACTGAAATAATTAACAGCGAAAATGGAGAACCAATAAGTGAACAAAAACAAATCCTAATAAGATGGAAGCAGTATTTCGAACAACTTCTCAACATCCCATCAGATGTTACAGGAATTCAAGAGACCTATACAGATATTTCAATTGCAGAGAAATTGAAAAACAACACAACAGTAACAATGCGAACCTAATGCACAAAAGAATTCAGGAGCTTACTAATCAAAGAACACGTACATCAGCAGGCTGCCTAAAGACAAAAGATGGAAGAGTCATAATAGAAAAAGATCAGATATTACATGAATGGTCAGATTACGTGAAAAACCTGTATGACGACAACAGAGACGAACAGTATGATGTTCAAAATAATAATGAAGGACCAGCAATTTTGAAGATGGAGGTTCAGAATGCTCTTAACCATATGAAATCTGGCAAGACCCCCGGTTCAGACAGCGTCACAACAGAAATGATTAATGCTTTAGAAGAATATGGAATAGATCAAGTTACCAGTCTGCTTAATACAATATATGATACTGGAAATATACCTCAGGAGTTATGTAATTCTGTATTTATTGCAATCCCAAAGAAATCAGGAGCCTTGGAATGTGATCAACATCGAACAATTAGTATAATGAGTCACATCACGAAGATTTTGCTAAGAATTATCATGCAAAGAGTTAGGAGGAAAATACAACCTGAAATAGGAGAAGAACAATGTGGATTTGTGGAAGGCAAGGGTACAGTAAATGCTGTGTATATACTGAGAAACATAATTGAACGTTCTATAGAAGTAAACAAAGATCTACACCTTTGCTTTATTGACTACACAAAGGCTTTTGATAAAGTGAGACATGTCAACATGATAAGGATGCTTGAAGATCTACAAATTGAAGGAAAAGATCTTAGACTTGTAAAAAACATATATTGGAAACAACAAGCTGCCATAAGAGTTGATAATGAAGTAAGCCAATATCAGCCTATTAAAAGGGGTGTGAGACAGGGATGTGTAATGTCTCCAGATCTGTTTTCCCTGTACAGTGAAAGTATTTTCAGAAATATTGAAGATATGGAAGGAATCAACATTGGGGGACGATGCATCAATAACATTAGATATGCAGATGATACAGTCTTGATTGCAGACAATGAACAGGACCTGCAAAATTTAGTAGATGCGATTGTGACACACAGTGAACAACTAGGGTTAGAATTAAATTGTAAAAAGACACAGATTATGGTCGTCACTAGGAAGGACGAAATACCACAATTTAATATACAAGTAAATGGGAATATTCTTCATTAAGTGAGCAGGTACAATTATCTCGGAACAGTAATAACATCTGATGGGAGATGCCTTGAAGAGATTAGAACAAGAATCGCCATGGCAAAAGTAGCCTTTAGCAAGATGAAAAACATATTGACCAATAAAAAGATGTCAATTGAAACGAGAAAGAGAGTGTTGAGATGCTACATTGAGCCTGTACTTTTGTATGGATGTGAAGCGTGGACAATGAGCAGTCAGGCTGAAAAACATCTGATGGCTGTAGAGATGTGGTTTCTGAGGAAAATGCAAAGAATACCATGGACAGCCAGAAAGACCAATGAACAAGTCCTTCAAGAAACAAATGAAGATCGTAAATTGATTAGAGAAATTAGACGTAGACAGTCAAAATTTTTTGGACATGTTATGAGAAGAAATGGATTGGAGAATTTGGTGACAACTGGTAAGATCGAGGGGAACAGACCAAGGGGAAGACCTAGAAGCAAGTACCTGGATGGCTTGGCCTTGTGGCATAGTCGAGACAGAAACACGGAGCTGATCGACGACTCTGGTGATCGGGTGAGATGGCAGAACATGACCGCTCACGCTTACCGGCATGGCACATGATGGATGGATGGATACAGATGTCACCGAAGAACTAGAACCAGACATACTAAAAGAAGAAATTATAGAAGCCATCAGATTCGCCCCATTGAACAAATCACAAGGACAGGATGAAATACCAAATGAACTAATTAAAGCAGCAAGAGAAGTAGGAACAGCTTGGCTACATAGACTATTCAATCATGTTTGGGTAGAACAACAGACACCACGAGATTGGGGAAATGCCATAATTATCCCAATTTGGAAAAACAAAGGCAGCAAAATAGACTGCACACAATACAGAGGCATTTCACTGTTGAGTCATACTGGGAAAATATTTTGCAAAATTCTTGAAAAATGATTACGAACTACTTTAGAACCCCAGCTAAGCGAAACACAACTTGGACTTAGGAAAAACAAAGGATGCACAGATGCAATTTTTGCTCTTAGACAACTTATAGAAAAATCAATCGAATACAATCAAACACTACTTAGCCTTTGTCGACCAAGAAAAGGCATTCGATAGAGTAGATAGAAACAAGTTGTGGCAAATCCTTAAACAATATGGAGTGAGTACACATCTAACAAACCTATGTAGAAGTTTATACAACAACAGTGAATGCATGGTGAGAGCAACTGGATGACACTCAGAACCCTTCACCATAAGATCTGGAGTACGACAAGGTTGTGTCCTGTCCCCTCTCTTGTTCATAACATATATAGACAACATATGTAAAGAAACCAGCCAAGCAGAGATAGCAAGAATACCACATGATGAGAACACAGAAGAAGAACCAACTGCAAATCTAACCATTAGAGAACTCCAGTTTGCGGACGACCAAGCACTAATAGCAAAATCAGAAGCTGAATTACAAGACCACATGAATAGTCTAAACGAAATGTGTAGGGAACATAACATGAAAATTAGCACAAGCAAAACAGAGGTAATGACTATAACTAAAGAAGAACAACCAACAACAATTCACCTAAACGAACATCCCTTGAAACAAGTGAAGAGTTTCAAGTACCTGGGAAGTATAATATCATCAAATGGCAGATCAGAAGACGAGATCGAAAATAGGTGCAATAAGGCAAATCAACTCATTGGACAAATGGCACCAATACTAAAGAACAAACATGTAACAGTAACTACTAAGAAAGCACTTTACAACACAATCTTCCTACCAACTCTATGCTACCAATGCCAAACCTGGACAATGACAGAAAAAGAGAAAAGAAAAATCACAACAACAGAAATGAGGTTCCTGAGAAGAATACTCAACGTATCAAGAAGAGATAAGATCAGAAATGAAGAAATCAGGACTAAAGTGGGGGTTAAAGCAGCACTAGATTTTATTAGAAAGCAGCAAGTCAAATGGTTTGGCCATGCAAGTAGGTTACCAGTCAACAGCATGCCACAACAAGCAATGATGTACAGACCAGATGGAAACAGAGGAAGAGGCCGACCACGTAAACGTTGGACGGAGGGTATAGCAGAGTCCATGAGAATATCGATATATGAAGCCCATAATCGGGCACTCTCACGAAGTTTATACTTCACCTCGATACCGCAAGGTACAAGAGGAACATGATGAGATGAGATGAGATTATTATATATTTTTTATTGTCTCTTGTTTTGGGGGATTTTCACTCGGTGATTTATGTTCACCTTTATGGAATCCTTTGTAAGATATACACTGTGTCAGTGTTTTGTATGTCTCATCTTTTCGCAGGAGCTACATATACCTAAATGTTTGTATTTCAAATTGTTATATCCTGCTGCAGGCGGTGCTTCTCTTATTTAGTCTTACTAGATATTAATACTGATTTCATGACGTGGAAAGAATGTTTGGCCATTCTTATTCTCTTGTCGATTTCTGTTTCACGTCTACCATCATCTGTTATTACATGTCCAAGATCGGAGAATCTTGTTATAGATAATGTCACAAATGTGATCATCTAGCAGCTCATTTTCTCATCTTTCTGTAACCTTGGTGGCTTGATTACGTAAACTTTACATAAAAAATGGGTAGATTACGTAAACATTACATAAAAATAAGGAGCGGAGCATGAAGTTTTCTGCAAATTTTCGCGTAATTCGCTTTGCCCAAAGGATCATTACCCTATTTACAAAACCTTTTCCCCAGAGTGGACGCGTTGTGATTAACACCTAAAAAGATACATTTTCAGTGAGAAGAAAAATGCCGGATTCATCCTAGAGGATGAATTATATTTCCTCCACTCCCTACAATGTAACTGTTCGATATCGATTACACTCTAAGGCCCCTGATTTCGTCGGGATTTCAAGAAGGATAGATGACACAAGTCAGGTGTTATGTATTTAGTGTTATTTGTTGTGTTCAGCAGCCTTGTGGCCTAGTCTTTTCTATATTCTTCTAAGGCGCTGATAATGTCAGCGGTGACGTTTTCTGTAACTGCGGGTCTTGTCGGATTTCATACACTACAGACGTACTGATCTTCCATATTCAAGATATGTGGTCATTTATTGCTATTTAAAATATCAACCTATTGATCACATGAATCGATGTAAAGGTCTTTTAAAAACTATGGCCATGTATATACAATCTGATCCCTGATGATTTTAATTTTGTCTGATTTGGTTTTCAAGCGTTCTGTAGATGTGAATGTTGGATTGTTAGAAACTTCGTTAATTGTTTTGTGCATTCATATGGTATGTTTGGTCTTGTTTCTCAGTTTTCCTGGAGCTTTTCTCAAGCATTACCCCTTCATTGACTTTGATTATGTCTTCTTTTGCCCCGTTACATAATTTGATGTTTCTCCCAATTTCTTCATATGTTCACGGGTATTTAATATTGTTGCTTCAGCTAGCTTTCTTTTTAAAAAAAAACCATCAGTCTCAATATGTCTTCATTCATCTACCCCCCAGTGGCTATTATCTTTAGTTAGGGGGTCTGGGATGTCAGGCTTTGGTAGTAGCCTTTGGTAAGGATGACTGTCATACCATTTTCAGGGCCCATTCTCCACTGGTCCAAGCCTGACATCCAACTCACGCCTGTGGCTCCTAATAACTGTCAGCATGCCACAGCGGCCATCCCTCGGACAACAGCTGTGACAGGCTGGCTAAACCAGACGTGTGTAACCGATTCGGCGTCAAATTAATCGGTGAACTAGAGTATGTCTACCTAGCATGTGAAGACAGGATTCGGCAGACTGCGCGGAAGAAATCATTGATGTGATGATTCAACGGGTAAGACGACGTTTACCCGCAAAGTGTTGTGGAACGTAATGAGCACGGCAAGGCACGTTGAGCGCCCTGATCATCCATTGAACCTGTATTCGTCTTCAGTCGTCTTTACTTGCCTTGCCACTGTACTCAGATGGACTCAGGCGAGAGAGTGAGGTCAAAAATTTGCGCAACTCTTCCTCACTTTAATCCAATTCATCGCAAAAGTCATTCTTCATCCAAATTCATCTATCACCTTCAAGCCCTGTGGCGATGGGCGAGCGGCGAAGCTGCAGGCGTGGGACGCTGGCAGTCGTAGTCGCAGACCTGCACACAGGCGGCTCAGGCCATATGGTCGTCTTCTACTGACCGGAGCAGCAGTGGGATTCGGCAGCCAGCTGATCGACTGAGCAGCCCTATATAGAAAAGCACTGCTCACCTCCATAGCCTGAGGATGGGGCTAAAAAAGGTGCCCTAAACATTGTCTGCTCCACCATTACCTAAACAGCTAACCGAGGTTGGTGAGTATCCTATACTGCGGTCGACATACAAAGTAAAAACAGGTTTAAAAACGAAAAAAAGCACACTATTTTCCCTTGACAATCGGAACTTCGAATGTACGCATCCTACTTGATAGAGACGGCGCGTCGGGCCCAGAAAGACGAACAGCACTGATTGGGAGAGAGCTGGGTATCGACATTGCAGCTTTGAGCAAGACACAACTTGCAAAAGAAGGCCAAATCTGTGAAGTAGGTGCCGGCTACACATTCTTATTGAGTGGAAGGAAAAGCGAGGCAAGACGCCAGTCCGGTGGGATTTGCCATTAAGTCGACTCTGATTGGCAAACTAACTGTATTTTCAAAGGCTATAAACGACAGGCATATGACCATTAAGTTACCCTTGCTGAACGGAAGGAAGCATGCAACCATCGTCAGTGTCTACGCACCAACCATGACCAATGCAGATGACGCCAAGAACAAGTTCTATGAGGACCTGCACAATGTATTAACATGTGTTCCCAAAGAAGACAAAATTATACTCCTTGGAGACTTCAGTGCCAGAGTAGGCACGGACACCGTCTCTTGTAGTGGCATTATTGGAAAGCACAGAGTTGGAAGTTGTAACAACAATGGACTCCGCCACCTTCAGACATGTGCCGAACACGACCGCCTGATTACCAACACAATTTTCCCGTATTCCCATGAGAAACAGGACATCGTGGATGCACTCTCGCTCGAAACACTGGCACCTCAATGATTATGTCACCGTCAGGAGGAGTGACAGACAAGACGTTTGGGTGACAAAATCCATGTGTGGTGCCGAATGTTGGAAAGACAATCGTCTCATTGTCTCAAAAGTAAACATACAATCAAATCACCACGGCGTCCTCAAGGGATAAAAATGAAAAGAAAAAAAACAACAACAACAACTAAATGTCACCCGCTTAAACAGCAAGAAAATGCAGCTGTCGTTTGAAAATATGCCGGAAGACCGCCTCAAGCTCAATGCTACAGCTAAACAAGATGCAGAAACAGAGTGGAGAGCCCTAAAGGACATAATTTACAACACTGCTATGGAGATCCTGGTCCGGCCCCCCGAAATCATAAAGACTGGTTTGATGACAATTCCGAAGACATCAACAAATTGCTGGCCGAGAAACATCTTCTCCTCAAGGCACATTTGAATGACCCGAGTCAACATAAAAAAGATGCTTTTAAGATCATTCAGAGAGTAGTGCAGTAGAAACTTCGGCACATGCGGGACTCCTGGCTGAGCAGCAAAGCTGATGAAATTCAGGGTTTTACTGACAGACATGATATGAAAAACTTCTACGACTCACTGAAGCGGTCTATGGTCCTTCATCACCAGGCATAGTTCCCCTCCTCAGTGCAAATGGGGGAGCATTGGTGACCTATAAGAAAGAAATCCTTCAACGCTGGGCAGAGCATTTCAGCAACATCTTAAATGCAACTTCCTTCTTCGAAGACATATAATGAGACAATCAACTGCCTTCCTCAAGTTCCAACTAATGATACACTTGATGACCTGCCAACCATAGTGGAAGTAAACAAAGCCATCCAGCAACTCTCCAGCGGCAAGGCACCTGGTCCTGACTCCATCCCAGCAGAGATATACAAGGCAGGTGGGCCGGTCCTAACAGAGCAGCTTCACCAAGTCTTTACAAACATATGGGTGAACGAGACCATGCCACAAGATGTCAAGGATGCATCAATAGTCCACCTTTACAAACGTAAAGCAAACCGCCAGTCCTGTGACAACCACCGAGGCATCTCCTTACCCTCAATTGCAGGGAAGGTACTCTCCAGAATTCTTCTCAATCGCACAGCCCATCTCGACCAAGTCTTCTTTCTGAGAGTCAATGTGGCTTCAGAAAAGAACAAGGAACTGTTGACGTGATTTTCGATGTAAGGCAGCTGCAAGAGAAATGTCAGGAACAGAACTCCGAAATGTTCTCCACTTTCATTGATCTTACCAAGGCCTTTGATACAGCCAGCAGAGAAGGACTGTGTAAGATTATGGCAAAATATGGCTGTCCACGAAAGTGTGCCCAATTAGTGCGGCTATTTCATGATGATATGCAGGCATGAGTACAGGAAGATGGTGAGCTGTCTGAGCTCTTTCCTGTTACCAATGGAGTGAAGCAAGGCTGTGTCCTGGCACCTACACTGTTCAGCCTCATGTTTTCAGCTATGCTGACGAATGCCCTCGAGAACTTAACGTCACAGTTACATATTCTAGGATTGGCGCAAAGTTTCATTTCTTATGACTTCGTGCTTTGTTCTTGCTATTTGTATCCTTATTTTAATATCGCTAACTGTTCCCATCTTTGAATATTTTGCTAGCAAAATCGGCGTACGATTCCACCTCTTGAAGTAAAGTTTCACCAAAGATGATCGAGTTATCATTTACTTGGTTTATTCTCATGATCTTTGTCATTCTCGTATGAAGTTTAAACCTAGCTGTTGTGACATCCCAGTCAATATGTTTAGTTTATGTTACATCTGATTTTGTGTGTGACACAGAAGAGACGTGTCATCAGCAACATCCAGATCTTTTTAGATCAAAGCAATAGACAAAATGAAGCACGATGGGAGCATCAACATGTTGGAGGATATTAAAATCGCCGGGGGGGGGGGACGAACTATTTAATGGAAATAATTAAGAGCAATTGAAAAAGGAAATAAAGTGGGCAATTATGTACAATTATTGAGGGGATACATAGAGCCTGTTCTTTTGTATGGATGTGAAACTTGGACAATGTGCAGTCAAGCTGAAAAACATCTGATGGCTGCAGAAATGTGGTTTCTGAGGAAAATGCAAAGAATACCATGGACAGATAGAAAAACCAATGACCAAGTACTACAAGAGACAAATGAAAATCGTAGATTGATTAGAGAAATTAGACGTAGACAGTCAAAATTTTTTGGACATGTTATGAGAAGAAATGGACTGGAGAACTTGGTGACAGCTGGCAAGATCGAGGGGAACAGACCAAGAGGAAGACCGAGAGGAAAATACCTGGATGGCTTGGCCACATGGCATGGACGAGACAGGAACACCGAGCTGATCCACGACTCTGGTGATCGGGTGAAATGGCGAATCATGACCGCCCACGCTTTCCGGCATGGCACATGATTGATTGATTGAATTATGTACAAACAAGTCAAAAAGTATGACGAATATGTGTTTTGTCACCGAATCTCTTCTCTCCCTAAAATGAAATAATAATGAGAGCGATCGGACATGGAGCACGAATGAGCTGGAGGTTATATTTAAACAATATGCGTTACACGTATGACACAGTAGTGATAGCAGGAAACGTGAAAGATCTGCTTGGACAGTATAGTAATAGAGAGAGCAAAGATGAACCATCCTTGGAATCAAACAGAAACAATACTTACACTCATGAAAAGGATAAACCTACAAATGACAGTACAATAACACGACCATAGCGTAACTATGTCAATAAATTCAAGTATTCAGAACAATTATAACATAATATGCACGATCCATTACATATAGTAAGTGCAGAATAGGCCAAGCAAAGGCAGTATTAAGGAGATAAATATTAAGATAGACTTAAATACTACACTAAACTTGTTTTGTTGTATGATCGTGAATCTTGGAATGTACGCTAATACAAGAGAAAGAGCTCGGAAGCTGAGTAGATGTAGTTTCTGAGACGAATGTTGCCAATATCGTGGACTGCAGAAGTAAGTAAGAAACGATAACCTCGAAAAGGGTAATTAAAAAAGGGTAGCAAATTAACTGATTCAGTGCCAAGCAAAAAATAGGTTTAGACCAAACATGGTACACAACCAAATGAACAAGTATTATAATGTACATTTCCATTCACTGAGAACTTGGAAGATATCAAGAAATGAAGTAAATAACACGAGGACCCTAATATGACAATATATTGTCCAAATGGGAGGTCAAATGTGGAGATATATTATCCTTTGGCGCTGAATCAGTTAAAGAAAAAAAATACAAAACAAAAAACAAAACACACACAAAGACAAACAGCAATACTTAGATAGACACAAACAGCAATAATAAGATAGAGACAAACAGCAATTATAAGATAGAGACAAACAGCAATAATAATAATAATAATTTAGAAATAAACAGCAATAGTAAAACAGAGCTTAACAGAAATAATGAGAGACAGAGAGAGAGAGACAAACAGCAATAATTATACGAGACAAAAAGCAATAATTATACGAGACAAACAGCAATAATTATACGAGACAAACAGCAATAATTATACGAGACAAACAGCAATAATTATACGAGGCAAACAGCATTAATTATACGAGACAAACAGCAATAATTATACGAGACAAACAGCAATAATTATACGAGACAAACAGCAATAATTATACGAGACAAACAGCAATAATTATACGAGACAAACAGCAATAATTATACGAGACAAACATCAATAATTATACGAGACAAACAGCAATAATTATACGAGACAAACAGCAATAATTATACGAGGCAAACAGCAATAATTATACGAGACAAACAGGAATAATTATACGAGACAAACAGCAATAATTATTCGAGACAAACGGCAATAATTATACGAGACAAACAGCAATAATTATACGAGACAAACAGCAATAATTATACGAGACAAATAGCAATAATTATACGAGACAAACAGCAATAATTATACGAGACAAACAGCAATAATTATACGAGGCAAACAGCAATAATGATACGAGACAAACAGCAATAATTATACGAGACAAACAGCAATAATTATACGAGGCAAACAGCAATAATTATACGAGACAAACAGCAATAATTATACGAGACAAACAGCAATAATTATTCGAGACAAACAGCAATAATTATACGAGACAAACAGCAATAATTATACGAGACAAACAGCAATAATTATACGAGACAAACAGCAATAATTATACGAGACAAACAGCAATAATTATACGAGGCAAACAGCAATAATTATACGAGACAAACAGCAATAATTATACGAGACAAACAGCAATAATTATACGAGACAAACAGCAATAATTATACGAGACAAACAGCAATAATTATACGAGACAAACAGCAATAATTATACGAGGCAAACAGCAATAATTATACGAGACAAACAGCAATAATAACGCTGAGACAAATAGCAATAATAAGACAAAACAAACAGCAATAATAACGCTGAGACAAACAGCAATAATAAGACGAGACAAACAGCAATAATAAGGCAGAGACAAACAGTAATAAAAAACGAAACAAACGGTTATAATAAGACGAGACAAACAATAATAAGACGAGAAAAACAGCAACAATAAGACAGATACAAACAGCAATAATAAGACGAGAAAAACACTGGTGTGTGGTGGTACAATGAGCAGCAGGGCACCGAGGACATGGTGACCACTGTTGTGTGGTGGTACAATGAGCAGCCAGGCACGGAGGACGACTGTTGTGTGGTGGTACAATGAGCTTCGAGGCACGGAGGACGTGGTGACGACTGGAAAAAATCAGCGGTACAAGAGGCAGGCGCAGACGGAGAGAAGTGAAGCTGGAAGTCCGGCTATAATGGAGGAATGCCCTCTATAGAGTGATCCAGAACACCAAGGAAAGAAATCTGTGACAGGATATGCACGTCTGCATCATTTGGCAAGGTAGAAGATAATGAGGAGAGTATCTCCAGATTTGTGAAAGAATGTAGACGTAAAGACATGCTAGTGTTTGTACAGTTTGTTTTAGACAGAAAATTAGTCGAAGACAAAATCGTTATATAATATATACAATTTATTCTAGGGGAGAAGAAAGGCAAAGAGGTGTAGCAATTATCTTGGATCGGCTAACATCAAAATCTGTTAAAGGATACTGTGCAGTGTCAGACAGGGTTCTATTGGTAAAGTTAATCAACAAACCTTTTAACATAAACGTCATTCAAATATATGCCCCAACAGGAAAAAGCAGTGAAAACACTATAGGGAAATGTTATAATGCAATGGAGAATGCTTTAAAGAAATATAAACATTCAGAAATAAACATCAAAATGGGTGGCTTTATTGCTAAAGTAGGAAAGCAAGGCGATGGGTGCACAGTAGGCAAACATGGTTTGGGACAACGAAACGAAAGAGGATAAAGACTTGTAGAAAGGGCAAAGAAGCAGGAAATGATTGTCGGAAATCCATGCTTTAAACAATATCCTAGAAGATTATGGACATGGAGGAGTCCTGTCAGCAGTATTAGAAACCATATTGATTACATCCTGATTAGCATAAGGTTTAGAAATGCGTTAACAATCGCAAAAGCAGTTCCCAATGCAGAATGTTACAGTGATCACAGATTGATAACAGGAGCATTGAAGGTAAAGTTAAAGAAAGTCAATTATACACCAGGAAACACTAAATATGATCTGTGTGCATTGAAAAATGACAAGAGAATACAAGATAATTGTAACATAGAAATAAAGAACAGATTTGATATATTGTCTAATCTAGAGATCCTATTTCAAGATGGGGATGATCAATGGAAAATGTTGAAGAATTCAATCAGTTTTGCTGCAGAAACAACTATTCCAAAATTAAAGAAATTGAGTCGTCAGAAATGGATGACTGAAGAAATGTTTACAACTAACGAAAACAAGAAGACACAACAAAAATAATCATGGCAAATATGAAGAGATTCACAGAAAAGTCAGCACATTATGTAAGAAGGCAAAGAGGAACGGCTCGAGAAAAATTGCTTAGAAATTGAAAAAAACAAAAACACAACAATAAAAAATACAAAATCAATGCACATTAGAATTCATTCCTTACTAATAAAAGAACACGTACACCAACACACTACCGAAGAAAAAGATGGAAAAATCATGATAGAAAAGATCAGACTTTACCTGTATGGTCAGATTATGTGAAAAACCTGTATGATGATAACAGAGAAGAACATTATCATATTCGAAATAACAATGAAGGATCATGAATTTTGAAGATGGAGATTTAGAATATTCTTAACCATATGAAAATTGACAAAACCCGGGTCTAGACGACATCTCAACAGAAATGATCAATGCCTTATAAGAATATGGAATAGATCAAGTCACCAGACTGCTCAACGCAATGAATGAATGATGAAGAATGACTTGCGCGATGAATTGGATTAAAGTGAGGAAGAGTTGCGCAATTCGTCGACCTCACTCTCTCGCCTGAGTCCATCTGAATCCAGTGGCAGGACAAGTCAGGACGACTGGAGACGAATACAGGTGCAGTGGATGACCAGGGCGCTCTACGTGCCTTGCCGTGCTCATTACGTTCCATAACGCTTTGCAGGTAAACGCTGTCTTGCCTGTTGAATCATCAGTGATTTCATCCGCGCAGTCTGCCGAATCCTGTCTTCGCATGCTGGGTAGGCATACCCTAGTTCACCGCTTGGTTTGACACCAAATCGGCTACCCACGCCTGGTTTAGCCAGCCTCTCACAGCTGTTGCCGGGGGGGGGGGGGGGTGGCCGCTGTCGCATGCTGACAGCTACTAGGAGCCACAGGCACGAGCTGGGTGTCAGGCTCGGACCAGTGGGGGATGGGTCCTGAAAAGGATATGAGAATCATCCTTACGAAAGGTTGAACGCTATATATGATAGCGGAGATATACCTCCTCAATTATGCAATTCTATATTTATTGCAACCACAAAGACATCACGAGCCTTGGCATGTGATCAACATCGAACAATTAGTATACTGAGCCACATCACGAAGATTTTGCTAGGAATTATTACGCAAACAGTTAGGGAGAAAATACAACCCGAAATAAGAAAAGAACAATGTGGGTTTGTAGAAAGCAAAGGTACAATTACAGCTGAGTATATTCTGAGAATGAGAACGTTTATTGAAAGTTTTATAGAAATAAACAAAGACCTACATCTTTGCTTTATTGACGACACAAAATTTTTTGATAAAGCATATATCAAAATGATAAAGATGCTTGCAGATCTTTAAATTGATAGAAAGAACGAACAAACAAACTTTCTTTACAAAGGGTTAAGAATTTGGCACGCAGGCCCGTCTATTCTGCCCTTCTATCACTCTCTTTCATACATTATTTCATTCATACATCATTCAAGGCTAACAGAGAACAGCAACAATATAAAAGAGATGCATTATAAAGGCATGGGCAAAATGCGAACATCAAAATTACACTACTCAGTAATATTAGATAATGGTGTGACACTTGTTATTAGCTATGTGGAATATACTATAGAAAAGTGGGGGGTTGAGTGGTCTCGAAGTATGGTATCCGCCTCGAGTGCTGGAGATCCCGGGTTCAGGCCCCGGTGAGGACCGGGATTTATTTAAAAAATCCACGTGGACTTCCAGTAATAAAATTTCCCCTGGTCTCTGGGTAGTGAGATCGGACGCCCGTGTGTATTGTTGCGCACGTAAAAAATCCCTTGGCAGTTGTAAATCAAAAAAGAGTAGCCCAACGGCGCTGCCCGGGCAAAATTTCGAGTTAATAATCTACCCAAAGTATTACAGGATCCTCGCCGATGCAACGGAGTTCGTGCATTGAGCTGAGTTTCTCCAGACTCAGGTTTGAGTTAGGAGGAAAACGGAGCACTTATGGGTTAAACCCGTGTGCCGTAATGTTGATCCGACGATTAAACTAAACTAAACTACTATAGAAAAGACCTTAGACTTATATAAACATATATTGGCAATAACAAGCTGCCACAAGGATTGATAACGAAGTAGGTCAATATCAGCCTATTCAGAGAGGTGTGAGACAGGGATGTGTAATGTCTCCAGATCATTTTTCCCTGTACAGTGAAAATATTTTCAGAAATGTAGAAGATATAAAAGAAATCATCATTGGGCGAAGTAACGTCAATAACATTTGATATGCGGATGATACAATATTGATTGTAGATACTGACTGAGCAGGATCTGAAACGTTTAGTAGATGCGGTTGTTACACACAGTAATCAACTCCATTGGCACCTTGACGTCTTGACAGACGATAGTTTGTGCTTTAAAAAGGCATAATAACTTTTAACTATGGCGGTAGCGAGTGTGACTGATAAGGCCAATTTGCGCTGTAAATGTCCGTTCACAGTGGGTGCATCTGAACACGTGGTCATTTCCACCATCATGCACCATCTTACGTCTCAAACGCTTGGTGTGTGACTTTTCTGCAATAATTTTCTCCTTTGACTTTATTCCATTTCTGATATTTGCCCTCCATGCAACACGTTCAGCGGCGACTTGCTCCCAATGTGCATTTTCAATGCCTGTATCAATCATGTCCCGCTTACACACATCTTTGTATCGGAGTAGAGGCCGACCCTGAGATCTCTTACCCATCTGTAATTCACCAAAAAAAGATATCCTTTGGTATTCTACCATCATCCATCCTCCTAAGATGTCCTATCCATCTAAGTCTACAAAGACTGAGCATGGAATAAACTGTCACACAACCTGATCTTTCCAATACTTCAGTATTTGTGATTTTGTCTTGCCACTTAATACCAAGAATTCTTCGCAGACACCGCATATGAAAGCTGTTTAAATTGTTCTCTTGGTGTGAGTAAGTTGTCCAGGTTTCACTGCCATAGAGAAGAGTACTAAGGACACAGGCTTGATAGACAAGGACTTTTGTTTTGGCAGTAAGCTTCCTGTTCTCCCAGACTCTTTTTCTTAACCTGTTCATTGTTGTTGCTGCCTTACCAATCCGGATGTTGATTTCCTGATCTAGGGATAATTTGCTATTTACCACTGATCCTAGATATGTAAAATGGTCTACTATCTCTAGTTCGGCGTCGTCAATAAAGATTGATGGTACCCCATGTGCACCTTGTGGCATAATCTGTGTCGTCTTTTTGCTAATTGTTAAACCAAATTCAGAACAAGCATTGGAGAATGCAGATAGTAGACATTGCAATTCTTCCTCAGAGTGGGTCGTAACTGCAGCATCATCTGCAAAAAGCAACTCTCTGATCAGTACCCTCCTAATTTTGGTCTTAGCCTTCAATCTCTGAGCATTGTAGAGGCCGCCATCTGAGCGTGAGTGAATGTATATGCCACCATCCTGATCACGAAATGCATATTTCAGTAGAAGTGAAAAGTATATTCCAAAGAGGGTGGGAGCTAGTACACAACCTTGCTTAACTCCACTCTTGATTTCAAATTCTTCAGAAGTTGTACCATCAAACTTGATTATACCCTTCATGCCTGTGTGGAACGATTCCACAATGGACAGAAGAGTTGGTGGGCAGCCAATCTTCTTTAGTGCCTTGAACAGACCCTCACGACTGACCAAATCAAATGCCTTTGTGAGGTCGATGAAGGCAATAAACAGTGGTTGATTCTGTTCACGGCATTTTTCTTGCATTTGTCGCAATGAGAATATCATATCAGTGGTAGACCGGTTCTGTCGAAAGCCACACTGTGATTCGGGGTAGACTTGATCTCCTAGGACTTGAAGTCTGCGCAGAACAATTCTGGCAAATACTTTTCCAACAATACACAGAAGTGAGATACCCCTATAGTTGTTGCAGTCGCTCCGATCGCCCTTGTTCTTGTACAGTGTTATGATGTTTGAATCTTTGAAATCCTGTGGGACTTGTCCTTCTCGCCAGCATAGCTCTATTAGCTGGTGGATCTGTATAGTGAGTGTGTCTTGCCCACTCCTGATAACCTCTATTGGAATCCCATCCTTACCTGGAGCCTTGCCAGATGCAAGTTCATTTATAGCACACTTAACTTCTGTTATTGTGGGAAGTGTGTCCAGGTGGTCAAGAGTCGGTAGAGCCTCTATGGCGTTGAGGGCATCATCCGCTAGTTTGGTCTCACTTAAGTAAAGCTCCAAATAGTGCTCTACCCATCTGTCCATCTGCCGTTTCTTGTCAGTGATGATTTCTCCAGTCAAGGTTTTCAATGGTGCACTTCTTTTGATCACTGGACCACAGGCTTTCTTTATTCCTTCATACATGCTTCTTATGTCTCCCTTATCACTTGCGATTTGAATGGACTCACATAACTTGATCCAATAATCATTTGCACACTGCCTGGCAGCCTTTTGCACATCCTTCCTAGCTTACCTTAGCTCACTCAGAGTGTTACGCGTTGGTCTTTCCTTGTTTCTTAAGAGAGCTTTCTTCTTATCAATCAAGGGCTGCAGAGTCTCGCTGTTGGCCGCAAACCAGTCCTGCCTCTTATGATCCACAGTGCCGTAAACCCCTACGGCAGTTTTATAAAGAGTTTCCTTAATTTGACCCCACTTTTCATTTACTGTACAATTTTCTGGTGTATCAGTGAACACATCCAGTCTTCAAGTTGCTGTTGAAACTGAAAGCACTTTTCAGGATCATGAGTGTTAATAATATTAATCCTGGGGCTAGATTTGTGTTTAGCTGTGTAGATTCTCTTTGGTCTCAGTCTAACCCTTGCAACAACCAAAGAATGATCCGTATCACAGTCAGCACTGTGGTAACTACGAGTCAATGATATATGGTTCAGATGTTGTCTCCGTGTGATGATGAAGTCCAGCTGGTGCCAATGGCCGGATCTTGGATGTTTCCATGTGACCTTATGCATCTCTTTTGTTTTAAAAAAAGAGTTTGTGATACATAGGTCATTACTGGTGCAATGCTCCAGCAGCCTTTGCCCATTTTCATTCATGCGACCGATGTTGTATTTTCCAAGGCACACTGGCCATGAACTCGAGTTCTTGCCCACACGAGCATTGAAATCACCGAGCATATAAATGTAGTCAGATTTTGGAACTGCCTTGATCACGGAGTCTAACTCCTCATAGAACAAATCCTTCACATCATCAGAGGAATCGAGTGTCGGTGCATATGCAGTAATAATGGTGGCAAACCCACAAGAGGTTGCCAAGCGCAGGGACAATAGTCTTTCATTTCCTCCTGCTGGAATTTCAATCATTCCCAGTAGCGAATTCTTCACTGCAAAGCCCACACCGTGTTGCCTTTTTTCTGCCTGCCCTCTACCCTTCCAGAAAAAGGTGTAGTTGTTTTCCCTGAGTGACCCTTCCTCAGCGAGGCGAGTCTCCTGCAGGCCAGCAATATCAATGTTAAGACGATTGAGTTCGGCATCAATCACAGCCGTTTTTCTCACATCGTCAATATTGGTCAAGTCAGTGGAAAATCCTGGACACATGGTTCTCACGTTCCAGGTTGCAAGCCGTAGCTTGAGGTTTCTATTTTTATTTTTGTTTGTACCTGGTGCATTGGTTTTACAGCCTGCGATTCAGATTTTGTCCTAGCCCCAAGCACCCATTGAAGCAGGCAGGCTGTGGCGGATCAGCACCCAATTGGCTGGGGGCTGCCCAGCTTGAGGCGGGCGGTAGCTGATCAGTGACACCTATAGGTGTCTCCCACCGTCAGAGGCAACGCGTGGCGCCCCATGTCTACGCCAACTGACAAGGACTTATAACCCGTAACAGTTGCCTCTCGCTTTGATTCCGAGACCAGTTAAGACCAGGGATGGAGTTATTGCCTCTCCATAGCACAAAGCCTGGGCTAAAATATAGAGATCATGTGTTGCCCATGCAGCATGATCCCTCTCTCGGCCTGCCTAGTTCACTCCAGAGGAAAGGTAACACCCTTACATCTGGAACAAGACAAGCTGCAGAAGCTGCCGGATCAGCAAAGCAATGCTCTAACTGTCCGCCTGTCGGAGCTTCGATCCTAGACCAGTCGCCAACCAAGGCTTAGGGCCTGGTCTGCCCTGCCATGACAATTTTGTCTTTAGCTTGCATTTCCTTGCACCAGGGTAAGACTTGTACCCTCCCAATTGCGCTCTTCCGCCCGAAGCCATTGGCACAATGTGGGGTGTCGGGTTTGGTAAGCGCCGCCCAACGTTCGGCGCTAACAGAAACCAGGTAGTACCGTCTACTGTACCGTCTACCGTCAGTAATCAACTAGGGTTAGAATTAAATTGTAAGAAGACACAGACTATGGTCATCACTAGAAAGAAGGAAATACCACAATGTAATAAACAAGTAAATGGGAATATTCTTAAACGGAGATGGGAGATGCCTTGATGATATTAGAACAAGAATCACCATGGTGAAGGTAGCCTTTTGGGAGATGAAAACATACTGACCAATAAAGATGTCAATTGCAACGAGAAAACAAGTTTTGAGGTGCTACATAGAACCTGTACTTTTGTATGGATGTGAATCGTGTACAATGAGCAGACATGCTGAAAAACATCCGATGGCTACGGAATTGTGGTTTCTGGGGGAAATGCAAAAAATACCATGGACAGACAGAAAAACCAATGACCAAGTCCTAAAAAAACAAAAAACAAATGAAAATCGTACACTAATTAGAGAAATTAGACGTAGACAGTCAAAATGTTTTGGTCACGTTATGAGACGAATTAACTTGGAGAACTTGACGGTACCTGGCAACATTGAGGGGAAGAGAACAAGGGGCAGTGAATACTTGGATAGCTAAAGCCACGTGGTATGGTCGAGACAAGAACACTGAGCTGATCCACGACTCTGGTGATCGAATGAGATGGCGAAACATGACCGCCCACGCTTTTAAGCATGGCACGTGATGAATGAATTATATACAAATAATCTACAATATAGGCACATATAACATATAGGACATATTATAACCCGTAGACACCTACCCGTGATAGGGATTTACAAATATATAAATCACAATTGATCAAGTCGCCTTTGTATCTTATGTGAATGGATGCTGCACACACACACACAAAAACCCACTCACACACACACACACACACACACACACACACACACACACACGCACGCACGCACGCACGCACATACATACAGACAGACAGACAGAAAGACAGACAGACAGACAGACAGACACACACACACTCTCTCTCTCTCTCTCTCTCTCTCTCTCTCTCTCTCTCTTGATGAAGTGATGTGAAAATAAGCACACATATACACACCCTAATAAGGTATCACAATGGACAAGATACAGAGCACATAAAAGCGTCGACCACTAACCGTCCAATCAACAGCAGATTGCAGGTCTTTGTTCCCAAAGCCGACGCTCTCTGCATGGTTGGGGTGAAGATAGTTTGTGTGGGTGAAAGTGCTCTTGGCGATCGCGCGCCTGAAAACACAAAACAAACCATGTCCGCTGTACTCTAATTAAACGATCACAACATATGTTCCTCTAAATTCTCAGAGTATATCATGTGTTTATTCAGACATCTATTTACGGAGAAAAGTACTCGAGAAGTCACGATTTCTCGTACCTCTGCATTATGTAAATAGAGCTGTACTTGTTTGCATTGACCCAGTTTCTGACAATGCTTGCCAACGCTGTGTTGCTCAGTTCATGTTCTATTCTGCGATCTTATTCATAATTCCATTGACGTGTCAATCACAGGGCAAACAGAAGCGACAATTACCACACCTCTCGTACATGTGTAGCTGAATCAAAGTTAGCTATGTATCTACCTCTTACCTACCTGTTTGCCTACCTGCATATATACTTCAGGCATCTTTAGCTGCCTATCTACCTACTACCCACCACCTACCTACCTACCTATCTACCTCAGACATCCAGATACTGAATACTCCCTTATGTATGTTTCAGTGTCTTTGTGTGAAGCCGTCTGTCCGTCCTGTCCGTCCTGTCCGTCCGTCCGTCCGTCCGTCCGTCCGTCTGTCTGTCTGTCTGTCTGTCTGTCTGTCTGTCTGTCTGTCTGTCTGTCTGTCTGTCTGTCTGTCTGTCTGTCTGTCTGTCTGTCTGCCTGCCTTCTTACCTAAAGCATCAGAATTCCATGAACTATTATTGGAAAGATATATAGCTCAATTATTTATGTTGGCAAACGTGTGATGGCACTATAAAATATAATCCCTAGATTCACGATCTCGGCATTTCAAAACACTTACTTGAAAATATGATATAACATTTATCAAATACGCAGTTTCCATGGCAACTTCCTTCACAGCAATGTTTGCAACTTAGATATTCACGGTTACAACAAATATAGTCTCTTAGCACACATTGGCATTGAGGTGTGAACTGTAAGGCATTATATTCAATGTCATGACATAAGAGGTGTGTGACCAGTTCCCCCTCCCCCCCCCCCCCCCCTTCCGTGCCGCCTTTCCTTCCCAGAAAATTCCAACAATCGTATTATCAGGCTGGGTGGACATCGGGGCTGTACTGGTTGGACAAGCGAATTCTATTTGCTAGTGATTGAACACGGACAACTCTCGTGATTGGGCAGTTCGCTAACCACTATGCCGGCACCAAACGATTACAAAAGATAAGTTTAGAATCCATCACTGTGTGCTCCCTCTGTCATTGTGTATCGCCCAGTCTCTCTTTCTGCGTCACAATGGACAGTTGCAGCTGAGAGTAGTCACTTGGTCAAAATATTTTGACCATTTGCTATATATATATGGCCTATTATTTTCATTTATTATATTACAAATATATTATATTACACACATCTGTGCTTCAGTGTGTCTGTAAATTTGTAGAGAAATCGCTGCAGGTTCAATTGCTAGCATGCTTGCCTGCTGGCCAAATGGTCATGTGTTCGGATCCGTATAGAGGCGGACATTTATTGTCACAGCTCGGTTCAGACTAACATGTGTACCATGAGCAAGTGAAGACGGGTGGCGTGATACAGACCACAACATCAACCTATGGAGGGTGACCTATGCCGGCATACTGGAGCCTCGGGGAGCTAGTGGTTAGTGGGCTTGGCTGTCAAGAAGACACTGGTCCCGGGTCAGTCCCAGAGAAGAGGGACTATAAATGTGTGAACATGCCACTAGTGAAGAGCGCAGACAGAGAAGAGGGACTCCAATTGTGTGACATCGTCACTAATGAAGAGCTGAGGTACAGAAGAGGGACTACAATTGTGTGACATCGTCACTAATGAAGAGCTCAGGCAGAGAAGAGGGACTACAATTGTGTGACATCGTCACTAATGAAGAGCTGAGGTACAGAAGAGGGACTACAATTGTGTGACATCGTCACTAATGAAGAGCTCAGGCAGAGAAGAGGGACTCCAATTGTGTGACATCGTCACTAATGAAGAGCTCAGGTACAGAAGAGGGACTACAATTGTGTGACATCGTCACTAATGAAAAGCTCAGGCAGAGAACTAGACATGTTCCAACCAATCAAGTGATGGGGAAAAGATGCTGGCACTAGATAGCACACGCACATCCTTACAACGGAACACACAGGGCAGGTCAAATATAGGATGACCTACAACACACGAAGAGAATAATTACAGACAGACATGAATAATATGGGAAGATCCTGAAGCGAGCTGCAGGAGACAGCAGCAGATAGGACGGCTTGGAGGGAGCTTCCTGCAGGTCTATGCTCCACATGGAGATGCAGGGCAAAACATATGACGACACCAACAAGAACTGGGAGTGCAGCTTGGGGAATCACGCTAGTGCCACCTTAATTCCCAGAGTTATGAGAGAAGACATCAAAACCACCCCCCTGATGGCAACAGTGGGGAGATATACTTTCGAGTGTCTTCCGCATTGGAGGACTAGCCACGCATGGGAATGCCAATGTGTGCTGACGACATTACACATAACAAAACATGTCATAACGTACCATTGTCTGACACCTTTATTCATGCACTGAGACTTTTCTATATGAGCGTGTGTATGTGTGCGTTGTGAATTGATGTGTATATGGTGTGTGTATGTATGTGTGTGTGCATGTGTGTTTGGGCGGCCGGGTGTAATATAGTGACCGTGACACTTCTGTGTCCTGAAATATTGACTTCTTATACTTGCTTGCTGTGAGTGTCCATCAACATACAAATGTGCTTATCTGAATGCACGAGTCAATACCATTCTATTTCCTTCTGGACTTATGTTACAGGAAGACGTAGAGCACGGAGCGTAGACGTATGATGTAGCTTTATCAGAAATACTCACACTCATGGCGTGATTCAAAGTACTGCTGCAGCCTCTCTGTGTTTGTCTGGACACTGATTTGGGGACTATGTTTCTGATATAGAGAGACTTGAGTCATCAAATAGCAGGTGGTCGGTCATTTAATAAATTATACAGGAAGACTGGCTTCCAGAACATTATTATGTTCTATATGAACGGGGGAGGGGGAAAAAGAGCAATTCCCTTGGAGATATTACTATGGGACCTCCTATGGGGAGAGAAGCTATACGCGAACTTCATTCCTATAGATGCAAGCCACTGGATGTGTTCAGGCAACCTGCACACCAGTGCATCGGATTTTAACAGTTAATACTCGGTCTTCCAGTGGATTCAGAAACAAAAAACAACAAGAAGAACAGAAGCCCGGTTTCAGATACATTGTAAACAAGGAGACTCAGTACGGGTTCTGAGTGTTCATGACATTTTTGACGTTCTAGTGCCATAATCAACAGAGGAACATGCATTTTGTATGAAAGTAAAAGACATGCCAGTGACAGAGAGAAGATTGTCTACTGATTATACTACATCTTTAATTGTACATTGTGCGAAATCTTCTAGTTGTCCGCAGATGATCGTTTTATTGTACTCGAAATTTTCCGGACCTATTTGTAAGTGAAGGTTTGGCCACGAGGGGATACTATGGCAGTATTACTAATGAGGAAGAAATAAAGACATTCCAGAAAATCAAGATGTGAGCAAAAAACGCCGGCGCGGGACAGGACACGCTCATAACATCTGTTAATAGTATAACTAGAATAGCACCTGACAGAGATCAACCATCGCAGACAGCTGGCTCTCCAACAGCATCGTGTTTCAGAAATACTTTGACCATTTAAAACGTCGCGGCGGCTCGTAAACAAGGCGTGCTTCCTGGGAGACATAGCAAGGATTCATCAGCACAACAATAGACACAGGGCATTGCAGACATCCTGGGCATGCAAGTGCATGAGGCAAAGGGAACTGGTGAAGGATCGACAAGTTTTCCGGCCGGCATTGATGTGACAGAGACGTTCTGCTAAGGATTTCCTGCATGATGACGAGAAAGTCATGTCTCAGGTACCCACACGGCAAAAGAAAAAGACTGAGACATAAAAACACGGACAAGACACATCAGAGACAGGGATGAATAGCATGGGCAGGTCATGGAGGCAGCTGCGGAAGATGGCAGAACAAACAATAGAGCTTGACTTGTTTGGTTCAAGGCCTACTTTCCGAAGGAAATAACAGGGAAAGGGAGAAGCCAAGGGTCTAGTATTGTAATGTACAGCGTTTAGATAATGTATCATCATCATCATCATCATCATCATCATCATCATCATCATCATCATCATCATCATCATCATCATCATCATCATCATCATCATCATCATCAAGAGCCTTGCCTACTGACGTGGGTGATCATGCTTCTCCATATTTCGCAAGCTCCAACTGGATGTATTAATTCGTGTGCTGACATATTTATTCCGTAGCACGATAAAATGCTGTAAAGAATCTTGTCTCGCTGTCTACTTCTGTCTCTCTTCCTTAATATGACATCTACAAATATGTTTCAAAGTGTCTAATAACGGAATATGGCTGGCTTGTTATATCATGGGTGGCGTTAGTATAACGGTTAGGATGCACCGGTGACAATGGCGATGCGGGTGTGAAACCAGAACCCTTTGCCAATGTGAAATCAGAACCCTTTGCCAATGTGAAACCAGAATCATTATTTCAGTTACAAAGGACGTTGATGTCGCAGCATAGAAGGAATACGGTTAGAGCAATAAAACCATATTTCAGACTACATCAATTAGGTGTGCCACGAGCATCGTAAACTTTGATCTTCTAGTAATGTTTGTGTCACATGAACTAGTTAATCGACGCGAAAACAAGGCAATCCTCTTCCTCACAACGGCAGTAACAGTCCCCGCCTTCTAACGACACGTCGGTCTCGTGGAGCACTTCACAGATCCTTTATATAGTATGTTGTGCCTCGCTCTCACACATCGATCAAGTCCCGGCAAATCTGCTCTCAAGCGTTTAACTGCCATCTTGGTTTGCTCCATCCAGACATGAGTACTTTCTTTGTGAGCAGTCGGGCTGGCAACTTCAACATGGCGCAATCATCACCGGAACAGGAAACCGGCGGTTAATAGGGAACACTACTCCATGAAACATTTTCTCAGAAAATGCCATCGATTATTTTCAATGCACAGGTTTCTTGGCTAAAAGGAAGATCACACAAGCAAGAGTGTACTTGTGTGGGCATGTGTGTGCGCGCGTGTGTGTGTGTATCTGCATGCAGTCAGGCGAGCACACAAAAATAACATAATATATACACATTATATATACATATGCGTACTTATGAAATCAAAGAAAACCTTGCAAACAATCCGTCCCAGATTAGAGGTCTTGTAAAGTGTCATTTACTTTATAACTTGGCTGATGTATTGACAGTAGACGGTACTACCTGCTTCTATTAGCGCCGAATGTTGGGCGAATCGTACCAAACCCAACACCCCACACTGTGTCAACGGCTTCGGGTGGAGGAGCGCAATTGGGAGGGTACAAGCCTTATCCTAGTGCGAGGAAATGCAACCTAAAGACTGAATGTCATGACAGGGCAGACCAGGCCCTAAGCATTGGTTGGCAACTGATCTAGGATCGAAGCTCCGATAGGCAGACAATTAGAGCATTGCTTTGCTGATTCTGCAGCTTCTGCAGCTTGTCTTGTTCTAGGGATATTGGTGTTACCTTTCCTCTGGAGTAAACTAGACAGGCCGAGAGAGGGATCATGCTGCATGGACAACACATGGTCTCTAAACTCAGCCCAGGCTTTGTGTTATGGAGAGGTATAACTCCATTTTACAAAATATCGTCTGTCAAGACGGCAAGGTGCCAGTCAGGCTGGTGTATTTGACTTACTATTGACCTTTTGTATGTTTTACGAATTTCAGTGTTGGATTTGTGTCTTTCTTATGCCATATTGCCATTCAGCTGTCTGATTGCCTGGGGTATTAGTTTGTTTGCATGTCCTTTGCAGGACGTCGCAGTCAACCCCAGTATTTTTAGCTGTTTGTGATTTCTTGGCAAGTTTACGTTCAGTAGTTTGTCATTGCTTTCTGAACGACCATTACATGAAAATACCAACGCGAGACGATGTCCTGCCACATTGCCGCAGCTGTGGTTCTAACGCTGTATGTAGGATTACGAATTGCATCCATAATCTCTTCGCCACGGACCAGTGCTTAGGGTTTACCATACCGTCCCATATATCGAATTTCTAGAATGCTTCTGCTGTAGTTTGTTTATTGTAATATCAACTTCATACCATCTTCACCTGTGGTACCAGGTAATTGTAAACATCATAGCGATAACTACAAACAATCTAAAGCTGTCTGGCCACAGGTCAGCCTACCTTTGATCGAACGCTGCTCTGGCCAGAAAGGAAGTTCACATATGTTGTTGACTACAACAAGTTCGGCGTTACACACACACACACACACACACACGCACACACACACACACTCAGGAAAACTCTATTCTAAATAATGCTACATGAGAATATGGTCATTCGCTCATTGTATACTATAGCAATATGTGTTGATTATTGCAATGCTGTTTTACTTTTCCGACTACGACAAGTATGATCGCATGTCTGAATGTTCTGGAACTGGCGAGGTGAAGATAGGACACACATGGCACCATCTCAAGACTTAGTGTGTGTTGTATATATTTAAAAACAAATCCTGGTGGCGGGAACTTTCTGTAGTTGTGTGAAGTGTTAGAACAAACACATGTGTGTATGCTGACTGCGGAGTGTGGCTGCAGGATGGGAGGGTGGGATTAATAGCCTGTTTTTTCCTCCCGTAGCGAAAGACGAGAGCTGACATCGAACCCTTGTCCAACCGGGATCTTGCTATTGTCAGCGTTACCAACGAGCCTACTGACCTGTTTCTTCTTCTTCTTCTTCTTCTTCTTCTTCTTCTTCTTCTTCTTCTTCTTCTTCTTCTTCTTCTTCTTCTTCTTCTTCTTCTTCTTCTTCTTCTTCTTCTTCTATCTTCTTCTTCTTCTTCTTCTTCTTCTTCTTCTTCTTCTTCTTCTTCTTCTTCTTCTTCTTCTTCTTCTTCTTCTTCTTCTTCAACGTTTGTCCGATATAATTTGCTTTGGATTTAATTGCGTGTAAATTCAGTTTACAGCGGAGATGCATCATTAGCGCCCATCAGTCGACACATCCGACTTCTGCGCACCTTCACATCCGACTTCAACGGGCCAAAACATCCGACTTTTGCGGGCCGACACATCCATTTGTTAACAGGATTATACTTTCGGGTTTTTTGTAGGACTTTTTGAGGTCAAAATATTTTAACGTCATCTTTGTCTCTCTATACATTGTTGCCACACGAACTGTTCCGCTAGGGACAGCCGTATGGATGCTGGTCGGCCCTCAAGGGGAAGGTCAGAGCAGACCGTGGACATTCTCCGCCATCCAAGGAGGCTTCCATAAGTGCAGAGCCGGTACATGACGCCCTGATACTGGTCTCATCATAAGAATCATCACGTCCCGCACATGTCTGTCTCACTTCACTTCCATATACTGCACCTCCCGGAGGCCACATGTTTGCAGATTTCGGACACTGGTGACGTCCACACGCAATGCGATCGAGTGAGACCTCCAAGTATATTTGCTCCATTTAGCAGCCGTCGTGTCATTTCTCACCTGCATGCCGGAGCGCATGTGTTTGCTGGGGCCGGGATGTTGAATGTCAGATATGATTCTGGTCACTGCATCTCTAGGGGTCACTAGCTCCTAGATCCCCTGCCAGTTGGTTTAGGCCAGTGATGACCATATACCGTGATGTACGACGTTGACGTACGGCAGAAGTTTTGCAATGGGGTTCCGTAAAACCAGCAGTGCTCGCTGGCGCCCGAGGTGTGGTACAGAGGATCATTTTATACGTTTCACAACGCCCTGAACTTTCCCCACTGCCTGTAATCAAAGTAACCCATTACACGGAAAGGCCTTACACTTCAGACTCTCTACCGCAGTATTTGCTTGTTATGTGTTTAAGAAAAAAAGGACCCTTTTATGCGCCTTAAGGCGAATTCTGGTCCAATATGGCCGATAGGCTGTTGAGCTGTTAAGCTCTCAGGAGTATTTTTGCTTCTGGCTTTTCCTCAGTTTGAACAGGTAGTGGTGTATGATTCCGTAGCCCAGCTACTGAGTTACGTGCTTGGAGTGATACTGTGAGTTGTGGATTTCATGTCGAATGCTTTTAACCTGTCCACGGTGGTTTGTCATGTGAATGCATGTTCAGGAAAAATGGCGGCCGGCCGTTGCTGAATAAGCTGGTTTTGCTGTATTCTTTAATGTGTGTGTAATTGCTGGTATTCTAGTGACTGCCGCTTCCACCAACCTTGAATTGTAATTTTAGTTGCGGGCTGTTGTGTTGGTATCCTGGAAGCGGCCTCATGCATGTAGACCTGTGCATGCTGTTGGTTTGTCGGGAACCATGCCTAGAGTGTGAGGAGCATTTTGTGTGATATTCACTGGAACAGGAACGGAGCGTTATGGGGTGACTCTTTACCGCGACTAACGACTAACTTACTATCAACTAAAACAAATTGTAGTGCCGGACCCATATGTGTATATACCAGTCGGCACTCGGCAGGCGATGAGCGCTGACGCCTTTACTTCAAGACATTTCTGATACGAATGTTAGTCTGGGTCGACCTGGGAAAGCAGGCCAATTGTAATCATCCGTTCCTAAGTGGATTCAAACCTATGGCTAAAGGGCTGGCAGGCAAGCGTCTTGGCTAGCGCGCCTCTCCACATAGATACATCTAACCATGCCGCTAAACAACCACAGGAACTAACTGCTCATAAACAGTAGTTGATGGGACTTGAGTGTATTACACAGCCGTCATACACACTCTTCCTACCACTCCTGTTTTCCTCCAGTTTTTAAGTGATGCAAATCTTTGGCTAAGGACAAATGTGATTAAAATAAGCGAAAACATTTCGTATGTCACATAACATGCACGTTTATAGGCGTGACCTCACAAGCAGATTTATAGACGTGGCCTAACACGCGAGTTTATAGACGTGACCAGGTGTTCTAGTCTCTATTTTGCCGCAAGTTGTTTTTTATACCAAACAATCTGAACGTTATGTTTGGTGGGAGCAAGTATGAAAGGATTACCTCACCGGAACGAACGAACCACACACACACACACACACACACTTACATGCACTCACGAACGCACACACACACACACACACACACACACAAAGGGCCTACAATAGACTGTCTTGAACATTAACGAAATAAAAACAAAGGTTATATCAAAAAGAAAAGATAACATCAGCATGTGATATAACAAAAAAAGGACAACAAAAACTCTACCAAGCTGATAAATTTAAATATTATGACATCAGATGCGCAGCAGAGACTAAGACAATAGATCAAGCAAAAGCTGCATATTGGAAAATGAAAAGTATCTTATGCAATAATTCACTAACATTCACTGTCAGAGAAGAGAAAAAAAAAAGAAAGAGAGTGCTGAAGTGTTATACCGACCATGTTATACTGCACGTCAGAGAATCACGGAGCGTGAATGAACAACTAGGAAGAGCCTGGGAGTAAGTTAAATGTGGCTCCTGGGACGAATGTTGCAAATACCTTGAACTGGCAGAGTACCTCACGATTTTTTCGAGGAATGTTGCAACAAATACCCTGAACTGGCAGAGTAACTCACGATTGCTGGAACGAATGTTGCAACAAATACCCTGAACTGGCAGGGTAACACACGATTCCTGGGATGGGGCTGACGAAAGCATAACATTATATACAGCAGTCAGAAGAGATAAACCGCACTTTGGTCGTGTACTGGTAGGAGAGACATTGGAAAACATCGTGCCGACTATAAATATCAGTGGGAGAAGAAGCAGAGGCAGGCCGACATAAATGGTGCTGGTTGGGCTGAGACGGTGGCATGGAGGGGTATCAACAGCACTTGATCCACATTGCCATGGTCCGAGGTCTAGTGAGCGACATGAACGCCTACGCTAGTTGACCAGACACATGATGATGATGATTATGATGATGAAGATGTCACGCAAAACAAATAAAATAGCATTATCTGATGACTGCTGTGAAGCGCACACGAAACATTCAGGCTGAGATTGTCTTGTGTCTATGGCGAACACTGGAACGACAAAACGCTCGTAACAACATTCCAGATACAGACATCCCATGGTGGAATATAATTTTAGATCAACAGACAAGGCAATCTCTGGTTGTGAGCACCGACAGGAATTAGGTTAGGCTGTTAAAGATGGCTGAAGGCTATTCTTCCCGACTTCACTGCCTGCCGTGGCTCATAAAGTGATTTGTCAATCTGTCCCGCACAAGGATAGGCCCACTGCGTTACTTACACCGACCAGGGACCTTTCATAGACAGTATTCACATAACCCAAACAGACGGGGTAAATTGGGATTTTCTCAGTGAAAATATTGGCAACAAACAAAGGCTTGGAGAAATGCTATCACTGTAATTCCGTTAAGCTTTCATTGAGCAACGTCAGACGCACAGACAATGTGAGTTTGGGCTTTAGAATGACGAGGTGTATAATGTATTTTATAACTGACTTTACACTCGTAAATCTGATACAGAAATGTATTAGCACGGAAAACATATGTCTTTCTTTATGGGTGAAGGGACAATATGTGTGTTTGTTTCTTGGTGAAGGGGCAATATATGTGGTTGTTTATGGGTGAAGGGATAATATGTGTGTTGTTTATGTGTTAAGGGACAATATGTGTGTTTGTTTATGAGTGAACGGAATATATGAAAATAGAACAGTGAAGTTGAAATGCTTAAACACAGCATGGCAGTGAATTCAATGAGCAGATGGTACTTGATTATTGTGATCGGACATACATTCCAGGGGTCTCTTGGCCAACTGATTCAGCCGCCTGCCACGCGCTCTGAAGGCAGTGGATTCACCACCCGGACTGCGCGGTTCAGACCGCAAGTTCAATTTTGGCGGATACTCGTTAATGGTCATCGTTGGAGCTACGGAGATGGTTCCTTGTGTGACGCCCCCGGCCAGCTGCGCGCCGTTCTGCGGGTAGAAACTGAGCCACATGAGGTACATCAGCGTGATGACGGCGGCCCTCTCGATTTGTACACACGTGTACTTGCATACACTCCGGCCAACTGTTGTTGACATTCAGTGTTCCAGCGTACAGGTTGCTGCCTCTCATTACTAGCGTACTGAATACACACTCTTATTGTTACACACTCTCACATTGTTGTATTGATTACACCCTCGAAGTTGTGCATATTGATTACACCCTCGGAGTTGTGCACTGATCACACATTACACATGTTTCTTCTGCAATATGGGTGGCATATTTCCAACCCCTTGACTCAATAATCACTGCCCGCCTCATCTCCTCCTCACTGCGATGTGTACACCTCGGCAAACAATTCCTGTCGTTGTGTCTATGTTATACTTGTCATGTCAATGTTTGCTCACAATGTATCTAAAGGTGTCTGCCAATACCGTCCCTGTCGGACATTGTTAATGTTGTGACTGCCTGGCAAGCTGCTATAGCCGATCTTTCACTGGATGGTTGAATGCTTGAGAACACACGTGACATGTCACATGACATCAGCAGTAGGGAGGAGTGTACACAATCAGACGGTTATCTCGCGTCCTCTTGTGTGGGCTTGCGCTTCGCTGAGCTGGGGGTTTGTACATGATTTAATTCATTATACACGTTTGTATACGTACATAAGATTTCCCATTATTGTACAATGTTACCCACATAACATCTTATAAGCTTATAGATTCATTATTATAGAGATCTTAACATTCAACTACGGGACACCCTTGGGCAAGGTGATGAACCCTTTTAGCCTCCTCCCACTCCTCCCCCACCGATCAGGGCTACGTTCCAAATTCAAGGTGTCTCCTCCGTACCGAGGAACTGCATGGCTGTAGGGAGCATAGTCGTAACGGAGGCAGTCAAGCTGTTTCAGGAGCAACGTTGGCATCTTGTCCCGAAACCTTTCCCCAGCACGAGGGCACTACTGGGGTGACCGTGTATGAACCATCTCAAACACTATTTTACATATGGTTTTAAATTTTATTTCTCAGAATCATCCAGGAGCTATGTGGTACGTGATCTGCGCTCGATATCATCTTCAGCAGTCAGTATAATGGAGTGAGGAGGAGAAAGTGAGGGAATGGAGAGAGAAGAAGGCGTATAAATGGAAGGGTGGGGGGTCAGGTGTGTAAGGACAAAAAGCACAGGATTCAGATATACAAGAGTGGGCTATTGGAACCATCGCAGTGCCAGACAGAGAGGTCCTGTACTGGAGAAGCTGATTTATGACTGTGATGTCATCATGCTGCAAGATTTAAATGGAGATTACTACCAGTGTAATGGATACGGCAGCCACATTAATCCGACTGGACAAGGAAGACATGGGCAGGGTTTGCTAGTGAAGAAGGGATTAAAACATGCGATTCTAGACCTATGCCAGTGGAATACAAATGCCAGAACAAGTGCAAGTTACAGGGTTAAAGATTGGGGGTCTCAGCTGGAACTTAATAATTATGTATATATGCGTTGATTATTTTGTCACAAAGGAACGATGGCTTAAGGAGCTGGAAGAGATCCCAGGCAGTAGGCTTCTAATTTGTGGGGACTTTAATGCACGACACTGCGATTGGGACAATACTTGGGAAAACAGACAGGGAAATGCCTGTGAAGAAGCTATGGTGGATTCAAAAGTTGCCTGCATAAGCGATGGGAGGCCAAAGATAATGGGAATTAGGCCTGGTGATGCCGACACGAACGAACGAACGAACAAACAAACTTTATTTTCAAAGGGTGAAGAATTGGGCACACAGGCCCGTCTGCCATTCTGACCTTCTTCTCTATTTCCTCTCATACATTATTTCATTCAACATCACTGATGAAGCTAATCTTAGACAACAAAAGAATAATAAGCATTGAAACACGTGAAAAATAATCAATAATACACGACTCACTGAGGCAATGTTTAACATGGGCATTATAACTATCTTAGGAAGGTGTAACGAGCCATACACATGGGAATGTTTGTTGGCTAGTTGTCGTTTGAGATAGTTTTCTATTATTATTATTTTGATTTAATGGGGGCATGTAGTCTGTACAGAGGTAGTGTTCAAACAGGTTGCGACTGTGTGTATAATGATGGGTGGTGTCTTTGATTTCTTGTGGAATATTGTTCCACAACTGATCGGCAGAGTATGCTAAGCTTGTTTTATATAAGTCTGTCCTAGGTTTAGGGACATGAAGCATATTTAGTCGTTTGCTATGTCTTGCGTTATATTTTAACAATGGCCAAAGGTAGCTTGGAGCATTTGGAAATAGGATTTTATGAATTAGTTTAGCCTTATTAAAAAGTAGGCGTTTGTGGAGTGGCAGTAACTGAAGACGTTCATGTAGGTTAGAATTGTCGGTATGCTTTTCACCATTAATTAAACGCACTGCCCTTTTCCGGAGTGAATAAAGGCGTTTTGTTATTGATGTGGAGCATCCATCCCAAATTGTAGAGAAATAATCAATATGTATTTGTATGTGGGAAGTATAGAATATCTTTCTTGTGTTTTCGTCAAGGAAATTTTTAATTTTGGCAAGTTGGTATACTTTTTGGGCTATTTGTTTAACGAAAGCATGACCATGAGAATTAAAGGTTAGATGTTGATCAATGGTAAGAAGCAGTGCCTTGTTCTCGGTTACATTTTCTACAGGCGTGCTACCAATGTGCAGCTGAAGAGTTCTGTGCGAGTTTACAGTGTGAAGTCTTTGATAAAAAAATTTTGATTAAGAAATGTTAAATTTGCATGCGGTTTGCATGACTCCGGTTAGTAAACTATCTATGTCCGATTGCAAGGATAATTCTAGCACAGTACAAGCAATAGCGTTTGCATATACTGTGCAGTCGTCTGCAAATAGATTGCAAGACGACGAAAGACATAAGGGAAGATCATTTATATATTAGATGGCAAATAACATAGGGCCAAGTATAGACCCCTGAGGTACTCCGATATTAATGATAATGGCTGGAGAGAAAGATTTATTGTGTAATACTACTTGTTTCTGTCTAACAAAAATTATTTTATTATCATCACTATATTAAGGCTTACTTTCATTGTTTGTTTTTTTTTTTTTTTTTTAAATTAGAATAGTTTTTTTTTCTTTTCATTATTATTGGCACCTTGCCGTCTTGACAGACAATAGTTTGTTACATTGTGCTTCAAAAAGGCTTAAAAACTACCACTCATGGCGGTGGCGAATGTGACTGTTAAGACCAATTCGCGCTGTAATTGTTCGTCCACAGTAGATGCATTTGAACACATGGTCATTTTCACCATCATGCACCATCTTACGTCTCACAAGCTCGGTGTATGACTTATTTGCAATAATTTCCCCCTTATTCTTTATTCCATTTCTGATATTTGCCCTCTATGCAACACGTTCAGCGGCGACTTGTTCCCAGTGTGCATTATCAATGCATTTATCAGTCATGTCCCGCTTACACTCATCTTTGTATCGTAGTAGAGGCCAACCAGTAGATCGCTTACCCACCTGTAATTCACCAAAAAAGATGTCTTTTGGTATTCTACCATCATCCATCCTCCTTATGTGTCCTATCCATCTGTCTACTGAGTATGGAATATACCGTCACACAACATGATCTTTCCAATACTTCAGTGTTTGTGATCTTGTCATGCCACTTAATACTAAGTATGCTTCGCAGGCACCGCATATTAAAGCTGTTTAAACGTTTCTCTTGGTGTGATTACGTTGTCCAGGCTTCACTGCCATAAAAAATAGTACTAAGGACGCAGGCTAGATAGACAAGGACTTTTGTTTTGTCAGTAAGCTTCCTATTCTCCCAGATTCGTTTTTTTAACATGTTCTTTGTTGTTGCTTCCTCGCCAATCCTGATGTTGATTTCATGATCTAGGGACAATTTGCTATTTACCTCTGATTCTAGATATGTAAAATGGTCTACTATATCTCGAGTTCGGCGTCGTAAATAAAGATTTATGGTATCCCATGTGCACCTTGTGACATAATCTGTGTCTTCTTTTTGCTAATTGTTAAACAAAATTCAGAACAAGCATTGGAGAATGCATACAGTAGACGTTGAAATTATTCCTCAGAAAGGGTCGTAATTGCAGCATCATCTGCAAAAAAGCAACTCTCTGATCAGTACCCTCCTAAATTTGGTCTTGGCCTTCAATCTCTGAGCATTGTAGAGGACGCCATCTGAGCGTTAGTGAATGTATATACCACCATCCTAATCACGAAAGGCATATTTCAGTAGAAGAGAAAAGTATATTCCAAAGAGGGAGGAAGTAATACACATCCTTGCTTAACTCCACTCTTGATTCCAAACTCTTCTGAAGTTGCACCATCAAACTTGAGTTTGATGGTGCAACTTCATGCCTGTGTGGAACGATTCCACAATGGACAGAAGAGTTGGTGGGCAGCCAATCTTCTTTAGTGCCTTGAAGAGACCCTCCCGACTGACCAAATCAAATGCCTTTGTGAGGTCGATGAAGGCAATGAACAGTAGTTGATTCTGTTCACGGCATATTTCTTTGCATCTGTCGCAATGAGAATATCATATCTCCGGTTCTGTCGGAAGCAACACTGTGATTCGGGGTAGACTTGATCTCACAGGACTTGAAGTCTGCACAGACCAGTTCTGGCAAATACTTTCCCAACAATACACAGAAGTGAGATACCCCCATAGTTGTTACAGTCGCTCCGATCGTCCTTGTTCTTGTACAATTTTATTATGCTTGAGTCTTTAAAATCCTGTGGGACTTGTCCTTCTCGCCAGCATAGCTCTGTCAGCTGGTGGTTATGTAGAGTGAGTGTATCTTGCCCACTCCTGATAACCGCCATTGGAATTTCATCCTTACCTGGAGCCTTGCCAGATGCAAGTTCATTTATAGCACACTTAACTTCTGTTATGGTGAAAAGCGTGTCCAGGTGGTCAAGAGTTGGCAAGGCCTCTATGGCGTTAAGTGCATCATCCGTTAATTTGGTCTCACTCGAGTAAAGCTCCATATAGTGCTCTACCCATCTATCCATCCTCTGTTTCTTATCAGTGATGATTTCTCCAGTCAAGGTTTTCAGTGGTACACTTCTTTTGATCATTGGACCACAGGCTTTCTTTATCCCTTCATACATGATTCTGATGTTTCCATTATCACAAGCATTTTGAATGGACTCGCATAACTTGATCCAATAGTCATTTGCACACTGCCTGGCCGCCTTTTGCACATCCTTCCTAGCTTCCTTCAGCTCACTGAGAGTTTTATGCTGAGTTCTTTCCTTGTTTCTTAAGAGAGCCTGCCTTTTATCATCCACAGTGCAGTAAACCTCTACCGCTGTTTTATAAAGAGTTTCCTTAAGTTTACCCCACTTTTCACTTGCTGTACAAATTTCTGATGTATCAGTGAAAGCGTCTTCAAGTTGCTGTTGGAACTCAAAGCACTTATCAGGATCGAGGGTGTTAATAACATTAATCCTGGGGCTAGATTTGTGTTTAGCTGTGTAGATTCGTTTTGGTCTCAGTCTAACTCTTGCGACAACCAAAGAATGATCCGTATCACTGTCATCACTGTGGTAACTTCGAGTTAATGATGTTTGGTTCAGATGATGTCTCCGTGTGATGATGAAGTCCAGCTGATGCCAATGGCCGGATCTTGGAGGTGTCCATGTGACCTTATGCAGCTCTTTTGATTTAAAGAAGGAGATTGTAATTCATAGGTCATTTCTGGTGCAATGCTCCAGCAGCCGTTGCCCATTTTCATTCATGCGACCGATGTTGTATTTTCCAAGGCACACTGGCCCTGAACTCGAGTCCTTGCCCACGTGAGCATTGAAATCACCGAGCATATAAATGTAGTCGGAATTTGGAACTGCCTTGATCACAGAGTATAGTTTCTCATAGAACGAATCCTTCACATCATGAGGGGAAGCAAGTGTCGGTGGATATTCAGTGATAACGGTGGCAAAACCACAAGAGGTTGCCAAGCGCAGGGATAATCGTCTGTCATTACCTCCAGCTGGAATTTCAATCATTCCCAGTAGCGAATTCTTCACTGCAAAGCATACACCATGTTGCCTTTTTTTCTGCCTACCTTCTATCCTTCCAAACAAAGGTGTCATTGTTTTCCCTGAGTGACCCTTCCTCAGCGAGGCGAGTCTCCTGCAGCCAACAATATCAATGTTAAGACGATTGAGTTCAGCATCAATCACAGCCGTTTTTCTCACATCGTCAATATTGGTCAGGTCAGTGGAAAATCCTGGACACATGGTTCTTATGTTCCAGGTTGCAAGCCGTAGCTTGAGGTTTCTATTTTTCATTTTAATAAGTGACCGGTGCGTTGGTTTAACAGCCTGCGATTCCGATTTTGTCCTGACCCCAAGCACCAATTGAAGCAGTCAGACTGTGGCGGATCAGCACTCAATTGGCCGGAGGCTACCCAGCTTAAGGCGGGCTGTAGCTGATCAGTGACACCTGTAGGTTTCTTTCAGAGGCAACCAGTGGCGCCTCACGTCTACGCCAATTGACTAGGACTTATAACCCGTAACTGTTACCTCTCGCTTTGATTCCGAGACCGGCTAAGACCAGGGATGGAGTTATACGTCTCCATAGCACAAACCCTGGTCTAAAATATAGAGACCATGTGTTTTCCATGCAGCATGGTCCCTCTCTCGGCCTGCCTTGTTCTCTCCAGAGGAATGGTAATACCAACACATCTAAAACAAGACAAGCTGCAGAAGCTGCTGGATCAGCAGAGCAATGCTCTAACTGTCCGCCTGTCGGAGCTTCAATCCGAGACCAGCTGCCAACCAAGGCTTAGGGCCTGTCCTGCCATGACATTTTGTCTTTAGGTTGCATTTCTTCGCACCAGGATATGGCTTGTACCCTCCCAATTGTGCTCTTCCGCCCGAAGCCGTTGGCACAATGTGAGATGTCGTGTTTGGTAAGCGCCGCCAAACATTCGGCACTTGACAGAAAGCAGGTAGTATCCTCTACTATCATACGGTAGCTCAGTCATATCTGACAAAGACCTGACACTTAATTTAGGTAAACTATTTATGTATGATCTATCATACGAGCAAAATTGCAAACCTAGAAGCACCAGGAGTTGGAAGGATACTAACATTTGTAGATGATATTCTTGCATATAGGCAGGGGAGAGATAGGGAGAAAATAGCCCAGGAGCTACAGGCGACAGTAGACAAAGTGATTGACAGGTGCACTAAAATGGGTGCTGTCATCCACCCGGAAAAGGCAGCTGTTTTGTGGTGCTCTCTGGACAACAGGACTGTGAGAGCTAGTGTTCCAAGCCTCACGATAGATGGTGAAAGCGTCAACAGAGAGAACAAACTGAAGTATCTGGGAATCACATTTGACAGGAGCCTGTCCTTCAAGGATCACGTGGAGACGGTTGTGACAAGATCTCAAAGGGGACTCAAAGCACTTAAAACTATGGCTGGAATGGACATAGAGCAGAGAATGCTTTTCAGACTATACGTGCACTTGATGCTCCCAGCGATTGAGTATGGACTAGGACTGCTCACTGTCTCAAAGAGTCAGCTGGTGAGATTGGAGAGCATACAGAACGAAGCTATGCGGGTCATTCTGGGATGCACCAGAGACACCCCAGTGGTATGTATGCGGTACATCCTTGGTTTGCCGACTGTTGCTGATAGGCTCAAGGTGATGCAGGCGAAGGCATACCTCAGAGTAGCTGATGACACAGATCACCCGTTGCATGAGGCGCTGGACGCAGTTAAGGGCCAGCGATTGATAAGAGGGAAATCATGGATGGCTCAGGCGGAGGATACGATAAGACAGGTGCCCCTTGGAGAACATTAGGCGAGGAGAGGAGTGGGTCAGAGTGCCAGCGGAGCAGTCAGACTTGTGCAGAGTTATAATCACATTGAGCGGGGAGTGCAGAGAGTGGCCAGCAGGGGCCACGGAAGTGGAAATCCAGGAAGTAATTCAGGATAATGCTCGACCGGGTGATGTGATTATCTACACAGATGGTTCGGTGTTGAGAGGTAGTAGAAGTGCCTGGGGTTTCTTGGCAAAAGCTAATGGTCGACGTTTGGTGCAGGAGAGCCTGGCATATGATACCACAACATCTAGCATAAGAATGGAGGTGGAGGCATTCAGTGCAGCTTTCCGCTGGATGGAGAATACGATACACACACATCGTGATTGTAACTGACTCAGAAAGCATGCTGAGTAGGGTGAGGACAGGCAAGCTTCATGCCGAGTGGCTTGCTTCGCTTCGGAAGTCACGGGTGGCAAGCATAGTCTGGATATTTTCTCCGAGGCATGCTGGTGTGCTTGGGAATGAACAGGCAGACAGGTTGGCTTGCTCCGCAAAACTTGGTGGAGTATTGATGCATAATAAGGCAGACGTGGTTGCGCCCTAGTGGGAGCACGTGTACACCTCGGAGGAGCAAATGGATCACCATGGTCTTGCAAGAATGCGACAGCGTGGTGTGACGAGGGGATCTGGCCGATGCTCGACGCTTAGAGGAAAGGCGAGACGCACATATAATCAGATTGGTACTGGTACTATTTGGGTTGGAACTCTTCGCTGGCTTCTGAGGATGGGGACGGAGCGCATAGGGGGAGACGATCGTCTAATGAACCAGCTTTTTAAATGAGGATACATTTTAGCGTTTAGGGTGATGGGAAGTGACCTTTGGTGAGACATTGATTATATATACAAGTTAATGACTCGCAGATCGCCGGTGCAGCGCAGCGAAGGATCCGATTACAGATTTCATCTAGTCCTGATGAGTTAGTGTTTGTTAGGTTACTGAGATGAGTAAATACTTCAGTGGTCGTCATTAGCGGTATGTTGGAGGGAATATCTCTATAGCATTTGTTCTCACAAAATGATAACAATAAAGATATATCATGAGGAGAATCTGGTATTGCAGCCTTGAATTGGTTTATGTCGGATTGAAAGAAACTACTGAATTAATGTAATCTGATTTGATGGTAATGATTGTGATGATTTGTGTTTGTTTGTCAAGGTATTAATTGCTTTCCATATATCTTTAGTGTTGGTTTCATCTATTATTAATTTCTTAAAATAATTCTTTCTTTTCCTTTCGAATAACATATTGAACTTTGTTTCTCAGACTACGGTGTGTGATTAGATCTCTATTTTTATGTGCCGTGTCCCGGTTTCTCAAAATTCCAACTACTTCCTGGGTGATCCACGGGGACTTAGTGTAATGTTTAACTCGAACTTTCTTAAATGGAACATGCTTATTAAATACACTTAGAAAGATCTTCAGCCGGTAGTCCAGAGCATTATCTGGGTCAGGAAGCTGGTAAACATAGCCCAGAGATGAGTTGAGCAAGTCTTGTAAAAAGACATCTTGATTAAAATGTTAATAATTTCTATAATTTATACTTGTGTGTTTGTACTTCGGAGATTTGGTACCTATTTTCGACCACTTGCAACATACTGGGTAGTGATTGCTCATTGCATTAATAGGAACTGTACATTCTGTGATGTGGTCAGAAATACAGTTTAAATGTGATTTATAAGTATTGTAGACGATTTTTTATTCTAGTAGCTTGTTTGACTAACTGTTGGAAGTTATATGACTCTATTATGTTTTCCCATGATTTGTTTGATTTGTTAGTGTCTATGTTGAAGTCTCCTAGCAGTATGATTTATCTCGCATTACTAAAGACTACATCCACGTAGTGGTGAATTTTTCATACCAGATGTTTCCTGCATTGGGGTTTCGATAGCCAACTACTAGGGGTATGCGATTTTGAAGTTTAACCTCAAGCTATACAAACCCGATCTTACAGGTTTCAAAATCTAGCCTGCGGTGGACGTTTAGCGAATTAGAAATATAAACTTCAATACCCGTCTCTTGTTTCTGATAAGGATCTCTTCTAATAACTTTAAAAGCGATAGTGATAGCGACGTCATCACCTGAGATGTTACAATTTAATCGACTTTCACTAACACCGAACATGTGACAATTTTGATTAAGTATAAATGATAGTTCGGGCAGCTTTCCTAATAGATGGCAGATATTTAAATGTCCGACTCTGAGCCCATCTTTACTTAGCCAGTCTTCATTCTTTTTAGGCATTTCAACAATGCGTAATCATAAATTTTAAAAACATAAAATGAATACAACTTACGCCTCTTATTACAATACCCACTCTATAGTACAGAGAAACAGTAATACGGGTATTTACCTCGCATTTGTTACTCAGTCTGCAGTATTGGATGTAATCTTGGATGATCATGGGGGTGACCATCTACCCTGTTCAGTATTGACTGCTAAGCCCAACAAAACTAAGGTTGCGACCAGTTCCAATTCCAATTCTTCAACCGTCTACCTGGTTATAGTCGGGGCCCTATTGCGTATCTCGTTCTCCTTCTTTCGTAAATAGAGATGCGAATATCTTCTGTGACAGCACGTAAGTCCCATAAATATAAGAGGGAAAACACCATTCTAGGACAGCTCAGATAGAGTACATGCAGTGTCATTGGTAAACATATGTATGTGCAGCCTCCATGGTATACATCCAAGTTAGAACGGGCATAGAGATTAAAGAGAGCGGTGGTTAAACAGTTACAGAAAGTGCTGCGGACACCCCAAAGATCACATGACGAAATGGAGGAAGCGTCGAAAGAGAAGAAAGAGAACGTGGAGGAATTCAAGTGCTGTGCAGCAGAGGCCAAAAGAGCAAAATGGGAATACGTTATGAATGAGATTGGAGTAAATAAGACACTGGGAAAGTTCTGAAATTGCTCCAACAGATGCAAAGAAAATATCGGCATGCCACAGTAGGTACAATATACAGAGATAGTGGTTCGCTGATGACAACAGACAATGCCAAAGTAGAAACTTTCCTGCAGAGATTTACAGCACAGACATATCAGAACGAATGGGACATCAGAGACTCAGTTAGAGAAGGTCTCTCAGATACCATTAAAGATACCTACTGTGTAGATATTATACAGCTGGAAGATTTAACAATTGTATTAAAGAAAACAAAAGACATCGCACCAAGGCCCGATGGGGTTAAGCATGCCCACATGAGGGATATGAGTGATGGAGAACTGATAGAGATGGCTGCTTGCTTTAACCTGAGCATCTGAACGTCATAAGTACCCCAGGATTGGGTACACAGCTATTTAACACCACTTCCTAAGCCAGGCAAAAATAATGCAAAGCGTCTGTTTTGTATTTTCGTAGAGTGGCTCTCGCGATGGGTACATGGAATTCTGATCCATGTATCATAGCCCCGGACTACCACTGGGATCAATAGTTTCATCTGTGCTCTGCAATGTGCATACGAGCAAGACTGCAAGCCTCGAAGCACCAGGGGCTGGAAGGATATACATTTGCAGATGATATTCTCGCTTACAGACAGGGAAGGGACAGAATTCAAACTCAGGAGCTGCAGGCGACTCTCGACAAAGGATGGATTGGTGCAAAGAGATGAATGTTGTGATCAACCCCGAAAAAGCATGTCTTGTCGAACTCTATGGACAGTTGGATTGTTAAAGCTGAAACATCCCCACCCCCTCAAACCTCCAACCAGAGCCTCATAATAAATGGTAGAAATGTGAATAGAGGAAGCAGACTTAAGCACATGGGAATCACTTTTGATAGAAGTCTGTCCTCTAAGGATCATGTTGAAGTAGGGATTACAAAGTGTCAGAAGGGACTCAATGCACTTAAGGGAATGCCGGCAAGGGACATGGAACAGAAAATTCTATTCACACTTTTTCAGCATTTGATTATTACAGATGGACTGGGAATGCTCACTGTCTCAAAGAGTCAGCTAGTAAAACAAGAGCGCATACAGAATGAAGCCATGAGGGTGATTCTTAGATGTACATAAAACACCCCAATAGTGTTTATGCGAAACATCCTGGCGCTACCGACCATTGTAGACAGACTCAAGGTCTTGCAGGCAAAGTTATACCTTAAGGTAGCTGCGGACAAGGATCACCTCCTGCATGATCTCCGGAATGCAGTGAAAGGCCATGGGCTGTTAAGAGGAAGATCATGGATGGCTCAAGCAGAAGATAGCATCTGAGAAGAGTGCCCATTTGAAAAGATTGACAGAGGCAAGGAATATATCAGAGTACCGAAAAGGAATTCAGAATTGTGTGGGTTTACAATCCCATTGGGTCGTGTGTGAAGGGAATGGCCAGCATGCGATATGGAAGTAGAAATTCAGCAATTAATTCAGGACTGCTCTCGTAACGGCGATGTGATTATCTATTATGATGGCTCTGTGTTAAGAGGTAAAAATGTGCCTGGGGATTCATATTAAAAGCCAATGGCCAATGTTTAGTAAAGGAGAGATTAGCATATGATACCACAATCTCAAGTCTCAGAATGGTGGTGGAGGCGGTAACTGCAGCTTTCCACTGGCTGGAGAACAAACTATATACGCATGTCGTGATTGTGACTGATTCACAAAGCATGCTGACAGCTGTGAGGAGTGGCATGCTTCATGCTGAATTGTATGCATCAATTCAGAGGTCGGTCGCAGGTTGTGTGCATTCGCGGGATCCTTTCTCCGGGACACTCTGGTGTGGTTGGAAATTAACAAATTGGCTGGTGCTGCATCATTAAGGGGTGATTTTATGAATGATAAGGCAGATATGGTGAACGCCCTCTGGGAGCGCGAAAGTAATTCAGAAGAACAGATAGATTATCATGGACTAGAGAGAATGCCACAGCAGGGGGTGGTCAGAGAAACTGGTAGACAGTCGTCACTCATAGGTAACGCAAGACGGACATATAATGAGATTTTAACGAGCACCATTAGTATTGGAACTCTCTGCTGGCTGTTGAAGATGATGACTAAGCGCTTATGGAAATGCTCCAAGTGCAATGATGTCGGTTCTTGACTCAAATCAAGCCACATAAAGCTCCCATCATTGTACAAGGTTACCTGCAGAAATCTCTCATCATTGCACACGGGTACCTACAGAAATTCCCTATCGTTGCACAAGGTTACACACATGAGACCCCCATCATTGTACAAGAATACCCATATAAGATCCCCATCATTGTACAAGGTTACCCACATAAATCTCCCATCACTGTAAAGAGTTACCCACATAAATCTCCCATCACTGTAAAGGGTTACCCACATACATTTTCCATCATTGTACAAGGTTACCTATATAATCTTCCATCATTGTGAAGTTTACCCCCATAAATCTCCCGCCACTGTACATTATTGTCAACATAAATCTCCCATCAGTTTACATTGTTATCAACATAAATCTCCCATCAGTTTACACTGTTACCCAAATAAATCTCCCATCATTGTACAAGTTTACCCACATAAATCCCCCATCATTTTACAAGGTTACCCACATAAATCTCCTATCATTGCCCACTGTTACCCACAAAAATCTCTCATCATTGTACACTGTTACTCACAGACATCTCCCATCATTGTACAAGGTTACCCACATAAATCTCTCATCAATACCAATATACATTCCCATAATTGTGCACGGTTACCAATATTAATCTCCTATCATTGTACACTGTTCCCTACAGACATCACCCATCATTGTACATGGTAACCTTATACATCCCCATCATTGTAAAAGGTTATCCACATTAATCTCCCATCATTGTACATGGTTACCCACGTAAATCTCCAGGCTTGTCCATGGGAATGGGATTCCCACGGGAATCCCATGGGAAACGTCCCATGGGATGGGATGGGATGGGACGGGACAGTAAACATTTGTATTTCCCAAGGGACACATGGGTCAGTAGCCATGTCATTGCAACTTTTTTTAAAAAACCTTTTTAAAGCCTTTTATCCTTCCTTTTTCTTTGCATACTTGTATCAATTCTTTATCTCTTGGTGGGACACCGAATAAATTCATAAATGCGCGCATGCGATCATATTACCAACGTTTCAATGCCCATTAAAAAAAAATTACTCGCATTACTTTAATGAAGATGATGAAGAATTCTTAAACCACATTCCGAATTTTGATCAGATTAAAGGAATGCTGTACATACATGAGAAATTCAAAACTTTTTTTGACAACCTAGAAATTGATGTTACTACATCTCATTTAATTTTGCTGTTATACTTCCTCCTAGACTATCAGTTGTACAAAGTTATTGTTGATATTGACGAAGAAACTTTCAGCAGCATGGTGAAGAAATATTGTCAGAACTTTCAGAAAATTATTGGAGAGAAACTTTGGCCATATTGCGGCAGTTCTTTGGCAGTTACTGCAGCATTCCTTACTGGAGTTGACATCAAAGCCAAAGAAGAAGACATGGTTAAGTCAGTTGTTACTGAGAAGAAAGGGAATGTGGACACCAATAAATGGGCCAATGATTGGATCGCTTTTTCTAAGTCTGCTGTTCCAACTGTTATTTCATTCATCAAAGATTTAAATCTTTCTTCTGAATCATCTGCTGTATGTGAAGTAGCAGGAGTTGTAGAAAAAAAGCCGAAAAGTGATTTTGACTTATTTTTTGATCCTCTATCAAACAAAACACTTAAGTTTGATGACCCCAGAAACAAATGCATTGAGGATGAAGTCACCATGTTTCAAAATTTATGGCAACCAACTTCACAACCATTAAATTATTGGAAAAATTAACATAGGTTTCCACTGCTAACAGCAAGTGCGAAAATTGTCTTGGCCATATCAGTGTCTTCAGCGGCAGTAGAGAACTTATTTAGTGCAGCTGGATTGTTGTTGAGTAAGTTACGAAAACGGATGTTACCAGCTCTCGTTATAAACTCTGTGTATATCAGATTTGCATGTAAGATGAACATTGGGGAATTAGTTCATGGATTACCTGGATTAACTGAATCATTAGAAACAGTCGATCAGCAGGAAATTGATAATGTGCTGAATAAGCAGAGTGACTCTGAAACAGAAAGAGAATTTCAGAATGACACTGAATTGTCATATTTAGATTAAACTTTGTTTTAATAAAATACTCTTAAATATTAAAATTAATAAATTCTGTTGTTTTACATGTCTCTTTGTACATGTAGTCCTATTTAGTAGACACTAACCCTAAACTTTCATAAATTTCATAATTTTATTTGAACTGTATTCCATATTAGTATTATCATGGGAATCCCATAGGAATCCCATGGGATGGGACAGGCAAAATGACCTTGGGATGGGATGAGAATGGGACTGAAAAATGTGTCCCATGGACAAGCCTATAAATCTTCCATCATTGTACACTTTTACTCACACTAATCTCCCATCATTGTACAAGGTTACCCACATAAATCTCTCATCGATGTACATGATTACCTATATACATCCCCATAATTGTACAGGATTAACCACAGTAATCTCCCATAATTGTACAAAGTTACCCACGTAAATCTCCCATCATTGTACACTTTTACCCACACTAATCTCACATCATTGTTACTCACATTAATCTCCGATCATTCTAAAGGTTACCCACATAGATCACCCATCACTGTATACTGTTACTCACATATATCTCCCATCATTGTAAAGGTTACCCACATTAATCTCCCATCATTGTAAAGGTTACCCACATAAATCTCCCATCATTCTACACTGTTACCCACATAAATCTCCCATCATTGTAAAGGTTACCCAAATAAATCCCCCATAATTGTAAAGGTTACCCACGTACATTTCCCATTATTGTAAAGGTTACCTACATAAATCTTCCATCATTGTACACTGTTACCCACATAAATCTCCCATCATTGTACAATGTTACCTATCCTATATAAATCTGCAATCATTGTACAAGGTTACCCACAAAAATCTCCCATCATTGTACAGGGTTACCTATCCTATACAAATCTCCCATCATAGTACGAAGTTAGCCACATAAATCCCCAATTATTGTACAAGGTTACCAACATAAATCTCCCATCAATGTACAAGGTTGCCTATCCTATACAAATCTCCAATCATTGTAAAAGTTACCCACATAAATCTCCCAGCATTGTACACTGTTACTCACATAAATCTCCCATCATTGTACACTGTTAGCCATATAATTATCCAATCATTGTAAATGTCACCCACACAAATATCTCATCATTGTATAGGTTATCAATATAAATCTCCCATCACTGTAAAGGTTACCTATATAAATCCCCAGTCCTTGTAAAGGTAACCCACATATATCTCCCATAACTGTAAAGGTTGCTTATATAAATCTCCCATCATTGTAAACGTTGCCTGTATAAATCTCCCATCATTGTAAAGGTTATCTTTATAAATATTCCATCGCTGTAAAGGTTACCCACATACATCTCCCATCATTGTAAAAGTTACCCACGTAAATCTCCTATAATTGTAAAGTTTACCCACATACATCTCCTATCATTGTAAAGTTTATCCACATATATCTCTAATCATTTTAAAGTTTACCCGCATATGTATCCCATAATTTTAAAGTGTTCCCAGATATATCTCCCACCATTGTAAAGTTTACCTATATAAATCTCCCATCAGTGTACACTGTTACTCACATACTCCCTCCCCTCCCTCCCAACCCCAACATTGTAAAGTTTACCGACATATGACCACTCATCGTAAACAGGTCAAATATATATCATTATCATCATGTGCCATGTCAATAAGCATGGGCGGTAGTTTTTTGTCATCTCACACGATCACCATGTATGATGTATGCGTGTATGAGATCCGTGTTCTTTTCTTGATCATGCCACGGAGACAAGCCATCCAGATATTTACTTCTCTGTGTTCTCCGTGTTCATTTCCCCTTAATCTTGTCATCTGTCACCAAGTTTTCTAATGTATTTCTTCCCATAATGTGATCTGCACATTGATGTTTTTGTGTGTCCATAGTATTCTTTGCATTTTCCTTTAAAACCACATTTAAACTGCCATATAAAGATCCTCGTATTTGTACAGGATTACCCACATAACAGCTCTCATAGCTGCACAATAATATTTCATGTCAGAACACGAGTTCAGAAACAGTTTGTCAAAAATGAAATCGATAACAAGGCATGCTGGAAAATGAGTTTACAAATGTTTAGCCACACATGAAGTCATTCACAAGACATGTTAGACAACAGGGATGCGAAAGGTTTGCCTGTCAAAAATGAAATTTTGAAAAAAGATATGATCTAAATCGGGTTTACAAACAGTTTGCCAAACAAGACGTCTTTAGCAACTCATGTCAGAAAACAGGTTACAAACGGGTGTCCAAATATGAAGCTAGTTACTTAGTCGCGGTTCCAACTTCACGGCAACTGATCGCCTCATAATGCTCCGTTCCTGTGTCAGTGAATATCATACAAAATGCTCCTCGCTGCCCAATGTGAAAAGTGGAACATACAGGAGTCTCGACAAACCAACGGCCTGCACATTCATACTATGCGTAAGGTCGCTGCCAGAATGCCAACTCGAATGTCCGCCACGAAAAATACAGTTCATTGTCGATGGAAGCGGCAGTCACTAAAAACCAACAGCCACACATTACTGCAATAAGGAAAACCCAGTTAGTTCAGCAACCGAACTGCCACCATTTTTCTGAACATGCAGTTCCCGATGCAAATAACCGCGGACAGATATAAAAGCACTCCACACAAAACTCACAGCTCACAGTGTCGCTTCACGCACTTAACTCAGCAGCTGGGCCAAGGAACCATTATTCCATCCATCCATTCATCATGTGCCATGTCGATAAGCGTGGGCGGTCATGAACCATTATTATACTGTTCAAAAAAGAAACGTAACATTTTTGGTGTTACTTTAATAAAAGGTATTCGTTGATTGGACATCCGTCAACTTATCGACTGTGTCCATCTGGTCATTAACTTCTCGTGGTTACCTGAATTGTACTCACCTCATGATTCGTGAGGTCATGAAAGAGGTCAAGGTCCAAACAACATTTTTGACAATAACTAGTGACTGGTTCATGATAATCCCGTGAAACTTACTGAACACAAAACTCTCTGACCATATTATTGCATGCCTATAAAACATTGACGCTCCTCGAATAAATCAGTTGAACATTCAATGCTAAAATATTGCTCATCTCACTACAGAACAACGACTCATCATCATTGGACATTTACAGGCTGGGCAGTCGCAAAGTGTAGTAGCTAGAGAATTTAATGTGGTTAGAAACACCATTAGTCGCTTTGGGGGCTATTTCAAGAAACTGGCTTAGTGGCTGACCGGCCACGCAGTGGAAGACACAGAATCGCAACTGCTGCAGAAGACCACTTCATACGACATCGACATACGACTTCATAGGAATCGATTTACATCTGGGGCCTCCATAGTCCAGTCAACTGCACGAGCTCGTCGAATTTTAGATCAAACGGTCAGGAACCGGATGCACGACGATGGTCTTTGGGCTAGAAGACCCTACATAGGTCCTTTTCTTACGGACCGGCATCGCCAGAACCGACTGCAGTGGGCGAATCAGCATTCAATAAAAAGTTGATACAAGTTTGCATTTGAAACTGCATTAATGTTGCGTTTCTTTCTTTTTGTCTTTCTGTTTTTCTGTCTTTCTGTCTGTCTGTCTGTCTGTCTGTCTTTCTTTCTTTCTTTCTTTCTTTCTTTCTTTCTTTCTTTCTTTCTTTCTTTAACAGTGTATGAAGTCATTAACAACACATGCAGTAAAACAACTTTACAAACATGAAATCATTAACGGCACGTGTTAAAACAAGTTTACAGTTTGCATAACTGGAAATCGTTAACAAGATGTGTCAGGCAACAGATTCTTTCTTTCTTTCTTTCTTTCTTTCTTTCTTTCTTTCTTTCTTTCTTTCTTTCTTTAACAGCACATGAAGTCATTAACAACACATGCAATAAAACAACTTTACAAACAATAACCCAAACATTAAATCATTAACGACACGTGTTAAAACAAGTTTACAGTTTGCATAACTGGAAATCGTTAACAAGATGTGACAGATAACAGATTTACAGACAGTTTTACAAACAAGAAATTGTTTACAACACATGCCACAAAAAAGGTTTGTAAACGTGTTGGCAAATATGAACTGGTTAACACAACATGCCAGAAAACGGGTTTATAAAGGTAACTAGAAAACAATACGCTATGAGGTTCAATGACGGACTGGAGCTCCAGCAGACTTGTATTCACGGACTGGATTGTTATTAATTAAGGAACACAAGAACTGTGTTGTCTGTTGTCTTGTGTAACCCCGTCTTATCGGGTCATACGTTTATCCTTTTCGGATAAGTGCGAACATCTAGAAAGTTACTTGTGCACTCTGACAATCCCTAATCAGCTTGACATCAAAAACAGTTGAGCAAACAATCGACTGCCGACGCTGGTTGTCACATGAGAAAACCTACATATACATATATATGAATGGTTAGACGCAAGATTCTGGCACACCCGTGTGGATCATCACCGGAGCTGCAGAGGTTGTTGAGTTTCTGCTGGTGTGATTTATGGGAGGAGATGAGAGATTGTTGAGTTTCTGCTGGTGTGATTTATGGGAGGAGATGAGAGATTGTTGAGTTTCTGCTGGTGTGATTTATGGGAGGAGATGAGAGATTGTTGAGTTTCTGCTGGTGTGATTTATGGGAGGAGATGAGAGATTGTTGAGTTTCTGCTGGTGTGATTTATGGGAGGAGATGAGAGATTGTTGAGTTTCTGCTGGTGTGATTTATGGGAGGAGATGAGAGATTGTTGAGTTTCTGCTGGTGTGATTTATGGGAGGAGATGAGAGATTGTTGAGTTTCTGCTGGTGTGATTTATGGGAGTAAATGAGAGACTGTTGAGTTTCTGCTGGTGTGATTTATGGGAGGAGATGAGAGATTGTTGAGTTTCTGCTGGTGTGATTTATGGGAGTAAATGAGAGACTGTTGAGTTTCTGCTGGTATGATTTTGGGGAGGAGATGAGATATAGTTGAGTTTCTGCTGGTGTGATTTATGGGAGGAGATGGGAGCGATTGTTGAGTTTCTGCTGGCGTGATCTATGAGAGAAGACAAGAGCGACTGTTTAGGTTAAAACGGGGGTTAAGGGCGAAGGAATCGACTTCAATTCACAAGGTTATAACCCATATGGCTGGGTATTCTTTCCACAGACACGCTGGCCAGAAGCGTCGCACATAACTCGAACTCCGTAGCTCCAGCGACGACCCCCTGGGATTCTCCAAGTTAGACCCCAAATTAGGTGGATGTCCGTGGGCAATGAAAGTGAGTCACCACAAACCAACCAATCAGCTTGATACTCATCCAAGTAGCCACATTTGGGAAAAGGTTGGGATGAAATTAAGACCATACACGATATTAAATATGTATTAATGGACTCGTATATAGCCCAGGAGTGTCGTGGGCATTAGCATTTACACAGACAGGATATAGGAAATGTTGAAAGCTCCACAATGTTACGTCTGCTAGATGAAGTCAGAGTTGAACTGAATCGCACATGCTACATCAATGGTTCTCAACCTTTTTTGGCCCGTGCCCCCCTTCACCATATTTTCAGAACGTCATTCCCCCCCCCCCCTTTCCTATCAAAAATTTGGCCCGTGCCCCCCCCCTTTCACCGTATTTTCAGAATGTCATTCCCCCCCCCCCCCCCTTCATATCCCCTATCTGAAAATCTCCCCACCCCTATACAGTATACGTAAAAATGTAAGGTAAATTTAATAGCACATACTAAAACAAGTCTAGACATCCACATAAAACATGATTTGTGGGTCTACTGACTTTATAAAATGAATTTTAGAAGGATGAGACGTACTTAACTGTAAAGTATGAAGGGAAAAATAATATCAAGTAATCTGGTCTTGTATTAACGCGATCTTGAAATGGTCTTCATCACCCCCCCCCCCCCCCGGAAACCCTAAAATTCCCCACTGGGGGGGGGGGGGGGGGAATTCCCCACCGGTTGAGAAGCACTGTGCTACATGTACCTCGGTTGTACGACGGTGTTGCTACTCCTAACTCAACCCCCGTCCTCATCCTGATTATATTGTTTAATGTAGTAGTGTCAGTGTATGCTACTTGTTTATATGCTGAAAAAGCCCTAAACCTTAACGTCCATTTGTCACTTGTGATTGCGTTCTAGTACACTTAACGATTCTACTTCTCGTTTTCTGATCGTGTGCAGCTGTTCGGTTTCTCTCACTTGGAGTAACAAGATTAGCCACTTTCCTGTAAGTCCACTTTGCCAGGCCCATATTCGCGGTAACATATACTATATAGGGCGAGGAGACGTTGAGTTGATCAATCATTCATGATGTCAGTCTGGTGCTCTTTGCTCGGACAACATCTGTGAAGTGTTGCATAGACACGGAATGCACTGCCTGGGCTGAGAACACGGACATTTACAGCAACATCGAGATATCGTTAAGTAGATATATCCTGCAGAGTTCTCTCTCTCTCTCTCTCTCTCTCTCTCTCTCTCTCTCTCTCTCTCTCTCTCTCTCTCTGTGTTTGTCTGCCCGCCGCCTCTCTCATTTCACGTGTCACACCACTGTGCTGTCTGTCGGTTTGTCTGTCTATCTACTTGCCTGTATGAATATTCACCCACCCATCTACTCATCCGTGTGTCTGTCTGTCTGTTTGTCTGTCTATGCCACTGTATATCCTACCTTCTTATATGCAAATTTAATAGTCTGCTTTTCTGTCTAACGACTTAACTAACCTTTCTATTTAAAGTTTAAATACGACGGAGCCATTGTGACAACATTAGCTCGGTAACACTAGCACATCACCCACAGAGTATGTGTTAAGTATCTAATTGATTGCTGCTGATTGTTGAGACATGCTCATCACATCAGCATGAAACAGGAGTTCACAACCAGCTACAAGAAGCAGATATATATATATATATATATATATATATATATATATATATATATATATATATATACAGGAAGAAAGGCCAGGTTGTGATGATATACCCACAGAACTAATCTGTACAGGAAGAGAAGCCAGGATGTGATGATATACCTACAGAACTAATCTGTACAGGAAGAGAAGCCAAGTTGTGATGATATACCCACAGAACTAATCTGTACAGGAAGAAAGGCCAGGTTGTGATGATATACCCACAGAACTAATCTATACAGGGAGAGAAGCCAGCTTCAGTATATATTATGCCCCACGTGCAAAGATTTGGATCCGCAATGGTTGGCCCAAAGCATGCATTGGAAGAATCGAATCCATCTCCTTGCGGCTTATATTTATTAATTCCTTTTGTGAGAATAGATAATCCGGAGATATTTCTTTCTGTGTGCCAGTAATGGCAATTACTGAAGCACTCACTCATTTCAGTAATCTAAAACAGAGTCCACCAGGCTTAGGTGGTTTCAGCATTTGAATACCCTTTTCTTCCGGTCCCCAACATGGCGGATAGGCGTTGAACCGTTAAGACCTCTGGAGTGTTTATGTTTGTGGCTACGGTTTGCATTCGCATTTTCCTCATGTTGGACTGGTAGTACATGGTTCCGTCGCCTTGCTACTGAGTGAGTGCGTGGTGCGACACTGAGAGCTGTGAGATTCGTGTGGAATGCTTTTACATCTGTCCGCGGTTGTTTGTAACGTGAATTCCATGTTCGGAACAATGGCGACCGGCTGTCGCTGAATTTACTGGTTTGCCTTTTCGGTTCACAAGTGTATTTTTAGGAGAACTCCTGGGAGTCGTCGCTGGAGCTACGGAGTTTGTGCTTTGTGCGGTGCTTTCGACGGGTCGCCCTGCGGAAAGAGACCGAGGCGTGTGGGATGAAACCCGGGTCAATTAAGTCTTTCTTGTGACTGCCGATTCCATCGACGATGAACTGTATTTTTCGTGGAGGACTTCGTGTTGGCATTCTGGCGGCGGCATTATGCACAGTGTACCTATGTGGGTTGTTGGCTTGCCGAGACTCCTGTCTGTTCCACTTTTCACATTAGGCAGTGATGAACATTTTGTGTGATATTCACTAGCACAGGAACGGAGCATAATGGGGACGACCCGTTAACGTGAAGTTGGAACCGCGATTAACTAACTAATTAATTGTGTGGTTGTTTCGGGATTTGAAATTTAAATATTGAGCACAACCCACTACTAGCAACGCCGATCGCATTCTGATATGAACCTAAGGCCTATCCACGTCAATATGGAAGCACTATACTCGAGTTTCGCCCTCATTTGAGCTCGTCAGTAGTGCATATCCCTGACCGGATCCGGAAACAGTCCCGGATCACGCGTGTGAAGCGGGTGTGTAACCACGCGGCACACACTGGACACACCAAATTATCACAACAGAATATCACAACGCTACCCATCGTAGGCTATGCTCAAGATTGCCCAATCGCCGCGACCGACGTCCGTCAATCGATGGGACCCGAACGATCAGGACTTCTCACTGGCAAGGAACACCAGGCCTCCTAAATCCAGTGAGCAATAATCAATTGATTGTGTGGTTGTTTCGGGATTTGAAATTTAAATATTGAGCACAACCCACTACTAGCAACGCCGATCGCATTCTGATATGAACCTAAGGCCTATCCACGTCAATATGGAAGCACTATACTCGAGTTTCGCCCTCATTTGAGCTCGTCAGTAGTGCATATCCCTGACCGGATCCGGAAACAGTCCCGGATCACGCGTGTGAAGCGGGTGTGTAACCACGCGGCACACACTGGACACACCAAATTATCACAACAGAATATCACAACGCTACCCATCGTAGGCTATGCTCAAGATTGCCCAATCGCCGCGACCGACGTCCGTCAATCGATGGGACCCGAACGATCAGGACTTCTCACTGGCAAGGAACACCAGGCCTCCTAAATCCAGTGAGCAATAATCAATTGATTGTGTGGTTGTTTCGGGATTTGAAATTTAAATATTGAGCACAACCCACTACTAGCAACGCCGATCGCATTCTGATATGAACCTAAGGCCTATCCACGTCAATATGGAAGCACTATACTCGAGTTTCGCCCTCATTTGAGCTCGTCAGTAGTGCATATCCCTGACCGGATCCGGAAACAGTCCCGGATCACGCGTGTGAAGCGGGTGTGTAACCACGCGGCACACACTGGACACACCAAATTATCACAACAGAATATCACAACGCTACCCATCGTAGGCTATGCTCAAGATTGCCCAATCGCCGCGACCGACGTCCGTCAATCGATGGGACCCGAACGATCAGGACTTCTCACTGGCAAGGAACACCAGGCCTCCTAAATCCAGTGAGCAATAATCAATTGATTGTGTGGTTGTTTCGGGATTTGAAATTTAAATATTGAGCACAACCCAATACTAGCAACGCCGATCGCATTCTGATATGAACCTAAGGCCTATCCACGTCAATATGGAAGCACAGCCTACGATGGGTAGCGTTGTGATATTCTGTTGTGATAATTTGGTGTGTCCAGTGTGTGCCGCGTGGTTACACACCCGCTTCACACGCCTGATCCGGGACTGTTTCCGGATCCGGTCAGGGATATGCACTACTGACGAGCTCAAATGAGGGCGAAACTCGAGTATAGTGCTTCCATATTGACGTGGATAGGCCTTAGGTTCATATCAGAATGCGATCGGCGTTGCTAGTAGTGGGTTGTGCTCAATATTTAACTAATTAACTTGAAGTCTCCATTGCGCCTCGCCAGCTATTTGTGAAGCCTTCATATATAATCCAGGCTACTTCACGAGAGCCTTCACAATGACTAAAGTGTATCCTCGAGTTATATCCAGTCCATCGGACAATGGTCTCCTGACCAAGCAGAGACCCATCTCCTTACTTTTATCATGATCAGAACCACCAGGAAAGCACATTCTCCAAGTAACACGGCGACACTTCAGAGACGAGCGACAGGTGTAAGCATGAAATATAACCGTAACCTATCTATACATCTTCAATTTTCATCACTTCGAAGATGCTTAATTTTCAATGAGATCACATTAATTCACAAAAGCATATCCCAAAATGCTGTGTAAATGCTGTGTATATGCTGAGAACATTAATTGAACGTTCTATAGAAGAAAACAAAGACTTACATCTTTGCTTTATTGACTACATAAACGTTTTCAATATAGTAAGATATGTCAACATGATGGAGATGTTGCAGAGCTACAAATTCATAAGAAAGGCCTTGTTGTTTGTCCATCAAGAATGATGATGACCATTAATTTCATCCAGTGGGGTTGAAGGTATGGAGCCGTGGGTTCTAAGATGGCTGATAAGGCCTATTTTGGCTCGAAATGTTCTTTGACAATGTGGGCAAGGAATGCTTGACGTTTCTGGAGGAGGATTTCCTGCAGTGGTTTTTCTGTCCTGCCTTTTCTTCACAGCTCTTGCAGTCCTGGTTGCCTCACATATGACTGCACCCTTGCGTAATGATGCACGCCACGAATTTCGGTCTCTGGCTGCAGCCTCCCAGGTGTCATGATGAATTCCAAAAGCCTTCAGTGAAATTTTCAGAGTGTCTTTAAAGCGTTTCCTCTGGCCACCTTGGGAGTGTTTACCACAACGCAGTTCACTGTAAAAAATTCGTTTAGGGAGCCTGTGATCTGGCATGCGAGTCAAGTGACCAGCCCAGCGAATCTGATTCTTCATCAGTATAGTGTGGATACTGGGCATGGATGCTCTTTCTAGGACTTCAGTGTCTGGAATCTTGTCTTGCCATTTAATCTTCAGTAGCTTCCTTAGGCAGACTGTGTGGAAGTGGTTTAATTTCCTAGCGTGTCGCTGATAAACAGTCCTGGTTTCACAAGCATATAGCAGTGTGGATAATACAACTGCTTTGTAGACTTTTAGCTTTGTTTGCAGGCTTATTCCAGTTCTGTCCCATACATTCTTGTACAGTCTGCATAAGGCCGCACTGGCCTTGGAGATTCTTGCATTCACTTCGTCATCAATTGTGGCAGCTTGTGACACAGTGCTGCCAAGATAGGTGAATTTGTCCACAACACTTAGTCTATGATCATTCACTTTGATATTCGGCACAGTGTGATTATTCCCTGGAGCTGGCTGGTACATAACTACAGTCTTCTCCAAGTTGATATTGAGCCCAAAGTTGGCACAGGCATGTGAGAAAGCTGAAACATTATGTTGCATGTCCGCCTCTGAGTTGGCGTACAGAGCGCAATCATCAGCAAACAGGAGCTCTCTGACGGTGTCGCTGTTAATTTTGGTTTTAGCTTTCAGCCTTCTGAGATTGAATAACTTTCCATCCATACGGTAGTTGATGTCTATTCCAATGTCGTCGTTCTCGAAGGCATTCATAAGCATGGCTGAAAACATGAGGCTGAACAGTGTTGGTGCCAGGACAAATCCTTGCTTCACTCCATTGGTGACAGGAAAGGGTTAAGACAGTTCGCCATTTTCCTGTACTCTTGCCTGCATGCCATCATGAAATAGCCGCACTATTTGGACAAACCTTCGTGGACAGCCATATTTTGCCATAATCTTCCACAGTCCTTCTCTGCTGACTGTATCAAAAGCCTTGGTAAGGTCAATGAAAGTGGAGAACATTTCGCAGTTCTGTTCCTGACATTTCTCTTGCAGCTGCCTTGCAGCGAAAATCATGTCAACAGTTCCACGTTCTTTTCTGAAGCCACACTGACTCTCAGGGAGAAGACCTTGATCGAGATGGGCTGTGAGGCGATTGAGAAGAATTCTGGCGAGTATCTTCCCTGCAATTGAAAGCAAGGAGATGCCTCGGTGGTTGTCACAGGATTGGCGGTTTCCTTTACGTTTGTAAAGGTGGACTATCGACGCGTCCTTGAAATCTTGTGGCATGGTCTCGTTCACCCATATGTTTGTAAAGACTTGGTGAAGCTGCTCTGTTAGGACCGGCCCACCTGCCTTGTATATCTCTGCTGGAATGGAGTCAGGACCAGGTGCCTTGCCGCTGGAGAGTTGCTGGGTGGCTTTGTTTACTTCCACTATGGTTGGCAGGTCATCAAGTGTCTCATTGGTAGGAACTTGAGGAAGGCAGCTGATGGTTTCATCATCGAAGAAGGAATTGCATTTAAGATGTTGCTGAAATGCTCTGCCCAGCGTTGAAGGATTTCTTTCTTATCGGTGATCAATGTTCCCCCATCTGCACTGAGGAGGGGAACTATGCCTGGTGATGTAGGACCATAGACCGCTTTCAGTGAGTCGTAGAAGTTTTTCATATCATGTCTGTCAGCAAAGCCCTGAATTTCATCAGCTTTGCTGCTCAGCCAGGAGTCCCGCATGTGCCGAAGTTTCTGCTGCACTACTCTCTGAATGTTCTTGAAGGCATCTTTTTTTAAATGTTGAATTTGGGTAATTCAAATGTGCCTTGAGGAGAAGATGTTTCTCGGCCAGCAATTGGTTGATGTCTTCGGAATTTTCATCAAACCAGTCTTTATGCTTTCGGGGGGCTGGACCCAGGATTTCCATAGCATTGTTGTAAATTATGTCCTTTAGAGCTCTCCATTCTGTTTCTGTATCCTGTTTAGCTGCAGCATTAGGCTTGAGGCGGTCTTCCAGCATATTTTCAAACGACTGCTGCATTTTCTTGCTGTTTAGGCGGGTGACATTTAGCTTTTTTGGCATTTTCACACCTTGAGGACGCCGTGGTGGCCTGATGTGAATGTTTATTTTCGAGACAATGAGACGATGGTCTGTCCAACATTCGGCACCACACATGGATTTTGTCACTCGGACGTCTTGTCTGTCACTCCTCCTGACAATGACATAGTCAATGAGGTGCCAGTGTTTCGAGCGAGGGTGCAACCACGATGTCCTATTTCTCATGGGGAGACGGAAAATTGTGTTCGTAATCAGGAGATCATGTTCGGCACATTTCTGAAGGAGGCGGAGTCCATTGCTGTTACAATTTCCGACTCCATGCTTTCCAATAATGCCACTCCAAGAGGTGCTGTCCGTGCCTACTCTGGCATTGAAATCCCTAAGGAGTATAAGTTTGTCTCCGTTGGGAACAGATGTTAATACATTGTGCAGGTCCTCATAGAACTTGTTCTTGATATCATCTTCGTTGGTCATAGTTGGTGCGTAGACACTCACAATGTTTGCATGCTTCCTTCCATTCAGCAGGGGCAACTTCATGGTCATGAGCCTGTCGTTTATAGCCTTTGGAAATCCAGCTAATTTGCCGACCAGGGCCGACTTAATGGCAAATCCCACACCGGATTGGCGTATTTCCTCGCTTATCCTTCCACTCCAGAAAAATGTGTAGCCGACACCTATTTCACAGATTTAGCCTTCTTCTGCAAGTCGTGTCTCGCTCAAGGCTGCAATGTCGATGTTGTACCTGCCCAGCTCTCTCCCAATCAGTGCTGTTCGTCTCTCTGGACCAGACGCGCCGTCTCTGTCAAGAAGGGTGCGTACATTCCAAGTTCCAATTGTTAAGGGAATATGGTTTACTCTTTTAGCTTTGCTTGTTTTATCTTTGTTTGTATGTCGACCGCAGTTAAGGGTACCCACCAACCGCGGCTAGCTGGTTAGGTAGTGATGGAGCAGACAATGTTTAGGGCACCTTTTCTAGCCCCTTCCTCATGCTATGGAGGTGAGCAGTGTGTTCCTATATAGGGCTGCTCAGTCGCTCAGGGGGCTGCCGAATCCCACTGCTGCTCCGGTCAGTAGAAGACGACCATATGGCCTGAGCCGCCTGTGTGCAGGTCTGCGACTACGGCTGCCAGCGTACCCACGCCTGCCGCTTCGTCGCTCGCCCATCGCCACAGAGCTTGAAGGTGATATATGACGTTGGATGAAGAATGACTTGCGCGATGACTTGGATTAAAGTGAGGAAGAGTTGCGCAATTCGTCGACCTCACTCTCTCGCCTGAGTCCATCTGAGTCCAGTGGCAAGACAAGTCGAGACGACTGGAGACGAATACAGGTGCAGTGGATGACCAGGGCGCTCTACGTGCCTTGCCGTGCTCATTACGTTCCACAACGCTCTGCAGGTAAACGCCGTCTTGCCCGTTGAATCAGGAATGATTTCTTCCGCGCAGTCTGCCGAATCCTGTCTTCACATGCTGGGAAAGGCCTTAGACTCATTAAAAACAGATACTGAAAACACCAAGCTGCCATAAAGGTTGATAATGGAGTAGGTCACTATCAACCCATTGAGAGAGTTGTGAGACAGGGATGTGTAATGCATCCAGATCTTTTCCCCCTGTATAGTGAGCATATTTTCAGAACTGTTGATGATATGAAAGGCATCATCATTGGGGGACATAACATCAATAACATTAGATATTCTGATGATACAGTATTGATTGCAGACAATGAGCAGGATCTGCAACATTTAGCAGATGCGATTGTTGTAGACAGTGAACAACTTAGGTTTGTATTAAATTATTAAATTAAAAGAAAGCACAGATTATGGTTGTCACTAAGAATAAAGAAATACCACAATGTAATATACAGGTAAATGGACATATTCTCAAATAAGTGAATCGATACAATTATCTTGGAACAGTCATAACATCTGATGGGAGATGCCTTGAAGAGATTAGAACAAGAATCGCCATGGCGAAAGCAGCCTTTTGCAAGATGAAAAACATACTGACCAATACAAAGATGTCGTTTGCAACAAGAAAACGAGTGTTAAGGTGCTATGTAGAACCTGTACTTGTGTATGGATGTGAAGCGTGGACAATGAGCAGACAATATGAAAAACATCTGATAGCTGTGGAAATGTTGTTTCTGAGAAAACACTAAGAATACCATGAACAGACAGAAAAAACTGATTAGAGAAATTAGGCGTAAACAGTTACAATTTTTGTTCATGTTATGAAAAGAAATAAATTGGATGACTTGGTAACAACTAGCAAGATCGAGTGGAAGAGAATAATGAGAGGACAGAGAAGTAAATACCTGGATGGCTTGGCCACGTTGTATGGTCGAGACAAGAACACTGAGCTAATCCACGACTCTGGTGATCGAGTGAGATGGCAAAACATGACCGCCCACGCTTACATTCATGGCACATGATGATGATGATGATGATGATGATGACAAATCACGGAATTCTCCATGATAAAGTGATTACACCGCTAGCCTCGTGTTTAGAAGGTCGTGGGTTCTCTTCCGGACTCAGTTGACGAATGCGATTTAATCGGAGACCCCTGCTGGTCGTCGCTGGACCTATGGAGTTGGTGCTCTGTGCGACGCTTGCTGCGGGCAGTTCTGCCAGAGTTAAATGGGATAACACCCAGTGCAATCAAGTCGGTCCTCTCGCATTTAAACCCAGTTTAAACGTTTTAAAACATTCACATTGGGACACTAGAGCATTTAGTTCACAGTTCGCTTAAAGCCCACAGGCAACCTATGTTTGACCAACATATTTGTTGCCTTTCGATCTGAACAAATGTGACTGAACATGTACATCGGAATATAAGCGACGATAATATACGTGGAACAGTGTTTACAGACTTCAGAAGAGCATTAAATGGTTTGGTCATACAACTAGATTACCAGCTTGTTGTATACCACAACAAGCAATGATGTACAGACCAAATGGAAGCAGAAGTAGAGGCCGACCATGTAAGCGATGGACAGAGAAAAGAGCAGAGTCCACGGGAATCTCGGTATATGAAGCTCAAAAAAGGGCACTCTCCCGATGTTGATGCTTCACCCCGACATCGCAAGGTACAAGAGGAACAAAATGAGATGAGATATGCATTTGATATTCTAATTAGCAAACTAGAGACACTGTCTCAGCTAGCTACCGATCATTAAATCTCTCCCACAAACCACTACTTCAAATATTGGGATATGTCACTGTTCTATACTTGTCCCTCAGTTATTTGTCATCTGTACAAATGATCTACCTTATATCTTTCGCGTCCTACCAATCTATTTGCGATCTATACAAATTATTGAAACTGTAATGTGGCTGGAGTTGTAAAAAGAATTACACAATATAGGGATGCAAATCAGATGCCAATGAACAGTTGTAACATAAAATCTATGTTAATCAGACAAAACCGGAAACCTAACACTCACAGAGAATCCTTCAACTCCAAACAGAATGCGAGAATATTATACACAACACAATACACTGAGTTTCATTATTGACAACATCTAACATCTAACAATTTATCAGCTGCTGTATCATCAAAACAATACTCTAACTGTCCGCCTATGGGGGATCCATTCTAGACCAGTTGCCGACCAAGGCTTAAGACCTCGTCTGCCCTGCCATGACATATAGATTTTAGGTTGCATCAAGTGTCATTTAGGTGTCAGATCGCCACGTATACCTCGCAACCAACACACATCTGACACTGTGAAGTGTTATATCGCCACGTATAACTCGTCAAACAACACACAACTGGCACTGTGAGGTGTCAGATCGCTACGTATACCTCGTCAACCAACACACAATTGGCGCTGTGAGGTGTCAGATCGCCACGTATACCTCGTCAACCAACACACAACTGACACTGTGAAGTGTTATATCGCCACCTATACCTCGTCAACCAACACACAATTGGCGCTGTGAGGTGTCAGATCGCCACGTATACCTCGTCAACCAACACACAACTGACACTGTGAAGTGTTATATCGCCACCTATACCTCGTCAACCAACACACAATTGGCGCTGTGAGGTGTCAGATCGCCACGTATACCTCGTCAACCAACACACAACTGACACTGTGAAGTGTTATATCGCCACCTATACCTCGTCAACCAACACACAACTGACACTGTGAGGTGTCAGATCGCCACCTATACCTCGTTAACCAAAACACAACTGGCACTGTGAGGTGTCAGATCGCCACCTATACCTCGTCAAACAACACACAACTGGCACTGTGAGGTGTCAGATCGCCACGTATACCTCGTTAACCAAAACACAACTGGCACTGTGAGGTGTCAGATCGCCACGTATACCTCGTCAAACAACACACAACTGGCACTGTGAGGTGTCAGATCGCCACGTATACCTCGTCAAACAACACACAACTGGCACTGTGAGGTGTCAGATCGCCACTTATACCTCGTCAAACAACACACAACTGGCACTGTGAGGTGTCAGATCGCCACGTATACCTCGTCAAACAACACACAACTGGCACTGTGAGATGTCAGATCGCCACTTATACCTCGTCAAACAACACACAACTGGCACTGTGAGGTGTCAGATCGCCACGTATACCTCGTCAAACAACACACAACTGGCACTGTGAGGTGTCAGATCGCCACCTATACCTCGTCAAACAACACACAACTGGCACTGTGAGGTGTCAGATCGCCACGTATACCTCGTCAAACAACACACAACTGGCACTGTGAGGTGTCAGATCGCCACTTATACCTCGTCAAACAACACACAACTGGCACTGTGAGGTGTCAGATCGCCACGTATACCTCGTCAAACAACACACAACTGGCACTGTGAGGTGTCAGATCGCCACCTATACCTCGTCAAACAACACACAACTGGCACTGTGAGGTGTCAGATCGCCACGTATACCTCGTTAACCAAAACACAACTGGCACTGTGAGGTGTCAGATCGCCACGTATACCTCGTCAAACAACACACAACTGGCACTGTGAGGTGTCAGATCGCCACTTATACCTCGTTAACCAAAACACAACTGGCACTGTGAGTTGTCAGATCGCCACCTATACCTCGTCAACCAACACACAGCTGGCACTATTAGCTGCCGGACGTTTATGCATAGTTGGGGGAGGGGGGAAGATCTGATCACCTATGGACTTGTCTTTAGTGCAAGTCTCATACCCCAACAGATAAAAGATTGCCAAGCATGTGCGGTTTCCGAGACACGTTGCTACTTATTGTGCCAGTTGTCTTCGATGTTCTCATCTCATACAATGTCGATATTTTTCTTCTTACTAGTCTCCAGCATTCTGAGATTTATGCCTGCAACATTTCAAGTTCAAAGTCTAGTTGATTTTCTAAAGTGCTTGCGAAAAGCTTCTTGACTCGCATCCGCGTATTGCTATAGCGAAGATGCATTTTCTCCAAACAATTATTGTAATTTGTTTGCCTTCGTTGTGACACATGGACTTAATCATATTTAATCTCTGCATTGCTATGGCCAATTTACGTCTGACGTCTTTAAACAGTCCGAATTGTTGTTGCTTACTGAGCGAAGATATTCAAAGTTTGTGATATTTTAAATTAATTCATTGTTGATTGTGATTTATGATTGACATGTAGTTTTTCTGCGGACATTATTTTGGAGTTTTTAATACGTTCTTCAAAAAAGTTTCATCTTCACCGTGTATTTTGATTGATGATAATACATTTGAAGAGGAACGTGTCATCTGCATATTTGAGTTCTGGAAATGGATTTTCACCAAGTATATGAAGGGTGAAGAGATTATGGACGCAGTTTGTAATTCGGCATACCGCGTTCGAAACACAGCTGCGTTGTTTTTTTTTATGAAATAGTATGGGAGCCGGTCGTTCAGAAAGCAATAGGAAACTACTGAACGTAAACCTGCCCAGGTATCACGAATAACCAAAAATGCTGGGGTTAACTGCTACGTCCGTAAATGATATACAACTAACTTTTTTTAAATAAAATATACGAATGAATGAAAAGTATTAATGATCTCATCATGTTTTGCATAGATGATCAGGTATGGAAAAGGAATGCAGCCCTCTCTTCGCACCTTCGCACCTGCCCAGGAATCACGAACAGCCAAAAAGTGCTGGGGTTGACTGCTACGTCCGTAAAGGATATGCAGCTAACATTTTTTAAACCTGCATTTAATGTGACGTTTCACCGGAAACTAACTGCTGATTGTTGTTCATGGCGTGATGAAATAAAGTGAATCATATATGCTAGAAACCCTAGATTGCTCATAAGTTCCAGAATCCCTCATGTTGAACATTGTCGAAGGTTTATTTGTAATGTATGAAACAGTTTAACAACCGAAAATAGACACTGCATATTCCAAAGATGGCTGTCATTTCGACGATGTATCTCTGGCTTCTACCTCTAGCCTGTATCTCCTCTAGTCTATATCTCCAGTCTGTATCTCTAATCTATATCGCTAGTCTGTATCTCTTGTCTGTATCTCCTGACTCTACCTTTAGTCTGTATCTCCTCTAGTCTATATCTCCAGTCTGTATCTCTAATCTATATCGCTAGTCTGTATACTCTGGGGGAGAAGAACAGCAAAGAGGTGTAGCCATTATATTAGATAAGCAAACATCAAATTCTGTCAAAGGATATCATGCTGTGTCAGACAGAGTCCTATTAGTAAAATTAAACGGAAGACCTTTTAAAATAAATGTCATTCAAGTATATGCCCCAACAAGTGAAAGCAGTGAAGAAAGCATAGAGGAATTTTATAATGACGTGGAGTCTGCTTTGAAGAACTGCAAAAAATCAGAAATAAATATCATAATGGGTGATTTCAACGCAAAAATAGGACAGCAAGGCGATGGATGCAGTGTAGGCAACCATGGTTTGGGAGAGAGAAATGAAAGAGGATACAGACTTGTAGAATGGGCAAAAGAACAAGAAATGGTTGTAGGAAACACCTGGTTTAAACAGCATCCTAGAAGATTATGGACATGGAGGAGTCCAGACAGCAGGATTAAAAACCAGATAGATTACATCCTGATTAGCAAAAGGTTTCGAAATGCGTTAACAGTCGTAAAAACAGTTCCAAATGCAGACTGTTACAGTGATCACAGATTAATTACAGGCACATTGAGGGTAAAGTTAAAGAAAGTCAAGTATACAGCAGGAAACCCTAAATATGACTGGTGCAAATTGAAAACTGACAAAGAAATACAAGATAATTTTAACATAGAAGTAAAGAACAAATTTGATATATTGTCTGATCTAGAGATCCTGTTTCAAGATGTAGATGATCAATGGGAAACGATGAAGAATTCAATCAGTTGCGCAGCAGAAAAAACTATTCCAAAAGTAAAGAAAGTGGGCCGTAAGACATGGATGACTGAAGAAATTTTACAACTAATGGAAACAAGAAGACAGAACAAAAATAATCCTGCCAAATATGAAGAAATTCACAGAAAAGTGAGAACCTTATGTAAGGAGGCAAAAGAAACATGGCTTGAGAAAAATTGCAGAGAAATTGAAAAACAACACAACAGTAACAATGCGAACCTAATGCACAAAAGAATTCAGGAGCTTACTAATCAAAGAACACGTACATCAGCAGGCTGCCTAAAGACAAAAGATGGAAGAGTCATAATAGAAAAAGATCAGATATTACATGAATGGTCAGATTACGTGAAAAACCTGTATGACGACAACAGAGACGAACAGTATGATGTTCAAAATAATAATGAAGGACCAGCAATTTTGAAGATGGAGGTTCAGAATGCTCTTAACCATATGAAATCTGGCAAGACCCCCTTTTCAGACAGCGTCACAACAGAAATGATTAATGCTTTAGAAGAATATGGAATAGATCAAGTTACCAGTCTGCTTAATACAATATATGATACTGGAAATATACCTCAGGAGTTATGTAATTCTGTATTTATTGCAATCCCAAAGAAATCAGGAGCCTTGGAATGTGATCAACATCGAACAATTAGTATAATGAGTCACATCACGAAGATTTTGCTAAGAATTATCATGCAAAGAGTTAGGAGGAAAATACAACCTGAAATAGGAGAAGAACAATGTGGGTTTGTGGAAGGCAAGGGTACAGTAAATGCTGTGTATATACTGAGAAACATAATCGAACGTTCTATAGAAGTAAACAAAGATCTACACCTTTGCTTTATTGACTACACAAAGGCTTTTGATAAAGTGAGACATGTCAACATGATAAGGATGCTTGAAGATCTACAAATTGATGGAAAAGATCTTAGACTCGTAAAAAACATATATTGGAAACAACAAGCTGCCATAAGAGTTGATAATGAAGTAAGCCAATATCAGCCTATTAAAAGGGGTGTGAGACAGGGATGTGTAATGTCTCCAGATCTGTTTTCCCTGTACAGTGAAAGTATTTTCAGAAATATTGAAGATATGGAAGGAATCAACATTGGGGGACGATGCATCAATAACATTAGATATGCAGATGATACAGTCTTGATTGCAGACAATGAACAGGACCTGCAAAATTTAGTAGATGCGATTGTGACACACAGTGAACAACTAGGGTTAGAATTAAATTGTAAAAAGACACAGATTATGGTCGTCACTAGGAAGGACGAAATACCACAATGTAATATACAAGTAAATGGGAATATTCTTCAACAAGTGAGCAGGTACAATTATCTCGGAACAGTAATAACATCTGATGGGAGATGCCTTGAAGAGATTAGAACAAGAATCGCCATGGCAAAAGTAGCCTTTAGCAAGATGAAAAACATATTGACCAATAAAAAGATGTCAATTGAAACGAGAAAGAGAGTGTTGAGATGCTACATTGAGCCTGTACTTTTGTATGGATGTGAAGCGTGGACAATGAGCAGTCAGGCTGAAAAACATCTGATGGCTGTAGAGATGTGGTTTCTGAGGAAAATGCAAAGAATACCATGGACAGCCAGAAAGACCAATGAACAAGTCCTTCAAGAAACAAATGAAGATCGTAAATTGATTAGAGAAATTAGACGTAGACAGTCAAAATTTTTTGGACATGTTATGAGAAGAAATGGATTGGAGAATTTGGTGACAACTGGTAAGATCGAGGGGAACAGACCAAGGGGAAGACCTAGAAGCAAGTACCTGGATGGCTTGGCCTTGTGGCATAGTCGAGACAGAAACACGGAGCTGATCCACGACTCTGGTGATCGGGTGAGATGGCAGAACATGACCGCCCACGCTTACCGGCATGGCACATGATGGATGGATGGAGTCTGTATCTCTAGTCTGTATCTCCTGACTCTACCTCTAGTCTGTATCTCCTCTAGTCTGTATCTCCAGTCTGTATCTCTAATGTATATCGCTAGTCTGTATCTCCAGACTCTACCTCTAGTCTATATCTCCTCTAATCTGTATCTCCAGTCTGTATCTCTAATGTATATCGCTAGTCTGTATCTCCAGACTCTACCTGTAGTCTATATCTCCTCTAGTCTGTATCTCCAGTCTGTATCTCTAATCTATATCGCTAGTCTGTATCTCTAATCTATATCGCTGGTCTGTATCTCTAATCTATATCGCTAGTCTGTATCTCTAATCTATATCGCTAGTCTGTATCTCTAATCTATATCGCTAGTCTGTATCTCTAATCTATATCGCTAGTCTGTATCTCTAATCTACATCGCTAGTCTGTATCTCTAATCTATATCGCTAGTCTGTATCTCCAGACTCTACCTCTAATCTATATCTCCTCTAGTCTGTATCTCCAGTCTGTATCTCTAATCTATATCGCTAGTCTGTATCTCTAATCTATATCGCTGGTCTGTATCTCTAATCTATATCGCTAGTCTGTATCTCTAATCTATATCGCTAGTCTGTATCTCTAATCTATATCGCTAGTCTGTATCTCTAATCTATATCGCTAGTCTGTATCTCTAATCTATATCGCTAGTCTGTATCTCTAATCTATATCGCTAGTCTGTATCTCCAGACTCTACCTCTAGTCTGTATCTCTAGTCTGTATCTCCAGACTCTACCTCTAGTCTGTATCTCTAGTCTGTATCTCCAGACTCTACCTCTAGTCTGTATCTATAGTATGTGTCTCCAGACTCTACCTCTAGTCTATATCTCCTCTAGTCTGTATCTCTAATCTATATCGATAGTCTGTATCTCTAATCTATATCGCTAGTCTGTATCTCTAATCTATATCGCTAGTCTGTACCTCTAATCTACATCGCTAGTATGTATCTCCAGACTCTACCTCTAGTCTGTATCTATAGTATGTATCTCCTGACTCTACCTCTAGTCTGTATCTCTAGTCTGTATCTCTAGTCTGTATCTCTAGTATGTGTCATTGGTCTGAATCACTGGTCCGTATCTGTCACGGAACGCGCGTATATTATCCCAGAATGGATCTCGGTCTAAAATCAAGATGGACAAATAAAGGAGAAATTAAGGTAGAATAAAAACGGTACTCGCAGCATATAAACATCTTAATAAAAGTGCGCTCGTTGTTTGAAACTTTATTACGTAATATTTTTTTTTTCGCATATCCTATTACAGGACATCGCTGTCAACACCAGCATTTTACCGCTGTTGTAAATGGTTCGGCGAGAACCGTTACCGATTCTCGCGCAGTTGCGTTTGCTCACATGGATAAACGGGATTACAGTGAAAGTTGCTAACAATAGGCCAGGGAGACCGGCTACGTAATATTACTCCAGCAAAAAGTCGACACTCAAAGCGACCACAGGCAAGATTTTACAACGAGGCTAATTGCACAATTCGCACCTTTGACGCTGCCCAGACAGAGTCGCGGCTATACATTATCCCTTGGTTTCTTGATGTCCAAGGTATCCTTGATTGTACTGATTCCATTGTTTATCAAGTGGTCTGTATCACTGGAGTTTCAGTTTAGTTTTAATTTTAATTATTGTTAGCAGATGGTGATCTGAATCTACATGTTTACATCTAGCACGCACACCCACAGACAGACAGACAGACAGACAGACAGACAGACAGACAGACGGACAGACAGACAGACAGACAGACAGACAGACGGACGGACGGACGGACGGACTGACGGACAAGCAGGCAGGCAGGCAGGCAGACAGACAGACAGACAGGCAGGCAGACAGGCAGGCGTAATCACACAATGAAGAAATATTAAGTCACAGAATAGACAGAGAGGAGAAACAATATAGAAAAGTCGACATTTGCTTGCATCTGTCAAAAACAGCACACAAACAAAGGCCAGGAACCATGCAAATATCTAGATTGAGCTAGTAAGTGAAGATAAACAAAATGTATTTTCCTTAAAAGCACGGAAGCCCTCCAACAATTGATCACTCGGTTCCTTTGTATTGATTGATAGAATACGTACTGCCAGTGTCTGGCCGAAGAATAGAAGCAAGTGAAGTGTCGTGATAAGATCAGAGTGCATCAGGGGCACTCCGTGAAAACACTGCTAAATAACTCTTTCTGGTGGAAGTTGCTACATCAAGGGAACACAACACGTTGTAGAACTAAGCAAGTCCATGTGTCGCTTGGCACAAACATTTCAATAAAAGCGAAATGTGCAGGTTAGAGTTTTCTTTTTGCCCCGGACAGAAAAAAACTCGACACCTTAACGAGGATTTTTAACCCGGGTCTCCGGAAGGAGAGCCAGGCATTCTAGCCACTCGGCCAGCCGCTCTCCGTTAAAATATTGAGACATGGAAATACTTTGGCCAATATGTAATACACCCGCTGAAATATAGGGACAGAAATACTTTGGCCAACGTGTAATCCTGCTGAAATATTGAGACATAGAAATACTTTGGCCAACATATTATACACCTGCTGAAATATTGAGACATAGAAATGCTTTGGCCAACATCTAATACACCTGCTGAAATATTGAGACATAGAAATACTTTGACCAACATCTAATACACCTGCTGAAATATTGAGACATAGAAATACTTTGGCCAACATATTATACACCTGCTGAAATATTGAGACATAGAAATACTTTGACCAACATCTAATACACCTGCTGAAATATTGAGACATTGAAATACTTTGACCAACATCTAATACACCTGCTGATATATTGAGACATAGAAATACTTTGGCCAACATATTATACACCTGCTGAAATATTGAGACATTGAAATACTTTGACCAACATCTAATACACCTGCTGAAATATTGAGACATTGAAATACTTTGGCCAACATATTATACATATTATGATCTGGAAGATGTCATAGAAGAAACCCCCAAACAGGACATCCTGATTGTGCTAGGAGACTTCAATGCAAAAATAGGTAGAGAGCAAACTAATAAAAAAGTGGCCGGTATGGAAAGCCTACATACAACTTCAAATGATAATGGATGGAGAGTCATCAACCTGGCAGAAGCCAAAGGACTGCAGATTAGCAGTACCAGACTACAAAGAAAGGATATACACAAACAAACTTGGAAATCATGTGACAAGAGAACCTATAATCAAATAGATCACATTTTAATTAACAACAGAAATGCATCAAACATACAGCAAGTCAGAAGTTATAGAGGAGCTGAGTGCCACAGTGACCACTTCCTCGTTGGAGCAAAATTTAAAATAAAACTTAAGAGAGCTTTCTATACTAAATTACAAAGATTAAACCCAACATATAACAGAGAAAAACTGCAAGACATTACAGTCAAAGAGAAATTTACAGATGAAATAAAATGTAAACTTGAAACTCTGCAAAACCCTTTGGAGGAAAGCATTGACCAAACTTGGTTGAACATCAAGAATACAATTCAGTCTACCGCAGAAGAATGTCTCGGTGTGTTAACCACGCATAGAAAGAACAGATGGTTCAATCAAAAATGTGAAGAAGCAGTCATTAGGAAGAAGAATGCCAGACATGTATGGTTAAATGACATCAATAACATCCAAAAGGAAGAGCATTATAGAAATGAATGTAAAGAGGCTACAAAAATAGTCAGACAGCAGAAGCGAGAATATATGAATAATATAATCAAAGATATGGAAACTAATCACCAGAAAAATGAATCCAGAAAATTTTTTAAAGAACTGAAGTCAATGAAACGAGGGCACCAACAAAACACATATGGTTTAAAAGACAAAAATGGGAATATGATAAATACCAATGAGGAAATGTGCAACACATGGAAAGAATATTTTATTGAATTACTAAATTGTGAAGCTCCAAGTAACATTTTCTCACAGGAAGAGGTTCTAACATGCGAACCACAAATTGAAGAACCTACATTTGAAGAAATCCTATATGTAATCACACGACTTAAAAACAATAAGGCAACTGGGACTGATGGAATTGCTGCTGAATTTATAAAGGCAGGTGGCCATGCATTACATCAAAAGCTATACGAACTAATAATAAAAATCTGGAGGACAGAAGAATTACCCCATGACTGGAAAGAGTCATTATTGATACCTATCTTTAAGAAAGGAGACAAGTTCCAATGTGGAAATTATAGAGGAATATCACTACTGTCCACAAGCTATAAGATACTATCTGCAGTATTACTAAATAGACTAAAACCATATTCAGAAGACATATTAGGTGACTACCAGGCGGGGTTTAGACAAAACAGATCAACAATAGATCAGATATTTATCTTACGACAAATAGCCGAGAAACATTGGGAATATAAAAGAGATCTCCATAACATTTTTGTGGATTTTAAAAAGGCTTATGATAGTGTCCATAGGAATAGTCTATGGAATGCTATGCAGGAATTTGGAATACCAAGGAAGTTAATCAACATGACCAGACTATGCATGGAAGATACTTATAATATAGTAACATATAAAGGCAGGAAATCAGACCCCTTCCAAATAACATCTGGCTTGAAACAGGGTGATGCACTATCGCCGCTACTCTTCAATCTGGCTCTAGAGAAAGTTGTAAGGAAGGTAAAGGAGGAATGTCATATTGGAGGAACATCCAAGCTGCTTGGTTATGCAGATGATATAGATATTATAGGGCAAAGTGAACAAAAGACATTGGAAATATTGACTCACTTAAAGGGAAAAGCCCAACAGATGGGGCTGGTTATCAACCAAGATAAGACAGAATATATGGTAATTTCAAGAGACGGAATGGCTAGAAACTCTGGCCACTTACAAATAGATAATATGACCATTAAAAGAACGGAAACATACAAATACCTGGGTACGATCTTCAACTGCTCCAACATCATAAGGGAAGAAATACAAACTAGAATCAACTCTGGAAATAAGATATACTATGCACTACAACATCTACTAAAATCAAAGGCGCTATCTCGTAACACCAAAATCACAATATACAAAACACTGATCAGACCAGTTGTGCTGTATGGCTCTGAAACCTGGAGTACAACGAAAGGAGACGAAGCCTTGTTACAAACCTTTGAGAACAAAATTTTAAGACGCATCTTTGGACCCATTAGGGATACACAAAGTGGAGAGTGGAAAAGAAGAAGTAACAAAGACATTTATGATATGTTTAAGTCCCCGCTAATCACTGGTATCATGAAGGCTAATAGACTACAATGGCTGGGGCATATAGAAAGAATGGAAGATAATAGGGAAACAAAACTCGCTTACACTCAGGAAATAAATGACCGTAGACCCCGAGGTAGACCAAGAAGACGGTGGAAAGATAATACATGTACAGACCTACAAGCACTTGGAATCAACGACTGGCAAGAGAGGGTCAACCAGAGAGACGAATGGAGACGGATTGTATTTGCAGCAAAGAACCTCAATGGCTCGGAACGCTGAAGAAGAAGAAGAAGAAGAACATATTATACACCTGCTGAAATATTGAGACATTGAAATACTTTGGCCAACATATTATACACCTGCTGAAATATTGAGACATAGAAATACTTTGACCAACATCTAATACACCTGCTGAAATATTGAGACATATAAATACTTTGGCCAGCATACACCTGCTGAAATATTGAGACATAGAAATACTTTGGCCAACATACACCCGCTGAAATATTGAGACATAGAAATATTTCGGTCCACATAACCTGCTGAAATACTGAGACATAGAAATACTTTGGCCAACATACACCTGCTGAAATATTGAAACATAGAAATACTTTGACCAACATCTAATACAACTGCTGATATATTGAGACATTGAAATACTTTGACCAACATCTAATACACCTGCTGAAATATTGAGACATTGAAATACTTTGACCAACATCTAATACACCTGCTGAAATATTGAGACATAGAAATACTTTGACCAACATCTAATACACTTGCTGAAATATTGAGACATAGAAATACTTTGGTCAACATACACCTGCTGAAATATTGAGACATAGAAATACTTTGACCAACATCTAATACACCTGATGAAATATTGAGACATAGAAATACTTTGACCAACATCTAATACACCTGCTGAAATATTGAGACATAGAAATACTTTGACCAACATCTAATACACTTGCTGAAATATTGAGACATAGAAATACTTTGGTCAACATACACCTGCTGAAATATTGAGACATAGAAATACTTTGACCAACATCTAATACACCTGATGAAATATTGAGACATAGAAATACTTTGGCCAACATACACCCGCTGAAATATTGAGAAATAGAAATATTTCGGTCCATATAACCTGCTGAAATATTGAGACATAGAAATACTTTGACCAACATGTACACACATACTGGAATATTGAGACATAGACAATGTCCAACATGTATTACACCTACTGAAATATTGAGGCATAGAAATACTTTGGCCAACATGTATATACTTACTGGAATATTGAGACATAGACAATGTCCAACATGTATTACACCTACTGAAATATTGAGACATAGACAATGTCCAACATGTATTACACCTACTGAAATATTGAGACATAGACAATGTCCAACATGTATTACACCTACTGAAATATTGAGACATAGACAATGTCCAACATGTATTACACCTACTGAAATATTGAGACATAGACAATGTCCAACATGTATTACACCTACTGAAATATTGAGACATAGACAATGTCCAACATGTATTACACCTACTGAAATATTGAGACATAGACAATGTCCAACATGTATTACACCTACTGAAATATTGAGACATATAACTATTTTGGCCAACATACACCTGCTGAAATATTGAGGCATAGAAATACTTTGACCAACACGTACAGACCTGCTGAAATATTGGGACATAGAAGCATTATTAGATAGTTCTACGAAATTGTACAGGTGAGTTCAGACAAGAACGTCATTACAGTACGAAACCATACAGGTGAGTTCAGTCAAGATCGTCATGACAGTACTCGGGACATTCCCATACGTTCTTCATCCTCATTTGCAACAGGCATTTAATTAAGAGCCCCAATATTAATGGTGCCAGTAGCAGTTGAATTATGTGTCCGGTTGGCTTTTCCTCTGAGTACAGAGCGTCAGCCAGATTTCTCTGGTCATTCTCTGCACTAGGCGTGATGATCTAACTGTTCGTCTCCACTATAGAGACGATTCCAAAAGACTTCGACGATATCTGCCTTATCATGATCATGCAGATTATCCTTGAATCCAACGAATTCAACCATGTAATAAAGTCCTCTGTAAAAAGAAAACCTCAGTGGTCTTCAGTGGGCAATAGTGTCTATTTTGAGAACCACTGATGTACAGTTACCTGTAGTCAGTTTACTTTTTTTTTTTGCACCAATATAAAATTCCATATCTCAGTAACCAACTGAGGGAAAATGATGAGATTTAGCATATTACCTTATTATGTCCACCCAACAAAACAATTTTTGTTCTGGAGATTGTACAGCAGATTTCAATGTTTGTTTATATGCGGTATATAATTTACGGCTCTGAGATTAAGTCCATCATTTTAAAAGTATTACAGCTTCACCAAGACACATCCGCGCTTTTTTTGAAATTGTCTCCTGGTTTTCGTTTTGGCACAGACTGCGTGCAGTTAAATGGGATTGTTCAGAGGTGTCTCCAAAGTGGGTTCTTTCATGAAACGTGATTATATAAATAAATATATAAATAAATCTTACCATTAATATAATATTAATAGCTAATATTTGAATGTGTGAATATTGTTCAATGGGATTGAAAGTGAAATTGTGTACACTTCAAACAGTGGCGTGCAGAGGTTATTTGATGCCCGGGGCCAACACCTTGATTGGATGCCCCTTAATTGTACTTTCCCTAATTCATTCTTCCTCCCCTCCCACTGCACTTTGCTGCCCCCTCTCCCTAATTGGATGCCCCCCTGCCGGCTGGATGCCCGGGGTCATCGCACCCCCCCCCCCCCCCCCGCACCCCTCTCTGCACGCCACTGACTTCAAAGCATCGCTATGAAGTTGTACACATATTTTTGTCAAGAAGCTGATCGCAGGAAACTGTTTCATACTGTTACAAATCCCGAAAAAAGAACAGTGCATGCATTGGGTTTGAGTAAACGGTCATTTCGTCGATGGGTGCAAGAATCTGGAATGAAACCAACACGCGATAAGCAAACGGTAGGTAGAAAGGCAAGTGTAGACAGCTTTGACAAGGATGTCACCAGGCGAGTTATTATAAAAATGTTGGATGCCAAAGAAACAGTGACTGTAAGAAAACTGAGGATTTTGTTGAGAAAGAACAATGACATAGAGCTATCCTAAACAACTTTGTGGAAAATTATAAGGACATTAGGCTTCATTTTTAGAAAGTACAAGAGAGGTAGAAATATCCTTTGCGGGCAACCGCATTTAAGAGCCATGAGAAGCAGATACCTACGTGAAATAGGGGAAATGCGCAAAGAAAATTATGACATAGTGTATTTGGATGAGACGGGGATCAATGCGCACCACACAAGTGAAAAGGAATGGCAATCAATGGATGGAAAGATAAAGCGTTATGTGCCCAGTAGTAAAGGACAGCGTTTGGTCATAGCCTATGCTGGTAATACTCATAATGGCTTACAACAGAATGCCGGGCTCGTGTTCGTATCAAAGCATACAGACAATAGGGATTATCATAATGAGATGAATGGTAATGTATTTAGAGATTGGCTCGAGAATACAGTACTTCCATCCCTTGATAGACCGTCTTGTCTAATCATGGACAATGCATCATATCACAATGTTGTTGCCCAAGAAGACAAAATACCTACGGCATCGAGCACAAAGGAAGCAATAAAGATATGGCTCCGAAGGGAAAATATACCATTTCCAGAAACATATTTCAAGCTACAGTTGTTGTCCCTAGTAAAACAGGCGCAAAAAGGCAAGAAATATCAAATTGACAAGATGATAGAAGAGCATGGCTATAGGTGCTTTGGACTTCACCTCCGTATCATTCTCATTTAAACTCTATAGAACTTGTGTGGGCTAAAATTAAAGGACAGGTGGCAGCTGCCAATACTACATTCAAATTGTCTGACGTCAAGATACTAACCCAGTCCGCGCTATTAAATAATGATAAAAGTTACTGGAAAAAATGTGAGGACCATGTGTTGAAAGAGGAAGAGGACTATTGGAGAAAGGATGGATTGAATTTTATGCAAAAGAGAGCAATCATCAACCTACTGGAATCGTCCGACACAGATTAAGGTCTGAGCAGATCGCAGACCTTAATCTACGTGCACACTTACTGGGATATTTTGTTCCAACTATTCAGACGAATTGCAGGCCCTAAACATTACAGCATCAGCATAATGTCAATGGCAACAGTTGGTATTCCACAGTGATGAATTTTCATTTCCGCAAGCCCTCAGCGGTGACAAACAACTGTATTGAAAAAAAACAAATAACACACACACACACGGACACTAAACGCATTGAATACCAACAGAAGAGTAATATTGCTGTGGAAACTGACATATTGTGGCATAACAAGAAACGTGAGAGCAAACACGTTGTCAAATTAGGGTGACAACACACGTGCATACGAATCAATCTATAAACTTCAATGAAAAGAGGACCAACATCTTGGTCGTTAAGAAGAAAGCCCACTACAGAGACACTGACAACTATTTTCATAGTGCAAAACAGGTAATCATGTTCCGTCTCTAAACAGTAAACAGCAGAGTAGACAATCTTTCACGAAGACTCAAAACGGGTCTGTCACCCATGTGTACGTGTGAGGAAATACACAGACAGCTGAACAGATCTTTAAAAATTGAAACATGATGACTAAATTGCGGTATCATTTCTGGTCACTCCATAAGCACATTAACGCACAGCTATTTGGAAGCTTTCACGAACTCAATATAAAAAGCTAACATGAATACCTGTGTACACATTATTAACCAGCAGCTGAAGAAACAAGAAGGAAATGAAAAATAAAGTAAGAAATATATTCGTTCTACTTTCCTGTCAATTTACAAATTATTTACCCCATGCCTCTGTAAATTCTCTGTCTTTACTAATATTACACATTGCACCCCTCTCGGGATTCTCCGTGGTGAAGTGGTCAAGCCGTCTGACTCGGGTTCCGAAGGTTGTATGTTCGATTCCGGGACGCGTCCTTCATTTCATGAGTGCATTTTTCGGAGACTCCCGAGGGTCGTCGCTGGAGCTACGGAGTTCGTGCTTTGTGCTACGCTTTCCGCGCTGCGGAAAGATACTGAGCCATATGGGATAAAAACCCGGTGCATTGCAGCCGACCCTGTCGACTTTTAAGCTACTTCTTTTATTGCACCCACTCACATACGAATCCAGATACGCCTTGTGTCGTCATCTGAATTGGCGGGGCAGTACTGTAAAACATGTTTGTTAGCGAGAAATCACTAGTTTTTCAGCAAAACATCAAAGAAATGTCGCCGCTTTTGATGATTTAAGTTGCTTTTGGACCTATCAAAGACATATTCCTTGGGTGGGGATAAATATAAGACGGCAGGAAAAATTTCATAACGATGCAACAGACAGTTTTCAAGATAATTTATCGTGAATGACGGCATTCATTTCTGGACATACTATAGCTAGGCGGATTTTATATTACTCTTGAACCCACAAGCCCTGAATCGACGTGTGAAAATCATCAGCCGCAAGAAGACTAAACATGTATAGCCCAGACGCCCACACATGGCAAACATGTCTGAATGTTAACATAAGTTCCAGGCAGCTTGGCTCATGTTGTATTCAGCAGTTATTTGTTATTTCAGAGTACATTTTAATGTCTCCGTGATACATGTTGAAAAACACTTATAATCATTACAGCCCTCACATATTTATAGCGATGTTTAAATCGGTGTGGCTCGTCACATCGTGTGTGTATTCAGCATTACTGTGTGATGTATGGGGTGGAAACTGAATCAACGAAACCAATTGGACAGGCATATCAACCGCTTGGGAGATATTGAGTCCACTGAAATTGTATGAAAAATACATGCATATGTATTGACGGACAAAAATGAGGTAGAGATGAGGGGACATACTGAATGGCACCTTGCAGTCTTGACAGACCAAAGTATGTGATTTGGAATTTTTTATTTTTTTTTTTATTTTTGGCCAAAATTCCATCAAAATGCCTGGACAGAGCTTCAGAGAACACGTGGTGCCCAAACGACATGTTCCCTCTCTCGGCCTTGCCTCGTTTGACCCAGAGGAATGGATAACCAATACGTCTGGAACAAGGTAGGCTGCAGACGCTGGCGACTCAGCGTCAAACCTCCGAGACCTCGCCTCCACGAGCCAGACCCTGGAATCCATAGGACCCGACTTAGAGGCGTTCAGCCAAGTTCCACAGGTGAGGGCCTCGTACGCGCCTGGACCATAGGACGCGTCCATCTGTTAATCACAAGTGTCCGGACCTGTGTAAAGCCTGACTTGCGCGTATCCCATGACCACCGAGAATAGGCCCGCGTGAAGACACATGACGGGTGTAGCATAGGTGGGAGATCAAGCGCAATTGAAATACCACTACTTTTATTGTTTGTTTATTTATTCAGTCAGTCGGTGGAGATTTGCCCGCAACAGACGAGCAATATATCCGGCGGGCCTATTCTCGCTGGTCGCGAGATCCGCACAGTGGAAGGATGGGAGATTTGCTCGCAACAGACGAGCAATATCTCCAGCGATATCTCCGGGGCATACTAGCAGATACACAAATACATGCACGTGTATTGATGGACAAGAACGAGGTAGAGATGAAAGGACATACTAGCAAATACATAAATTTACGACTATAAGTACGCCAAGTTTCGAAAATACTGCGTCCAAATGACGACAGCGCCATGGTATGTACACAGCATAATGGTCCGATATGTTGATGTATTACAATAAAATCTACAACGCTCTAAACATAGCGGGCTACCGTGTTTCCCTTAAAATAAGATCGGGTCTTATATTACTTTTAGCTTAAAAATGCACAAGGGCTTATTTTCGGGGGATTTCAGAAAATGAACGTGCTGAAATGCTTTATAGAACCTGTTTTGCTGTATGGCAGTGAATCTTCGAACGTAAATAAACAAATTAGGGAGAACTTGGGAGGAACAGAGATATGTTTCCTGAGACGAATGTTGTGAATTCCTTGGACTGCCAGAGTAACCAACAACGGCTGCCTGAAACAGGGTAACGAAACAAGAACATTATATAAAACAATAAGAAAGAGACAAACAGCTTTCTTCGGTCATGTGATGAGAAGAGAGGCATTGGAAAACATCGTGACAAATGGAAAGATAGAGGGAAAGAGAGACAGAAGCAGACCAAGAGAAATGATACTGGATGGATTGAGACGGTGGCATGGAGGAATATCATCAGCGCAATTGATCCAGAACAGAAAAAATCGAGATCTGTGGAGAGCCATGAACGCCTACGCCAGCTGGCAGGGCACTTAATGATGATGATGTTGAGTTGTATTCTTATATCTATTTCTTTCCTATCCACACTATGCGTGCCGACCAATAATCAATCAATCATGTGCCATGCCGAAAAGTGGGCGGTCATGACTCGCCATTTCACTCGATCACCAGAGTCGTGGATCAGCTCAGTGTTCCTGTCTCGTCCATGCCATGTGGCCAAACCATCCAGGTATTTTCCTCTCGGTCTTCCTCTTGGTCTGTTCCCTTCGATCTTGCCAGTTGTCACTAAGTTCTCCAATCCATTTCTTCTCATAACATGCCCAAAAGATTTTGACTGTCTATGTCTAATTTCTCTAATCAGTTTGCGAGTTTCATTTCTCTCCTGTAGTACTTGGTCATTGGTTTTTCTATCTGTCCATGGTATTCTTTGCATTTTCATCAGAAACCACATTTCTGCAGCCATCAGATATTTTTCAGCTTGACTGCACATGGTCCAAGCTTCACATCCATACAAAAGAACAGGCTCTATGTATCCCTTCGACACTCTTTTTCTCGTTTCAATTGACATCTTTTTATTGGTCAGAATGTTTTTCATATTGCTAAAGGCTACTTTCGCCATGGCGATTCTTGTTCTAATCTCTTCAAGGCATCTCCCATCAGATGTTATGACTGTTTCGAGATAATTGTACCGATTCACCTGTTGAAGAATATTCCCATTTACTTGTATATTACATTGTGGTACTTCGTTCTTCCTATTGACGACCATAACCTGTGTCTTTTTACAATTTAATTCTAACCCCAGCTGCTCACTGTGTACAACAACCGCATCTACTAATTGTTGCAGATCCTGAGCATAGTCTGTAATCAATACTGTATCATCTGCATATCTAATGTTATTGATGTTTCGTCCTCCAATGCTGATTCCAATTATATCTTCTACGTTTCTGAAAATATTTTCAATGTACAGGGAAAATAAATCTGGAGACATTACACATCTCTGCCTAACACCTCTCTTAATAGGTTGATATTGTCCCACTTCATTATCAATCCTTATGGCAATCCTTATGATTCGCCGACCAATAGCCATGAACTTATTTATCACGCCAATAAATGACATCTTCTGAAATCTAGTCTTCTTTTAGACTATTGCCAGTAACTTGGGTGAAAGAGCACTCACGTGGTAGATATTAAATAACGACACCAGTCACAACCGAAAGAAATATACGAGAGAAAGACAAGGCATTTTCCCAGTATAAAAAGACCCGACAATGAAATAGGAACTGTGATCGAGAGAAGAGTTGAAGGCAAAAGAGCCAGAGCTCTTCAAAGTTAAACGTGAACAAACAACATCAAGATATGGCCAATATATAACCTGACTGAATCTCAACCACAGATGAAAACATCCACAGCTGGAGATCTAACCTTTCCCCCGAAGATGTCAGCTATGATGTGCTGATGATGATAGTGTTGAAAATAGAATTATCCTCAATGTGCCAAGTTAAGCCCAGAGTGGACATTCTCGCACTGACCACACGTATGTCAGTTTCAATGGTTTATTACTTTTATTTTATTAATACCTTTCCAAAGCTTATCTAGTCGAAAATGAATTAGGTTTCACGAGCAGAACTCGATAAATGTTTACATTTATCAATAATTAATAGTAATTTATTCTTCATTCACTTCCAACTAAACAAAGGCTGCAGTTTGGCGACCCGTAGCGGAGTCTGTAAACGATTTAAACAAATGGCTCACGTAGATCAGTTAAAACTGAAGACAGGGTTAGGGATTATTCCAGTGAGGGGACTTAAACGTTGACTACTAATTGTAATATTGCCTACAAAATCAACCTGGGGTTTATTGTTACGTCCTGCAAAGGACAGGCAAGGACAAGAGAGTTTGAGCTGCCCACCGGACACTGCAGAAGGACAGCGGGTGGCTACCAATCACTCCCTGTAAATGGGAAGTCGATATGCAGGTTAGATAATCAGATGATTGAAGTTTCTTCCTGAATAAACCACCTAAGACTACATCGTCAATAAACCACCCTTGGACTACATCTCCAATAAACCACCATAGACAACATCTCCAATAAACAACCCTAGACTAGATCGCCAATAAACCGCCAAAGATTACAGCTGCTATAAACCACCTTAGACTACATCTCCAATAAACCACCTTAGACTACATCTTCAATAAACCACCTTAGACTACATCTCCAATAATCCACTTTAGACTTCATCTCCAATAAAACACCTTAGACTACATCTCCGATAAACCACTTAGACTACATCTCCAATAAACCACCTTAGACTACATCTCCAATAATCCACTTTAGACTTCATCTCCAATAAAACACCTTAGACTACATCTCCAATAAACCACTTTAGACTACATCTCCAATAAACCACCTTAGACTACGTCTCTAATAAACCATTTTAGACTTCATCCCCAACAAGACATAACTATTCGAACCACTGAAACTTTATACATGCTATTTTCCAGTATTCGAATATTTGGATGACATCATACGAAAGCTGCCATCACACAACCATTATTGTGTAAGTTGCTGCAGCGCTCATGTGTATGTGGAGTCGAATTAGACGGTCTATTAATTAAGGAGAAAAATGTAGGTTAAATATCCACCCCTTCGAGCGCGCTAGAAACTCGACCAAAGCCCTAAGGGCGTGTCAATACGTCTATGTAAATAACATATCGGCAGCAGCGGTAGGTAATATGACTACAGTGACAATTGAAACCAAGGACACCAAATATAGTTAAGTGTACACACATGTCGGTGGCAGTGGTAGCTAACATGACAAGAGTGACAAATGAAACCAAGGACACCAAATATAGTTAAGTGTACACACATGTCGATGGCAGTGGTAGCTAACACGACAAGAGTGACAATTGAAACCAAGGACACCAAATATAGTTAAGTGTACACACATGTCGATGGCAGTGGTAGCTAACACGACAAGAGTGACAATTGAAACCAAGAACATCAAATATAGTTACATGTATACACATATCGGTGGCAGCAGTAACAAACACATTTTCTTCCTGCCCGGGGGTCATAGGTTAGAATTTGCATACAGGCGAATGTTAACAATGGACCTGAGTTGCTAATTCAATCTAGTCTAAAATGAGAACTAGACATGTCTTGGGAAGTAAAGGCGACATGCCTGACTGTGATCACATCATCCCTCGAATGCCGTGTGGTCTCTTTAAATTTTGGGGCTAACGCAAGATGCTCATTACGCCTGAAGGCGTATCAAAGGGACCTTTACTATGATGTTATTGTATGGTTACATGCAAAGACATGACATGGTCGAGACACGGAATTGATCCACGACTCTGGTGATAGTTTGAGATGGCGAAACATGACCCATCGCCATAGCACATAATGATGATGATAAACACATATCGCCCGTGTGTTTCTGGCAGCTATAAGAGAAGCAAAGAATAGTAACACGAAGCATGTTGTCAGAAGCAACATAAAGGACGTAGGACTAGCTGCCTCCTTCCATAGAACACTGTGTCTGAAGAACGAAACCAAACATAAACAGGTCAACCAAGGACGGCTGGTCGTGAGTTGATTGAGAGCCTATCTCCATTGGGAGATACACGACACAAGCTGAAGAGAAGAAAGTCGTGTGATGGAGAAGTGCAACGATAATTCTATTTTTCGGTGGAACAATACGAGAAGCACAGAGAACCTCTAGAACAGCAAACTGAGGAGGTTGCAGAAAGTGAGGCGCTAAATGGACAATGAAACGAGACAGCTGAGAATGGAAATCGATGGCCAAGCAAGCCTTCAAACACCAAGTTCCACGGACAGCGTACACGACAAATGATTATAAATTAGACCCGCACATACATATTTCCGGTGGCATCACGTGGTTCTGGTTCAAGATGGCGCCCCATACTACAGGACAATCTTCAGTTATACTAACGATGACCTGGCTGCCTAGCAGTATCTTCTTAAAATGCGCGGGTGGGTGGGGATGTGTGTGTGTGATTGGGAGACTTGTGGGTTGGCGATGTGCGTATGTGGGTGTAGATGTGTGAGTGGGGGTATATGTTTGGGTGAGTCGGGGTGTGTGGGTGTTGGTGGGTAGTGGGATGTGTGGGTGTGGGTGGTTGAGGATGTGTGGGTGGGTGTGTGGGGTGTGTAGGTGGTTGGGGTATTGTGTATGGGTGAGGAATGTCTGTGTGTGGATAGGGGCTGTGTGTGTGTGTCGATGGGTGATATGTGAGTGGGTCGGGGGATGTGTGGGTGGGTGATGGGGTATGTGGGTGGCATATGTGTGTGGGTGGGTGGGGATGTGTGGTTAATGCATGAGTGGTTGGGGATGGGTGATTTGGGGGTGTGTGGATGGGTAGGTGGAGGATGTGTGGGTGGGTGAGTATATGTGGGTGGGTGAGTATGTGTAGGTTGGGGGATGTGTATGTGGGTGGGGATGTGTGGTTGGGTCGGGGGATGTATGTGTGGGTGGTAGGGTGTGTGCGTGGGAGATGTGTGTGGGTGGATGGTAGATGTGAGGGTGGGGGATGTGCGTATGGCTGAGGATATGTGTGTGTGGGTGGTGATGTGGGTGTATTGCTGGGTATGTGTGTGTGGGTGGTGGTTGTGTGGTTAAGTTATGTGTGGTTGGGGGATGGGTGAATAGGGGTGTGGGTGGGTGAGTGTATGTAGGTTGGGGTGGGTTGGGTGTGTTTGGGTGGGTGCGGGATGTGCGGGTGGGTGGGAAGAGATTGTGTGGGTGTAGGATTATGTAAGTTGAGGATGTGTGGGTGGGTGGAAGATGTGTGTTGGTAGATGCGGGATGATTACATTGGCGGGGGGATGTGTGTCTGGGTGGACGATGTATGTTTGGGGGATGTGTGTTTGGCTGGGTGGTTGGGGATGTGTGCGTGGTGAGGATATGTGGGTGGGTGAGTGTGTGTGGGTTATGGAATTGGTGGGGGAATGTGTGTATGGGTGGTGGATGTGTGTGGGTAAGGGATGCGTGGACGTGGGATAGGTGGGGCATATATGTATGTCTGGGTGTATGTGTGTATATGTGTGGGTGGGTGGTAGATGTGTCTCATAACATGGTAATATGCATTGTTTATGTTTACAACATTCATTTGACAATGTGTTTTTCCTATGTGAATGTATCATGCACTATTGATGAACGAAAGACAAGTAATTGGAAGGGCCGAATGTAAAACGGGCCTGCTTGCCCAATGTGTTACCCTTTGAAAATAAAGTTTGTTCGTTCGTTTTTTTGTTCGTTCGTCACTGAAGGTATTGAGGTGACCAGTGACCTAATTAGTGAGTGCAGCTAAGTGTGGACCATGTTTAAAACATTATACTCAACTCTCTCTCTCTCTCTCTCTCTCTCTCTCTCTCTCTCTCTCTCTCTCTCTCTCTCTCTCTCTCTGAGAGAGGCTGTATTGTGTTGTAACTTACTATTGGAGGCTGGGTCACAGGCAGGGCTGTATAGTGTTGGAACATACTATAGGAAACTGGGTCACAGGCAGGGCTGTATAGTGTTGTAACTTACTATTGAAGGCTGGGTCACAGGCAGGGCTGTATAGTGTTGTAACTTACTATTGAAGGCTGGGTCACAGGCAGGGCTGTATAGTGTTGTAACTTACTATTGGAGGCTGGGTCACAGGCAGGGCTGTATAGTGTTGGAACATACTATTGGAAGCTGAGTCACAGGCAGGGCTGTATAGTGTTGTAACTTACTATTGAAGGCTGGGTCACAGGCAGGGCTGTATAGTGTTGTAACTTACTATTGAAGGCTGGGTCACAGGCAGGGCTGTATAGTGTTGTAACTTACTATTGGAGGCTGGGTCACAGGCAGGGCTGTATAGTGTTGGAACATACTATTGGAAGCTGGGTCACAGGCAGGGTTGTATAGTGTTGTAACTTACTATTGAAGGCTGGGTCACAGGCAGGGCTGTATAGTGTTGTAACTTATTGTTGGAGGCTGGGTCACAGGCAGGGCTGTATAGTGTTGGAACATACTATTGGAAGCTGGGTCACAGGCAGGGCTGTATAGTGTTGTAACTTACTATTGAAGGCTGGGTCACAGGCAGGGCTGTATTGTGTTGTAACTTACTATTGAAGGCTGGGTCACAGGCAGGGCTGTATAGTGTTGTAACTTACTATTGAAGGCTGGGTCACAGGCAGGGCTGTATAGTGTTGTAACTTACTATTGAAGGCTGGGTCACAGGCAGGGCTGTATAGTGTTGTAACTTACTATTGAAGGCTGGGTCACAGGCAGGGCTGTATTGTGTTGTAACTTACTATTGAAGGCTGGGTCACAGGCAGGGCTGTATTGTGTTGTAACTTACTATTGAAGGCTGGGTCACAGGCAGGGCTGTATAGTGTTGTAACTTACTATTGGAGGCTGGGTCACAGGCAGGGCTGTATAGTGTTGGAACATACTATTGGAGGCTGGGTCACAGGCAGGGCTGTATAGTGTTGGAACATACTATTGGAGGCTGGGTTACAGGCAGGGCTGTATAGTGTTGGAACATACAATTGGAGGCTGGGTCACAGGCAGAGCTGTATTGTGTTGGAACATACTATTGGAGGCTGGGTCACAGGCAGGGCTGTATAGTGTTGGAACATACTATTGGAGGCTGGGTCACAGGCAGGGCTGTATAGTGTTGGAACATACTATTGGAGGCTGGGTCACAGGCAGGGCTGTATAGTGTTGTAACTTACTATTGGAGGCTGTGTCACAGGCAGGGCTGTATAGTGTTGTAACTTACTATTGGAGGCTGGGTCACAGGCAGGGCTGTATAGTGTTGTAACTTACTATTGAAGGCTGGGTCACAGGCAGGGCTGTATAGTGTTGTAACTTACTATTGAAGGCTGGGTCACAGGCAGGGCTGTATAGTGTTGTAACTTACTATTGAAGGCTGGGTCACAGGCGGGGCTGTATTGTGTTGGGACATACTATTGAAGGCTGGGTCACAGGCAGGGCTGTATTGTGTTGTAACTTACTATTGAAGGCTGGGTCACAGGCAGGGCTGTATTGTGTTGTAACTTACTATTGAACGCTGGGTTACAGGCAGGGCTGTATAGTGTTTTAACTTACTATTGGAGGCTGGGTCACAGGCAGGGCTGTATAGTGTTGGAACATACTATTGGAGGCTGGGTCACAGGCAGGGCTGTATAGTGTTGGAACATACTATTGGAGGCTGGGTCACAGGCAGGGCTGTATTGTGTTGGAACATACTATTGGAGGCTGGGTCACAGGCAGGGCTGTATAGTGTATGAACATACTATTGGAGGCTGGGTCACAGGCAGGGCTGTATAGTGTTGTAACTTACTATTGGAGGCTGGGTCACAGGCAGGGCTGTATAGTGTTGGAACATACTATTGGAGGCTGGGTCACAGGCAGGGCTGTATAGTGTTGTAACTTACTATTGGAGGCTGGGTCACAGGCAGGGCTGTATAGTGTTGTAACTTACTATTGAAGGCTGGGTCACAGGCAGGGCTGTATAGTGTTGTAACTTACTATTGGAGGCTGGGTCACAGGCAGGGCTGTATAGTGTTGTAACTTACTATTGGAGGCTGGGTCACAGGCAGGGCGGTATAGTGTTGTAACTTACTATTGGAGGCTGGGTCACAGGCAGGGCTGTATAGTGTTGTAACTTACTATTGGAGGCTGGGTCACAGGCAGGGCTGTATAGTGTTGGAACATACTATTGGAGGCTGGGTCACAGGCAGAGCTGTATAGTGTTGGAACATACTATTGAAGGCTGGGTCACAGGAGGGCTTTTAGTGTTGGAACATACATTCTGTAGCTACTGGAGATTGAACCCGTACCACTGGATTCGGGAAGCAGGCGTACTAACCACTGCGTCGCCCACACATACACATACAAGTGTCCGAGTGTAGCATCTGTGACCTAGCTTGTTAATGACTTGCCTTATTTGTCGGCTGTTTTATTTCTTAATGTAATGTAAGTTTATGTACTGGGGAATTCTGGAATGTCCTGTTAGAACATTCTTTGTTAGTCTATTCTCTAACAAAGTCTATCGTCTTCAGACACACACACACACACACACACACACACACACACACACACACACACACACATACACACACATACACACACACACACACACACAGACAGAGAGAGGGGGGGGGGGAAAGAGAGAAGACACAGTGAGAAACAGAAAGACGGGGTGAGAAGAGAGAGAAACTGAAAGAGACAGAGAGAGAAGAAAGCAGGAAGACGGGAGGGGGGGGGGTGTGGGGGGGGGGGGGGGAAGAGACGATACCAATGAACTTTGTTTTCAAATGGTTATATGGGTACACAAAGAAAAAGTAGAAGGATAAGAAGAAGAATAAGAACGAGGAGGAGGAATAGAAGAAAAAAAGATAATGAGACATCTGCCTTCAAATTCCTGTTATCCAACCGATGCCTTGTCTGGGTTCATAACGGCCCTTGCATCCCTGCACAACTCTGCCACCCTGTTTACTGTCATCTGTAAGTCTGCAGCCAAACATTCCCTGTCTCTGCTCTGTCTGTACACAGCACTTCATCTGCAAATGTCACGATTCTACCAACACATGGTGTCTCAATAGCTGCGACTTTGCTGGTGTATACATTTAAGAGCACTGGGGACATGGCAGGTCCCTGTGGCAACTTAGGTGTAATAGTATAGGGGTCAGAAGTCCTGGAACCCATGCGCAATGCAACCTTGCGCTCATAAAGGACTGTGGCAACCCATCTGCCAAGTCAAGGAGGAGGAGAAGGAGGAGGATGAGGAGGAGAAGAAGAAGGAGGAGGAGAAGAAATGCTATTTTAGGCTTGCTGATCAGGCACAACATCATATGTGTTTTCTGTTAAGCACTTCTTGCGGCCGTAATCCCAAGTTTTATAGGAATATGACGCGCTTTTAGCTGGATAAGTGAGCACCACAAACATAATTATTTAGTCTTTGCGCGCGCGCGCCCGTCTCTCTCTTTCTCTCTCTCTCTCTCTCTCTCTGTATGTGTGTGTGTGTGTGTGTGTGTGTGTGTGTGTGTGTGTGTGTGTGAATGAGAGCCCGAAGGAGAGGGGGTGCGTTTAATAGACATGTGGTTAACAGGTAGTTTATTGTATCATAATAGAATAGGCCAGCCTCCTATAATCACATGATGCAACAGCCACGTAATGAATCTACAGATATGTTGACAAATAATACCCGTAATAGCAACCAGCGTGATGATGGAACCAACCACGAGACAACTACTTACTTGAAACTATGTTGAATCAAAGCCAGGAGAGCAGCGGTGGTGCTGCTGCCTTTCCGAGGCATGTTCGAGTCCATGGACTTGGAGCGAGCCTGTTTCTTCACGTGGCTCACCTTTAATTCCTCATCAAGGCTACATTTTTTGGGTGAGCCCATCATGCAGGAGGCATCTAGTGATGTCGAGCGTTGCTTGATCACGGGCACCTCCAGGGTGACGACGTCTGTGTAGGATATCTGGTCGCAGTTGGGAGAGTTTGCGTCCACAATCACAGATCTGCAAGGAGCACTTATGAGGTTCAGGTCGTTCAAGCTTTCGTTGTTAATGCGTATTCGATGTTTAGCTTTTTCCAAGATGGAGATGACTGGCTGATGAACCATCCGGTCATGCGTTGTGTCACTGAAGCGAACTGTCAAGTTTTGGTTGTCACTGCTTTCCGAATCACTCAAACAACAAACATTCTCGTCACTATCATATTCACTTGACTTACTGGAACATAGGGACCGCGATCTCGGAGACAACGTATCCATGTTAGCGTTGTCACCAAGGTAAAAAGTGGGTCCTGTAGACATCCGCTCCTGCTTCTCCTTTGCTAGGGTCTCAATATACAAACAGTGAAGACAAATCTTGGGAATTTCCCATGATGCTCTTCTCATCTGCCCCTTGGGCACTCTCAGGTTGGAGGTCGCAGCGCATTCTTTGTCCGAAGAGTTATCATCTGAAGAGTTCACACAGTACCACTGCGAGGCATTATCGAAAGAGTTCGACCTTTTGCCGCCAAGCAACGACATGCTAGCAGCGCCATCCGTGTGGCTGGGGTTGGCGACCTGGATAGGAGATTGAAGCAAATCAGGAGAAGATTTAATTTCATGAATTCGCTGTGCAAAGGAGTCACAGCTGGATGATCTGGGTCTGTTTTCCTGAGTTGGGATTTGAAGTGTTTGCAGGGCAGTTTCGACAGAGTCAATTGATGCAGATCGCTTTTGTCGAGTCAGACACAGTTTTGGGATTTCAAACGACGATGGAGACCTCGACTGCTTCCGTTTGCTAGAGCGCACATGCGATCGTTTGAAAATATTCATCATGGTGGACTGAGAATGTTACGTATGACCATCCAGAAAAGTCAAGGTTCCAAAGGCTCTTGTGCATTTACAAACGCTCCTTGCGCGCTCAGGTTTTGAATTACACTCATTCACACTTTTATCATTTAACAAATTACATCCTTACGTGTGAATAATGCATGTCTACGAGCATGTTTATGACTCTCTTCGCAGATTATGCCTCTCGGATATACGTCACTACCACAAACTTTAACACCGTTACAATCAATGTTTGGACGGGATCAAACGTCTTCCTTCCATGCGTGGCCGAGTGCATATTTACTGTCACCACACTGTTGATGCCGTGCTGTTCGCTTCTAACATCCAGTCACGAGCCAGGAACATCGTGAAATGAAAACACAACAGATGAAGACGATCTATGTCGTAAGGTGCTGCTAGCACAGAGACAACACTGTTACAGCTCAGTTACGATTTTCCTGGCCAATGTGACGGGTCCTATAAGCACTAGCTCGCTAAAGTAGCATGCCCGAACAATGGCGACGTAACTAATAGATTCCAGGGACAACCAGCAATCCCACTCGCCCTATAGTTAACGAACTAATCACCTGTCTGTGAACAACAGAAAAGCCTAATAAAGATGGCGTTGTCTACTTTTCATCCGGGTATCTAGGATAGTATACGTTAACTGTTAACTAAACTATAGTGATCGCATTACTGGTAGTAAGCTTTATTACACACGCACACACACACACACACACACACACACACACACACATACACACACATACACACACACAGGGGAGGCGGGAAGAGTAAGAGAGACAATGAGAGAGGGTGAGAGATAGAGTTGGAGATACACAAATAATGGGGAGTTAGAATGAGTGCTATAATGACAAGAGAGCCTGAAGCTGTGAAATCGGTGTAACTACAGTCATCATTATCTCAGGACGTCCGGTATTCCACTAGGTATAATTACAAGGCTCACTCACTACTGGCGGATATGGAGGCCATGTGACATCCGCACTACTGGAGGACGACCGTGAACTGTACAGCTGCACACAATTATGCCAGCAGTGGCCGGTAAGGGCGACTGACACTGGCTCGGGGTATGGGCTCATGATTAGTGCTGGCACCTCTGTCACCCAGAAATGAGGACAGTTAGTTCGAACAATTAGTCATTTTGAGGTCGCATTTGCCCATGGTACCTAAATATGCCTTTGTATTATCTTGTGGGCCGGCTTCCTGGCCTAGAGGTTAGCGACTTTTCTCCGTAATCTTGTATACTCTCGTAAGTAACGTGACGACGGTGAGAATCAGCAGTGGTTTGAATCGCGTCGGTAACTTACGAGGTATGTGAGCCGACCGCGCAGAAAGCAATGGCAAACTACTGAGCGTAATCTTGCCAAGAAATCAACAATCAGCTGAAAGATGCTGATGTTGACAGCGATGTCCTGTAAAGGATATGCAAAACATTTTTATTATCTTGTGGTCTTTAAGAAATTACCTTTCCCTCTTTTAACAGTTTATTCCCATGATTATTATAATATGGTAACAACTAGATCATTAGCAAAGTAATAGTTAACTATTTTAACCGTATAACTCAGACTTACTAAATGAAAAGAATTCTCCCCTACCATTCTTATTTGGATTGTTTGATTGTCTTAAACTTGAGACAATGATATACTGTACGTCAAAGATTTACTTACATTCTTTCCTTGAACTATTGAACGAGTATCTTCCTTTTGAACTTACACACATCCCTATCGTGAACTATTGTGCGAGTACTTCCCTGTTTAACCTCCACACATCTTTTCTCTGAACTAGTGTGCGGATATCTCCCTTTTTAACCTCCACACATCTTGTCTATGAACTAGTGTGCAAGTACATTCCTGTTTAACCTCCATACATCCCTTCCATGATCTATTGATCAAATAGTTCCATGTTTAACTTCCACACATCTCTTCCATGATCTATTGACCAAATAGTTCCATGTTTAACTTCCACACATCTCTTCCATGATCTATTGACCAAATAGTTCCATGTTTAACCTCCATACATCCCTTCCGTGATCTATTGACCAAATAGTTCCATGTTTAACCTCCATACATCCCTTCCATGATCTATTGATCAAATAGTTCCATGTTTAACCTCCACACATCCCTTCCATGATCTATTGACCAAATAGTTCCATGTTTAACCTCCACACATCCCTTCCATGATCTATTGACCAAATAGTTCCATGTTTAACTTCCACACATCTCTTCCATGATCTATTGACCAAATAGTTCCATGTTTAACTTCCACACATCTCTTCCATGATCTATTGATCAAATAGTTCCATGTTTAACTTCCACACATCTCTTCCATGATCTATTGACCAAATAGTTCCATGTTTAACTTCCACACATCTCTTCCATGATCTATCGATCAAATAGTTCCATGTTTAACTTCCACACATCTCTTCCATGATCTATTGACCAAATAGTTCCATGTTTAACTTCCACACATCTCTTCCATGATCTTTTGACCAAGTAGTTCCATGTTTAACCTCCACACATCCCTTCCATGATCTATTGACCAAATAGTTCCATGTTTAACCTCCATACATCCCTTCCATGATCTATTGACCAAATAGTTCCATGTTTAACCTCCATACATCCCTTCCATGATCTATTGATCAAATAGTTCCATGTTTAACTTCCACACATCTCTTCCATGATCTATTGACCAAATAGTTCCATGTTTAACCTCCATACATCCCTTCCATGATCTATTGACCAAATAGTTCCATGTTTAACTTCCAAACATCTCTTCCATGAACTATTGACCAAATAGTTCCATGTTTAACCTCCACACATCCCTTCCATGATCTATTGACCAAATAGTTCCATGTTTAACTTCCACACATCTCTTTTATGAGCTATTGATCCAGTAGCAACCTTATTAACCCCGACAATCCCTTCTATGAATTTTCATCGAGCATTTCCCTGTTTAACCCCACACATCTCTTCTATTGATCGAGTATGTATCTTTAACCTTCACACATTCCTTGTATGAACTATTATGCGAGTATCTCACTGTTTAACCTTCACACATTCCATGTATGAACTATTATGCGAGTATCTCACTGTTTAACCTTCACACATTCCATATATGAACTAGGATACGAGTATCTCACTGTTTAACCTTCACATATTCCATGTATGAACTAGGATACGAGTATCTAACCGTTTAACCTTCACATATTCCATGTATGAACTAGGATACGAGTATCTCACTTTTTAACCTTCACATATTCCATGTATGAACTAGGATACGAGTATCTCACTGTTTAACCTTCACACATTCCATGTATGAACTATTATGCGAGTATCTCACTGTTTAACCTTCACACATTCCATGTATGAACTAGTATACGAGTATCTCACTGTTTAACCTTCACATATTCCACGTATGAACTAGTATACAAGTGTATCACTGTTTAACCTTCACATATTCCATGTATGAACTAGTATACAAGTGTATCACTGTTTAACCTTCACATATTCCATGTATGAACTAGTATACAAGTGTATCACTGTTTAACCTTCACACATTCCATGTATGAACTAGTATACGAGTATCTCACTGTTTAACCTTCACACATTCCATGTATGAACTAGTATACAAGTGTATCACTGTTTAACCTTCACATATTCCATGTATGAACTAGTATACGAGTATCTCACTATTTAACAGTCACACATTCCATGTATGAACTAGTATACAAGTGTATCACTGTTTAACCTTCACACATTCCATGTATGAACTATTATACGAGTATCTCACTGTTTAACCTTCACACATTCCATGTATGAACTATTATACGAGTATCTCACTGTTTAACCTTCACATATTCAATGTATGAACTAGTATACAAGTATCTCACTGTTTAACCTTCACACATTCCATGTATGAACTATTATACGAGTATCTCACTGTTTAACCTTCACATATTCCATGTATGAACTATTATACGAGTATCTCACTGTTTAACCTTCACATATTCCATGTATGAACTAGTATACAAGTATCTCACTGTTTAACCTTCACACATTCCATGTATGAACTATTATACGAGTATCTCACTGTTTAACCTTCACATATTCCATGTATGAACTATTATACGAGTATCTCACTGTTTAACCTTCACATATTCCATGTATGAACTAGTATACAAGTATCTCACTGTTTAACCTTCACACATTCCATGTATGAACTATTATACGAGTATCTCACTGTTTAACCTTCACATATTCCATGTATGAACTAGTATACAAGTATCTCACTGTTTAACCTTCACACATTCCATGTATGAACTATTATACGAGTATCTCACTGTTTAACCTTCACACATTCCATGTATGAACTATTATACGAGTATCTCACTGTTTAACCTTCACACATTCCATGTATGAACTATTATACGAGTATCTCACTGTTTAACCTTCACATATTCCATGTATGAACTAGTATACAAGTGTATCACTGTTTAACCTTCACACATTCCATGTATGAACTAGTATACGAGTATCTCACTGTTTAACCTTCACACATTCCATGTATGAACTAGTATACAAGTGTATCACTGTTTAACCTTCACATATTCCATGTATGAACTAGTATACGAGTATCTCACTATTTAACAGTCACACATTCCATGTATGAGTGTACCTCACTATTTAACCGACTCTTAAAAACACTTTTTTTTTTCATTGTACTTCATTTCCATATTTGCATTCGGCATATCTGTTTACCACTGATGCAGTTTGTCTCAGTAAATCACGGATTTAGAATAAATATGAATGAAATCTGTACATAGCATGCTACAGACAGTAATTTTTGTGAGCATTAGACCCTTCTTTGAGTCAACAGTAAGAGAATGTCTGCCAGTCGACCCCTGCATCCCCATCAAAGAAAAACAACAAATGCATTATGTGGTGATATGAATAAGAAACATTGAGAAATTACCAACAGCTTTGAGAACAACTCTTGGTTCTTTCTTCGGCTAACAAACACACATCGACCGTGTTATATTACAGGAAGCAGAATCATCAGTATTTTTCTGTCGAAAGTTGAAGAACTAGAATTCCCTCGTGTTCAAAATGTTAAATATCGCGCCTGGACGGTCCATAGAGTGGAAACCATGACATTGGGCCTTCCCAACCACACATATTTCATACATCAATTATCTATTGTTCACGTTACATGCACATAGAAGAAACATTGTCTCACGAATGCCGAAGGCGTAAATAATTCATATTACCATGTTAATAGACAGCCAAGCAGACGGACAGACACAGACACACAGGCACTCACATATGTCATTTAAACAAACTGTAGGTTATGCACCCACTCAATAACACAATCCCTCGCATACACTTATACTCACTCACAATCAGAAACACACAAACATTTACTCGTACATACATTCATATTTCATTTCTCTCTCTCTCTCTCTCTCTCTCTCTCTCTCTCTCTCTCTCTCTCTCTCTCTCTCTCTCTCTCTCTCTCTCTCTCTCCCACGCCCATATATCTTAATGCATACATACTGCAATACATACACACACAACTCTTTCCACACACATAATACACACATACACCCCTTCACACACGCACATACACAAATACTCACACGGTGGTACATCCACACAGCCACAGACACACACATACATACATCTTTGCACACAGAGGAGCACAAGAAGCAGACAAGCCCCACGAGCCCCTCAAAGATAAAAGACGAACTCTCAGTGTGTAGCTATACGCTGATAGATATATTACTGAGGAGACGCGACTGTCACAATGTGTAGCTATACGCTGATAGATATATTACTGAGGAGATCCGACTGCCACAGTGTGTAGCTATACGCTGATAGATATATTACTGAGGAGACGCGACTGTCACAATGTGTAGCGAGCTATACGCAGATAGATATATTACTGAGGAGACGCGACTGTCACAATGTGTAGCTATACGCTGATAGATATATTACTGAGGAGACCCGACTGTCACAATGTGTAGCTATACGCTGATAGATATATTACTGAGGAGACCCGACTGTCACAATGTGTAGCTATACGCTGATAGATAGATATATTACTGAGGAGACCCGACTGTCACAGTGTGTGGCTATACACTGATAGATATATTACTGAGGAGACGTGACTGTCACAATGTGTAGCGAGCTATACGCTGATAGATATATTACTGAGGAGACGCGACTGTCACAGTGTGTAGCTATACGCTGATAGATATATTACTGAGGAGACGCGACTGTCACAGTGTGTAGCTATACGCTGATAGATATATTACTGAGGAGACCTGACTGTCACAGTGTGTAGCTATACGCTGATAGATAGATATATTACTGAGGAGACTCCACTGTCACAGTGTGTGGCTATACACTGATAGATATATTACTGAGGAGACGCGACTGTCACAATGTGTAGCGAGCTATACGCTGATAGATATATTACTGAGGAGACGCGACTGTCACAGTGTGTAGCTATACGCTGATAGATATATTACTGAGGAGACCCGACTGTCACAATGTGTAGCTATACGCTGATAGATATATTACTGAGGAGACCCGACTGTCACAATGTGTAGCTATACGCTGATAGATAGATATATTACTGAGGAGACTCCACTGTCACAGTGTGTGGCTATACACTGATAGATATATTACTGAGGAGACGCGACTGTCACAATGTGTAGCGAGCTATACGCTGATAGATATATTACTGAGGAGACCCGACTGTCACAGTGTGTAGTTGCTATACGCTGATAGATATATTACTGAGGAGACCCGACTGTCACAGTGTGTAGCTTTACGCTGATAGATATATTACGGAGGAGTCTCCAGTGTCACAGTGTGTAACTATACGCTGATAGATATATTACTGAGGAGACGCGACTGTCACAGTGTGTAACTATACGATGATAGATATATTACTGAGGAGACGCGACGGTCACAGTGTGTAGCTATACGCTGATAGATATATTACTGAGGAGACGCGACTGTCACAGTGTGTAGCTATACGCTGATAGATATATTACTGAGGAGACGCGACTGTCACAGTGTGTAGCTATACGCTGATAGATATATTACTGAGGAGACGCGACTGTCACAGTGTGTAGCTATACGCTGATAGATATATTACGGAGGAGTCTCCAGTGTCACAGTGTGTAGCTATACGCTGATAGATATATTACTGAGGAGACTCCACTGTCACAGTGTGTAGCTATACGCTTATTAATTACTGGGGAGAGCCGACTGTCACAGTGTGTAGCTATACGCTGATAGATATATTACTGAGGAGACTCCACTGTCACAGTGTGTAGCTATACGCTTATATATTACTGGGGAGAGCCGACTGTCACAGTGTGTAGCTATACGCTTATATATTACTGGGGAGAGCCGACTGTCACAGTGTGTAGCTATACTCTGACAGATATATTACTGAGGAGACTCCACGGTTAAAGTCTATAGCTATACGCTAATAGATATATGACTGAAGAGACTTAACTGACACCATTCGTCTATACGCACTCACTATCGTCAAGTGGCCATATTATTATATTATAAAGAGCCGGAATATGGTCCGAAGCGAGTAGCGTAACTAGTGATGGGTTACATGGGAACGTGTACCAAGTGCAATGAGGACAATAAATCACATAACATGTATGTTCAGCCCAGCAGGCAACTGACAATAGTGCAGCGGCCAAAGTCTGGTGTGCGACCACGGGCAACATGATCTCCCTTACTAAGCAACTTCTTAATGCCCACGCAATCTATGAGGATTGATGAGATAAATACTCAGTCACACACGAAACTGTGCACTTTATGTATGCTAATAGGATTATTTACTGGAGGATCTCCAGAGATCGACAGTGCCACAAGGCACCGGGGCTCTTTAAAACTGCAAGTTGAACCTCAGTGTGGTCGAGAATTATGTTTGCAACCTCCCGTGACAGGGGCTTATTGCATACGGTGTTAGTAAAACGTGGTAGTGAAAACATGAGTAGTGATATACATGTTAGGGACCTGGTTACAAACATGTAGACGTGTCGAGATAACAGCAGTGCTCAGCAGTAAACTATTAGTAAGAGGGATTATTGAAAAGAATAAAACCACACTAATGACATGGCATGAAGTAAGAGATGTGTAAAGCGTTGATGCATTGGTGGGCTGGCGTAAAATATGTGTAAAGCGTTGATGCATTGGTGGGTTGGCGTAAGAGATGTGTAAAGCGTTAATTTTATTCATGGTGAAATTGGGAGGCGATAGTACAGCATTGCACATTAACAACGTATTGAAACTGGGAGGTGATAGTACAGAATTTCATTTGAGCAACGTAGTGAAACTGAGAGATGATAATACAACATTTCACTTGAACAACGTGGTGAAACTGGGAGGTGATAATACAGCATGTCACTTGAACAACCCATACAGGCTAAACTGGGAGGTGATAGTACAACATTTCACTTGAACAGCGTGGTGAAACTGGGAGGTGATAGTACAACATTTCACTTGAACAGCGTGGTGAAACTGACAGGTGATAGTACAACATTTGATTTATTGATTGATTGAGTTAAGAACCGACATCACAGCATTCGGGGCATTCACATAAGCGCTCCGTCCCCATCCTCAGCAGCCAGCGAAGAGTTCCAACACTAATAGTGCCAGTAGCAATATGATTATATGTCCACCTCGCCTTTCCTCTGAGCGTCGAGCGTCGGCCAGATCCCCTCGTCACTCCTCGCTGTCTCATTCTTGCCAGGCCATGGTGATCCATTTGCTACTCCGAGGTGTACACATGTTCCCACAAGGCCGCAACCACGTCTGCCCTGTCATGCATCAATACTCCACCAAGTTTTGCAGAGCCAGCCAATCTGTCCGCCTGTTCATTCCCCAGCACCCCGGCATGCCCCGGAGAAAAGATCTAGGTGATGCTTGCCACCCGTGACCTCCGAAACGAAGCACGCCACTCTGCCCGAAACTTGCCTCTCCTCACCTTCCTCAGCATGCTTTCTGAGTCAGTTACAATCACGATGTGTGTGTATGTGTGTGTGTGTGTGTGTGTCATATTCTCCATCCAGCGGAAAGCTGCACTGATAGCCTCCACCTCTATTCTTAAGCTAGATGTTGTGCCAGGCTCTCCTGTACCAAACGTCGACCATTTCACTTAAACAACCCACACAGCGGCATTATGCACAGTGTATCTGTGCGGGCTGCTGTTTGTCGAGACTCCTGTCTTCTCCACTTTTCACATTGGGCAGTGGGGAGCATTTTGTGTGATATTCACTGGCACAGGAACGGAGCATAATGAGGACCACCCGTTGCTGTGAAGTTGGAACTGCGACTAACTAACTAACTAACTAACCCACACAGGCTAAATTTGGAGGTGATAGTACAGCATGTCACTTGAAGAACCCACACAGGCTAAATTGAGAGTTAAAAAGTAACCCGCTTACAGGACTTAAAGCGTGATGGGTATATGGTGCTAGACCCATATTGTACAGACCAATCGGTCACAGGACACGTGATGGTCAGTAGCAGACATGGTGCCTTCACGTCCATGGCGGTTGGTTATGCCCATGTTAGGCCGGGTCCATCTCGGAGCCCAGGTCAGTTGTAAGACCCGCCTGGTTGTGAACTCGACCACATGACCCCCAGGTCGGCATACAACATCTAGCCACTGCTCTACCCTGATGCCCATACTGAGGCATACTAGAATAATTGCTCCTAGCAGAGATAGGTACATGTTCTACAGGGAGTACTCCACGACAAGAGATAGGTACATGTTGTACAGAGAGTACTCCACGACAAGAGATAGTGTCACGAACCCACTGTCGTTAACGATAAGATGATAAACTAACAGAGAACCAGTCTGTATTCACAGCTGCAATTGTTTGTTACTAGCGGAGAAAAACTCAAGTCGGATCAAAGTAAACTACAAGTCTTTGAGAGTTCCCAAGGAACGAGAAACTTGTCGGCATTTGTTTGATGTATTGTCGTTGAGAGAAAAAGCCTGTTGTGTTCGGGGTAGAAAGGGGAATAACTATGCTTGTGAGGTTGGAGACAACATAGTCTGGGGGAAGGAAAGTCGGCTAGATCTTAGAAGTGGAGAAATAAATTTCTATAGATCACAGGCGAGAGGGACTTTTGATGTACGGGAAAATAGTCCCGACAGGGAGGCAATCTGGTGTTTACATCGAATGACGTCACAAGGACAAATCCCCGATTGTATGCAAAAAAGAATTTGTTACCGTTAGTTTGCCCAAGAGAGTTGGCCTAGCTGGAAGTGTTTCGACTCGCTCTGTTTTAGTTTAGAAAAGAATCTAGCGTGTTCGATATCAATTAATGTTGAGGAACATGTGTCTTTTATGGCAAGCATAGATTCGATATAGGATAGAGCTGAGTGTTTATAAGGTAGTTACAACAAATCGTTTAGATGTAAATAATGTAGAATAATCTAGTGTTTAATAGAACTAGAGCTTGAACATAGTGTTGTTGAGTTGTGGTCAGGTATTCAAGTAGTGTCGGCGACAGTGGGCAGTCGCATTGTTAAAATTAACTAGTGTGAGACGTCAATTAGCTCAGCTGGTTGGAAATAGTGAAGTGGGATGATATTTAGAAGGATTTAGGATGTTGGGGGGGGGGGGGGGGGGATAGGGGAAATGTCCAATAGTGGGATCTTCCAGTGGGGGTCTACTGGGGTTCTGCACTTTACATTTTGGTCTTTCCTTGTCTTTCCCTAATTCAGACCGATGTGATGAGCTCCTCTGCTCATGACAGAGTATGGTTCACTGTCATTTATCTGAGTGAGGCCGTCGGCCTACACTCATCTAATAGGAGTCAGTGTCCGGTTGCTCTCATCGGTGTGTTCTCTCTCTTTCACAGGTTCCCTCAGGTTACTCAAGTTACTCAGGTTACTCAAGTTACTCAAAGTACTCAAATTACTCAGGTTACTCAGTGAAGCTGAAACATCACTGCTTACTAGAATGGAGACTTTAGTGCAGGCAGAGTTATTCAGCAGCGATAATGATTGTGTTTTCACACCACTTGTGAACAGAACAATAGTATTTGTTTTTCCACATCATATGGGAAAAGAACAATAGGGAGTATTTAGGAAATTAGCATATTCCTATGAGACTATGTACAATAACTGTGTAAGGGTGAAAACTTTAGGACCTTTAGAAAAGGAATCACGTTATGTCAAGGGACAGTGTTCCGGGTTTTCACAAGACAGGGATGTTTTAAGTCTCAGAACATTAGGGACATTTAATAACATGCTGTGTGGTCGATTCAGGATCAGTATCTAACTATATCCGTGATTGGTGACCAAGTATCTGGGTTATCCAAAAAAACCACCGGAGGAAGTCATCATCTAGCAGGAGGGACACATCGTTTGGTGAGGTCATTTTGTGCTGACTCTAATGATGTGGTGTAATCCTTACCGGGATTATAGGATCTGGCTCCTAATCTGTTCGGTCTGATTCTGCAGACACACTAGAGTATACGACATACATTCTACACATACACTTCTCACATACATACAATTTTCTTTATTAAATTAATCTGTTATTAATTTTTTGAAGCTAGAGTTGTTAAGTATGTTATTTTGGGGAGTGTGAGAGGGGGCATGAGCAAGTGGTGAAAGAGAGAGAGAGAGAGAGAGAGAGGGAGAGAGAGAGGGAGAGAGAGGGAGAGAGAGAGAGAGAGAGAGAGAGAGAGAGAGAGGTATCCATTTACTGAGGGAGTGTGGTGGACGGAATCTGGTGGATTCTCCAGAATAATGATATGGGGTTAAAAATAATGTGGGTGTTGATTCCCCTCACTCCAGGGACGACACAATAAAGTAAATCCACGACATTATTGGTTGCTCGTAAACGGGATCTTTGACAGGGGGATCTCTCGTAAACGGGATCTTTGACAGCGGAATCTCTCGAAAAAGTTGATCTTTGGACAACGGGATTTCTAGACGATGGGGCCTGTTGACACGGGATTTCTCGACAGGGGATCTCTCGATACAAGACGGTGATATCATATTAGTGAGGATCCAGATAGGGTGAATGTGGATAGGAGTTAAGACACATATCTTACCTGTTCACACTTCACACGTCTACTTAGGTCTGTAGTCCTAATTCTACTCTTGGCACTGAGTGATTGTGTTGTGTTGTGCTGTGTGGTGTTAAATATATAGATACATTTTAATTAATGATTATCTATATATTTGTTTTGGAAATAATTTGCACTGAACCTGCTGACTTACCTCTCTGAAATATGGCCACTCCTAAACTAACTGTGGCAGAACTAAGGGCAATGGTTGAAGAAATGGGTTTGTCGGGTTCTGCAATAACGGATTACATACAGGAGGTGGAGAGAGATTTTCGTCAAGCAGAAAGGGAAGATCGGAAGGCCGAGATGGAATTGAGAAAGATGGAGTTAGAAACTAAGAAACTTGAAGCTGAGCAAGAAACTTGAAGCTGAGCAAGCAGCTAAGAAACTTGAAGCTGAGCAAGCAACTAAGAAACTTGAAGCTGAGCAAGCCACTAGAAGGATGGAACTTGAAGCTGAGTAAGCAGCTAAGTAACTTGAAGCTGAGCAAGCAGCTAAGAGACTTGAAGCTGAGCAAGCAGCTAAGAAACTCGAAGCTGAGCAAGCAGCTAAGAGACTTGAAGCGGAGCAAGCAGCTAAGAAAGTGGAAGCTAAACAAGAAGCTCAGAAAAGGGAGCACGAGTACCGAATGCGGGAACTCGAGCTGAAGAGACAATCTAGTGGGGAAACTGAGGGAGCAGTGGAAGGTTCCTCTCTCCCTGGCTCAACCCCAGTAGCTGGACATAGTTACCATGCTATGAGGTTCCCTATAGCCGTCTACGAAGAAGACAAAGAGAAGATTGACCAGTACCTTCCACGCTTCGAGGCCATGTCGGTTGCTATGGGTCTGGATCGTGACAAATGGTGTCTTACGTTGTCCCAGGGATTACGCGGGACCGGATCCGAGGTTTATTCTCGCCTGCCGCCCAGACACGAAAACAATTACGACAAATTGAAAACGGCTCTGCTGAAACTTTTCGAAGTTACGTCACATACTTACCGGAAAAAATTTCGAGCAGCGAAACGAGAACCGGGAGAGTTGTTTGCAGCCTACAGTCTGCGACTGAAATTCTACCTCCATAAGTGGATGGATTTGGCTGGGTTCGCACATGACAATGAGAGGATGGAAGAGCTTATGGTGGTCGACCAGTTGAAGAAGCAAATGTCGAAACCTCTCAGGACATTCCTGGGAGAACAAGGGGCGGAACGTATTGACCTCGTGACGAAATTGGCAGAACGGTTCGTCGAGGTACATGGGGAGGCAGGGGAAAACCTTTCCACCAACACCAAAAGTCAAGATAACCAAGACCGGAAGAAAACCAAAAATACAGGAACCAAGAAAGGGGAACCTTATGTAAAAACTTCAGAGGAGAGTTTGGAGAAGAAGAAGGAGGGAAGCAAGAGCACCTCGAGCTCTACATCAAAACGACCGTGGTCGGAGAAGTGGTGTTCAATTTGTAAGTTACCCTCTCACAATACGAGGGACTGCAAATCGAAGGCTTTGAGCCCTCACTTCGCAGCATTTCAAGTGACTTCCAAGGAGGTTGTCACTGAAAATGCCAAAGTCAACAAGGAAGCTTGCCACCAGGAGAGCTTACTTAAGTCCGGCACTGGAAAATCTAGGACAGGGAAATGGTGCAAACACTGCAGGTAGAACACTCACAATGCTATTGACTGCAGGGTTAAGTCAGGAGATTTTCATTTCGTCGTGTGCCCAGAGAAACCTAAGGTGCAAACCACCGAATAGGTCGAGGCCGAGGAAGAGACTCCAGACCAGGATAAGCCACCTGTAGTGGAATTGATAGAGGTTAACGGCCGTCAAGGGGAGTGCTTATACGACACTGGACTGGACGGATAGGCCGTGATTTCTGCGGATCTGGTACACCCAGAACAATTCACAGGTGAGACCATGGAGATACCGCCTGCACAGAAGAGTGCTGCAGCCATGAAATTGCCTATTGCCAAAGTGGAGATTCGGTCAAGATATGTCACCGGCACAATCAAGGCCGCTGTATTGACTGATCCCATTTTCCCCGTCATCCTCGTTGCCGGTACGTCTTTCAGGGAATGCCCAGGGAGCCAATCCATATGGGAGAAATACAGACTCGCTCTCAGACGAGAACTGATCAGGCAGAAGCAATTGTGACTAACCCACTGCCGGGGGAGTTGCGAACTGCCCAGAGTGAGGATGCAACCTTACGTCCTTGCTACAAGAAGCTGCAGAAAAGTGCTGATCCACCAAAACGGGGGCAGTACTACATGAAGAATAGGATACTCTACAGGAGAGCCGGAAGGGGAGACAACCTACACGGTCAGTTGGTGGTCCCGAAGGCCCACCGTTCCCAGATTCTTCATATGGGGCATACCATCTCATTTAGTGGGCATATGGGTATTGCGGCCACGATGCAGCGAATTTCCTGCCATTACTATTGGCCGGGAATGATGTGCGTCGATATGTGAAGTCATGTCCTGAGTGTCAGATGGTGGCACCGAAACACTGGACAGCGCCGGTGGTCTTGGGTGAAATGCCCATCATGAACTCTCCTTTCGAGAGGGTAGCCATCGATATCATGATTCCACTTCCTAGGACTAGGAAGAGGAACATGTACATCCTCACAATGGTGGATTGCTGTTCGATGTGGGATGAAGCCATACCATTGCCAATCATTGATTCGAAACGAGTGGTTGATGCACTGATGGCGGCCTTTACAAGATTAGGCTTCCCTGATCAAATACTGGCGGACAATGGGTCCCAGTTTTGTGGGAAACTAATGGAGGAGGTATTTAGAGTGTTCCACTCTAATCATATACATACCAGCCCTTACCACCCTCAAGCCAATGGACAAGTTGAGCGTTTCAACGGCACGTTGATGACAATGCTCCGGAAACTGGCACAGGAAAAACCTGATAGGTGGGATGAATATATCCCAGCAGCACTCTTTGTCTATCGGGAAGTTCCTCATGGCTCAACAGGACTACCACCCGCTACTTTGCTGCTTTGTTGTCCAATCAAGGGACCGTTGGAAGCCATGTTGAGGAGTTGGACTGAGTAGGGGACGTCGGAAGAAGTGATATCTTCTTATAAATATGTGGAGGAACTGAAAGAAAAACTTCACAAAGGATGGACTCTGGCGACTCAAAACTTGAAAAAGGCCAGAAAAAGACATGCGACTTACTACAATTGTAGGTCTAAAGACAGATCTCTAGAGGTGGCAGACAAAGTTTTGTTGCTACTCCCAACGGGAACCAACAAACTGGAGATAGGTTGGCAAGGACCATTTCCCGTGGAAAGGGTGATATCCAGAACCAACTATCAGATCCGGATCCGGGGAAAGTCGAAGATTTTCCATATCAACCTCCTGCGGAAGTACGAGGAGAGACCCGGAGACAAAGCAGCCCATCTCATGGCAATGGCAGTTGCAGTGGAGACTGAAGTTTTGAGCTTTCTTGCAACTGAATCGTTATAGAAAAAGAATCAGGACAGCAGCTAAATACTTCATTCATTCATTGATTGGGCCATGTCTTTTTGACGCAGTCAGACTATCTCTGGGCTCCGTTACATATGAGAGCCGCTAGCTAATCCTTTTTGGGCTCTGTTGCATGTGAGAGTCGTTTTCAAGACGTCGCTTGAAGTGCCCTGTTTGGGGTGAAAAGAAGCCAGAAATCTGGTAGGGGCCCACCCAGGGGCTGAAGATACTGAAACCTGAGACGTTGAAAGAAGAAGCTCACCCGAAATTACGTCGTCGTCTAGATGATTTCAACAAGTACAAACTCCTAACGATTGGGTTCTACCTGGCAAGAAAATTTTCAACGGACATGGGTGAATCCATCTTTCTTCGATCAAGAGCAGAAATAATGGTAATTAGTTAAACTTTAAATGCCATTTTAGATACCATGGACTGATTGAACAATTATTATTAAGAACTGCGTAAGTTAAATACGATCATATCTTTAAAATTAGATTATAAAAGTGAATTTGATTGTATTAGTATATAGTAAAGTATTTCAGCTGAGCTCAGGACGAGTTTTTTTTTCAGGTACCAAGGAATATACAGAAGAAGAAGTTAATATGAATTACCTACATGTAGAATTACAACGTATCAGTACATGGTTGGGAGAATTAAAAGAGGCAGTTAATGAGGTAGAAAATTTTGTAGAAACGTTGCAGAACAGAACGACTAGACAAGACCCGTATAGATTTAAGGTAGATTACAATAGAGTAGGAAAGAATAACAGGAGACAATCACTGTTTAATAAAGACAGAAGACAATATGGTTATAACGAACCAAGGCCTGATGTATATAGGATAAAAGACAGTGAGAACAGACGTAATGGTGAAAAGTCGGACTGGTATAGCTGTTATAGATACAAGAATGGGTATGAGAGAGACTTTTCCAATAAGTTATGGAAGTGGCCATCCTATAGCAAGACTGCTAGGAAAAGACGTGACGAATGGTTTGAAAAAAGACATAGACAATATCTAAACTCAGGTGTAAGAGACAGAGTTGAACCTGTAAATAAAATACAAACTAATCCTAAAATGGTTGCGAATGTGACCAGTAGACAGGAAAATAAAACGACGGTGGTGATAAAGAAAATAGACCGAGAGACACAGACGCAAACAGATAAAATGATAGATAAGGAGACACAGACTCAGCTAGATAATATAGAGAAGAATGACCAAGTGCAAACTATTAAAACTCATCAGCTGAAATTAGAAAAGGGAGACACAGTTGAAATTAAGAAGGATAGACAGACGAGAACCAAAAATGAAAAGAGACCAAAGAGGAAAAGTATTGAGGAAAGAAATATTAACAGTCTGATAGTTAATAAAGGTACAACTGAGATGTCAAGTTCCTCAGACATTAAATTAATTCCTAAATGGTGTAGAAATATTAAGTGTGAGAGTTCAGGCTATGGAGAGAATATTTCAGATAAAGATATGGGAGTTGTACAGAATCGGAGCATGAGGAATAAAAGTAAGAGGAAAGTCAGACGTTCTAAAGCCGACTATGGGAATAGGATCGACGTGTCTGCAGTAAACTACTACTATGAATCTGATGAGGGAACTATTATTAGTGTGTCATCTGAAGATGAGATGGGGAAATATAAACGTTATGTAAGGTTGACAGGAAACAGTGAGCAGACCGACGCAAATGAAGGAAATAGGAAGAAAGCATTTAAGAAGAAGAATAATAATAAACAGATAGCGGAAATTTACTCGACGACAGAAAGTGACTTAAGAAAAATAGAAGAATATAGGACCTTAAGACCTGAGTACTTTAACAACAGGTTAACAACAGATAGTGAAGATGACATAATTGAAGAAAGACGTACTAAAGTACTGAGAGACAATGAAGAGACATTGTTTTGGCTTATGAGAGGAATAGCGGTTTGAGCAAATACATATGGGCTGTCTAAAATAGGCAGATGAATTTTTTTGGTGTAGCATCATATGGTACAGGGTAGGCAATAGGGTTGTTGAGGATAGAGAGTTACGGCAAATGATATTCTACGTGGATACGTAATACAGGATATCTTATGTTTGGTTGCGGTATAGGGAGAGTAAACAAGGTAAAAATATTCCTTTGTCCGGAATGAATAGATACAGAGAGTTAATCACGTTGAGTGATGTATAACTAGAGTGATTAAAGTAGAGTAGATTCAGCACAGAATTAGTAGAGAGAGAGAGATAAACTAGGTATGAATGCTCGTACTAGAGTGGATGGTTCGACTCAGAGCTATGACGTGATGTCTGAGATAGTTTCGCTTGGTGGTTTGAGAAGTAAGTATAGTATTGTTGACAGCTGAACCGAAAGTGTCTGATGAGGAGATATAGATTGAGGAGAAATTGAGTATCATGTGTAAAATAGCCAGTTGAACGCGAGAATATTAAGAGTAAAAGACTGTAGAAGTTGATGCTTGAAGAATACGAGTTCTTGGTGAAGGGCATGAAGTAATTACGTCAGCCTTGCGTAGAAAGAAGAGGTGATTAAATCTGAGAAAGTTGTTGTGTGGAGAAGTATAGAATGATAGTTACGAGGTTAGTGGCTCAGCGGAATGAGGTTTGTTTTGAGAGATCGTTGATAGTGCTGGTTAGTGTGTAAAAGAGATATAGTTGCGAGAGATAATATATAGATTCTGACCTTTGAAAACGAGTGAATGATTGAGAAAAGTAGAAATAAGTCAAACATATGTGCGTCGAGAATGGATAGGATGATGGCAAGTGATAAGTACAGCATGCATGTACGAGGCGGTTAGTCCGTGCGTGAGTATAACTGTAGACAAACAGGTGTTCGTCACGCTGAGTGAAGCAGGAGTGAGGTTTTGAAACGTCGTCAAGTGTCAATGTGGGTGGAAGTGATCGACACACTTAGGCTTGGTAGTTGTTGATACATGGTTGTCCAATTGTCCAGAGAGTTGAATAGCCTTATTACAACTGTTGTCAATATCATCTTCTGGTTTGCCATTTGATGATATTATACTTCCTAGGCACTTGAGATTCTTTACTTGTTTCGAGAAATGTTCGTTTAGCTGAATGGTTATTGTTTGTTCTTCTTTGGTTATAGTCGTTGCCTCTGTTTTGTTTGTGCTAAATTGTTAAAGTAGGTGATTAGAAAGGTGTGATGTCTTTTGCTTGGAATGTGTGATCTTGGACGGAATTTATGGAATTTATGACAGGTTGACAGAAAGAGAGTTAACATTCTGAATGACGTTTCATAAAATATGTTTAGTATTGTTGACAGGGACATGTTGAAGTATAAATGCCTGATACTGAGAAATGAGGAAAGTGAGGTCCGTTGTCAGTTATAAGTGGTGTGGGTTGCTGTTCTGTAAGAATCCCGATAAATAGGAAGAGGAGTGAAAGATACGGAGGTAAACAAAATTAGTTAAATGAATGTTGGAGAACGTGTTCCGATAAGTGTGACTAGTATCATCGCGGTGCAAGAACGCTAGGAGAGACTTGAGGATAGTTTAGAGTAGTTGTGGTGAGATGTTAAGAAAGTACTGATGCAGGAGAATGAAATATTATTTGCGTCGGATAGACGAGAAACTTAAAAGTAGAATTAGTCGTTTGTACAGTAGGTAGATGTATTGGTGAGAGGTCTATAGTAAATAGGCAGAATTTTTTGCTGGTCGTAGGAGGGTGGAGATACCGTAGTTAACGGTAATAATGATTAAGTAGTTGTAGTAATACTTGGAACAAATCCAAGGGAAACAATTAGTGTGTAGAGGTACGGTTTCCTTTAGTAGAGAGATGAGTTGTAGTGTGCTGGGATAACCGCCACAATAGTAGTAAGTGAAGTGATTTGAGCTGCAGTTTACAGCGGTTGGTTAGGAGTTAGTCTGGTAAAAGATAGAATATTGTGAGGGGAAAGAATCAATGATTGACGGTCATTTATTAATTAATGACTTTTGTTGAGAGAACAGATATTATTCTAAGTTAAGAATTGGTCTGTAGGTAACAGATATATATATATATATATATATATATATATATATATATATATATATATATATATATATATATATATATACATATATATATATATATATATATATATATATATATATATATATATATGGAGAGAGAGATATTTTGAGGTTAATGCTTAGCATTGAGTTGTTTTGTTTTATCTGTTATAGGAATAGATATATATTTCATTGGTTAGTATAAGAGACCAATGTTGGTTGAAAATATATAGTATGTTATATTATTTTTGCTTGATTTGGTCCTGTAAAATGATTGTTACTATTTGATTTTAGAATAGGATTATTGTGTTTTTAGCCTTTTGCGTACAAACTACTGGTCCGTAAAAGAGACCAGTAGTATTAGGTAACAATAGATTAGGATGTATGTTGTATTATTTTAATATATGTTTTTCTTTGAATGAGTTAATACCTTTAATTAATATGAGGGGAAACATAAATAATGTATAAAAACTTGGGGGGGGGGGGGGTGGGGGGGGGGGGGGTATGATATCCTGTTGTGATTTTATTTCGCTTCACTCATAATTTACGTGAATTGTCTTGTATGTTTATATATATATATATGTTAGAAATTAATTAAGTTATGTTTAATTTACATGGTTTTGTCTAGAATAAAGACAATACATGGGGCTTTATTTAGGACCCTTCGTTCAGAAAATAGTAATAAACTACTGAGAACTAGTAGAGAGACACATTCTCTTTGTGAATAACAAGTTTATGAGTATATTCTGCTAGCAAGATTGCTGTGATAATCAGCGTTGGGAGGTTAAGTTGTGGAAACATAGGCCATACTTAAGTGACGGGGTTACTACACAAGTAAAATGGTTATGGGGAATTTAAGTGAGCATTAATTGAAGATATATGGATTGGACGCCATATTGGGGAAGAAAAGATTAATGTGAATAACGTATATAGCAGTGGGGTAAATGAGGGGAAAGTTTAGAACATAGTTTCCATGGGGTCATAAGAGCCATGGTGTACTTTCATAAGAGACACGAGATTGCTGGCTTATAGAAGAAGAAGTGGGTAACGTGCTACGCCAGACAATTAGCAAAACATGAATTGAATCCATGTTTGACTCCGAAGAATGATTAGATACCGTGGATAGCAGTACAATAGTAAAGGGTTGTAAGTGTGTTAAATGAGAAATGAACATTGTCACTGTGGAGACAAAAGACATGGGGTTTTTGAGGGTCCGTGATATATAGACTATAATAGAATAATGTTGATTGGAAGCAGTCACAGACATGAGTATGGTGTTGCTGTTGATAACGGCACAAGTAGAGGTTTTAGTAGATATGGCCATAATAAATGGACATTAAGGGGTCGCTGAAATTTTCGGCGAGATTAAGAGAGAATTCTGAATGAGGTATGAGAGAAGGTTAGTTATGTGAGGTGATGGGTATAAAGTTGGAAGAGGTCTAGAGGGATGATGGACCTTGTTAATTGTGTACTGTCTGTAATATATAGACATTTGGAGGTGAATAATATTTTTGATGGTTGGTACTTGATGCTGTAGATAGCAGCGTAAACTGTTACCATAACAAGTGGTACTGTAGAAGAGATAATTGTTTTAGACTTTATTACATAAAGTCTCAAATGACATAGGGGGGGGGGGGGTAAAGGTGTGTGTGATTTAGCTAAGTGTGGTTTTTTTTGTGAGAAAGAGTTCTACTTCTTTGAATCTCCGGTGCGCACCGATTCCTTGTCTTTCTATCATGTGCGAGTGTTCTCAGGTTGATTGAAAGTAGAGAATTAATAAGTAATGTTGGTGATGACAATAGGGAGTTGGTATCAGAAGAGTACAGCGTTTGAAATTTTAAGCGGATTGTTCATGGAGAAGAAGGAGTGTTTATTTTCAAAAGGTAACCATATGTGTTATGATGTATTGTATAAAGTTGAGATTTAAATGTTATTGAGGATATGTAATTAAAATGTGTTATGTTTGAAGAGTCAGGAACGAAGAAGAAGTTCATAGTGGTTACAAAATAGAATATTTGCCTAAAATAGAGTTAGTTTGGGGCGGCTTAGAGAAATTATGGGACGTAAGGAGAGAAGATGTAGGATAAAAGGGGTTAGGAGTAAAGACTTTTGAAGAAGAAAAGTCTTTTTAAAACATAGGGAGGTGTAGCAGAATGAGGGTATTATTAGTATTAGCTAGGTGTGCAAGTCTACAGCACGCTTGAGCATCAATATAGAATAGTGAGAAGGATGCTCAAGTCGTGACGTAGCTGGGAGTTGGGTAGTTACAACCTGAACGGAGACAAGAGAACATCATGTTAGAAAGGTCTCTGTATAATGTTATCAACCAATAAACAAGTTTATAAGAAACACTTCAGGACTTAATCGTTGATCTGTACTGTTACAACCCGGAGACAAAGCAGCCCATCTCATGGCAATGGCAGTTGCAGTGTAGACTGAAGTGGGAACCAACGAGGGCAGTGAATATCCCCTGGTACACAAGGAAACCTACAGGGATGTGCAGGTGAACCCTGATCTGACCTCCCAGGAGAGGGAAAAGATTGCCCAGGTTCTCGAGTCTCATAAGGAGATACTGACTGATAAACCAGAACGAACGAGGTTGGTTGAGTTCGAGATGACTTTGACCACACAGGAGCCTGTTCGCCAAAAGGTTTACCCAGTGCCATTCTCTAAAGAAAAGGCCCTGGAGGAGAAATACAGAAACTACTGAAGGATGACGTGATTGCGCCATCCACATCCCCATACAATGCGGGGGTGGTTTTGTTACGAAAACCAAGTGGAGAACACCGGTTGTGTATAGACTATCGACTCTTGAACAGTCATACTCAATGTCAGGTGGAACCATTGCCGAATCCAACTCAGTTATTCGCTAGAATCCATAAGGCTAGGTACTTCTCAAAGGTGGATCTGAGTCGGGGGTATTATCAGATACCGGTCAAACCAGAGGTTCGACCCCTGCTGGCCTTCAGTACACCCAGTGGACATTACGAATTCAAGGTCAGACCATTTGGACTCAGCAATGCACCTAGTGTGTTTACTCGAATGATGAGGACCTTACTCGATCCCTTACAGGATCCGTCCATTATCTCATTCATGGATGATATACTGATTTCCAATGACAGCTTGGATGACCATTTGCAATCCTTGGAGAGAGTTTTCAATCGGCTCACGGAAGCATGGCTTACAGCTCGTCCAACCAAGTGGATGATTGGTTACCAGACTCTGGAATTTCTGGGTCACACCATCACTCCAGGACAAATTGTCCCAGAGGAAAAGAACCTAGAAAAAATCAGAAGTGCTCCAAGGCCAAAAACGAAGAAGGATGTGCGATCCTTTCTATCGTTGTGTGGGTTTTACCACAAATTTATCCCACATTTCACTGAACTGGGAGCTCCATTAACAGAAACCTTGAAAAAGGGATCCCCGGACCAATTCGTTTGGACACCGGAGTGCGAGAGTGCCTACAGTCAGTTGAAGGAGGCTTTGGTCAGCAAACCTGTGTTACAGCTCCATGACCTTTCCAAACCATTTGTGTTGAGAACGGATGCGAGTGGGATTGGAATTGGGGCAGCCTTGTTACAGGAAGGGAAAGACGATGCTTCGGTTTTGAAACCTGTGGCATACGCAAGCAAGAAACTTCTCCAGTCTGAGGGGAATTATTCGACCGTCGAGAGAGAGTGTTTGTCTCTTGTATGGGCCGTACAGATATTCCAGCCCTATTTATATGGAGTTCAATTTCGGGTCAAGACGGATCATCAGCCCTTGATGTTCCTGGCTACTTCTCAGAAGCTCAACTCCCGTTTGATGAGGTGGTCGTTGCTACTTCAACCCTACCAGTTCACAGTGGAGTATATACCTGGGAAGGAAGATGTTGGAGCAGATTTTTTGTCCAGACACCCAGCTCCTGAAGAAAAGGAATAAATCATCTGGATCGAACTTACAGTGGAAAAGAGTGAGATGGACTACTCTCTTAGGAGGGGGCCTATGTCACGAACCCACTGTCGTTAACGATAAGATGATAAACTAACAAAGAAACAGTCTGTATTCACAGCTGCAATTGTTTGTTACTAGTGGAGAAAAACTCAAGTCGGATCAAAGTAAACTACAAGTCTTTGAGAGTTCCCTAGAAACGAGAAATTTGTCGGCATTTGTTTGATGTTTTGTCGTTGAGAGAAAAAGCCTGTTGTGTTCGGGGTAGAAAGGGGAATAACTATGCTTGTGAGGTTGGAAACAACATTGTCTGGGGGAAGGAAAGTCGGCTAGATCTTAGAAGTGGAGAAATGAATTTCTATAGATCACAGGCGAGAGGGACTTTTGATGTACGGGAAAATAGTCCCGACAGGGAGGCAACCTGGTGTTTACATCGAATGACGTCACAAGGACAAATCCCCGATTGTATGCAAAACAGAATTTGTTACCGTTAGTTTGCCCAAGAGAGTTGGCCTAGGTGGAAGTGTTTCGACTCGTTCTGTTTTAGTTTAGAAAAGAATCTAGCGTGTTCGGTATCAATTAGTGTTGAGGAACATGTGTCTTTTATGGCAAGCATAGATTCGATGTAGGATAGAGCTGAGTGTTTATAAGGTATTTACAACACATCATTTAGATGTAAATAATGTAGAATAATCTAGTGTTTAATAGAACTAGAGCTTGAACGTAGTGTTGTTGAGTTGTGGTTAGGTATTCAAGGAGTGTCGGCGACAGTGGGCAGTCGCATTATTAAAATTAACTAGTGTGAGACGTCAATTAGCTCAGCAGGTTGGAAATAGTGAAGTGGGATGATATTTAGAAGGATTGAGGATGTTGGGGGGGGGGGATAGGGGAAATGTCCAATAGTGGGATCTTCCAGTGGGGGTCTACTGGGGTTCTGCACTTTACATTTTGGCCTTTCCGTGTCTTTCCCTAATTCATACCGATGTGATGAGCTCCTCTGCTCATGACAGAGTATGGTTCACTGTCATTTATCTGAGTGAGGCCGTCGGCCTACACTCATCTAATAGGAGTCAGTGTCCGGTTGCTCTCACCGGTGTGTTCTCTCTCTTTCACAGGTTCCCTCAGGTTACTCAAGTTACTCAGGTTACTCAGTGAAGCTGAAACATCACTGCTTACTAGAATGGAGACTTTAGTGCAGGCAGAGTTATTCAGCAGCTTTTGCACTGGGCCCATGATGAAAGGGGTCTGAAGGAATATGGCTCGGTTGAGCCGAAACATATACATATCCAACAGATGACTTCTTAGTGATAGTATCATGGAAGTCAATAGTGAAATTATTTATCAAAACCACATGTGAGCAGAAAACTAGAGATTGTTTTTCCACATCATTTGGAGAAGGAACAATCGTGAGATTAATGTTACAAAAACCACATGTGAACAGAACGATGATTGTGTTTTCACACCACTTGTGAACAGAACAATAGTATTTGTTTTTCTACATCATATGGGAAAAGAACAATAGGGAGTATTTAGGAAATTAGCATATTCCTATGAGACTATGTACAACAACTGTGTAAGGGTGAAAACTTTAGGACCTTTAGAAAAGGATTCATGTTATGTCAAGGGACAGTGTTCCGGGTTTTCACAAGACATGGATGTTTTAAGTCTCAGAACATTAGGGACATTTAATAACATGCTGTGTGATCGATTCAGGATCAGTATCTAACTATATCCGTGATTGGTGACCAAGTATCTGGGTTATCCAAAAAACCACCGGAGGAAGTCAACATCTAGCAGGAAGGACACATAGTTTGGTGAGGTCATTTTGTGCTGACTCTAATGATGTGGTGTAATCCTTACCGGGATGATAGGATCTGGCTCCTAAGCTGTTCGGTCTGATTCTGCAAACACACCAGAGTATACGACATACATTCTACACATACACTTCTCACATACATACACTTTTCTTTATTAAATTAATCTGTTATTAATTTTTTGAAGCTAGAGTTGTTAAGTATGTTGTTTTGGGGAGTGTGAGAGGGGGCATGAGCAAGTGGTGAAAGAGAGAGAGAGAGAGAAAGAGGTATCCATTGACTGAGGGAGTGTGGTGGACGGAATCTGGTGGATTCTCCAGAATAATGATATGGGGTTAAAAATAATGTGGGTGTTGATTCCCCTCACTCCAGGGACGACACAATAAAGTAAATCCACGACAGATAGGTACATTTTATACAGGGAGTACTCCACGTGTGTAGGTTGAACAAGTGTGTGTAGGTTGAACAGAGATACACTCTAAAACAATTCATAGAAGGAATGTGTCTAGCTTGAAAAGAGAGATACTCTACAACAATTCTTAGGAGGGATATATGCAGCTTGAATAGAGAGATACTCTACATTACTCTACAACAATTCATAGACGGGATGTGTTTAGCTTGAACAGAGAGATACTCTACAAGAATTCAAAGAAGAGATGTGTGTAGCTTGAACAAGGAGGTACTCCACAACAATTCATAGTAGGGATGCGTGTAGAGTTCCGCACGAACTCCGTAGCTCCAGAGACGACCCCCTGAAAATTGCATTCGTGAACCGAATAACGAAGTCTGAAATCGAACCTACAAACATCGACGCACGAGGCAGGCGGCACGGTGACCTCTCTCCCTCGGTCGCTTTCTCTCTCTCTCTCTCTCGGTCTCTATCTCGGTCTTTCTCTCCCTCGGTCTCCATCTTTCCCTCGGCCTCTCTCTCTCTCTCTCTCTCTCTCTCTCTCTCTCTCTATATATATATATATATATATATATATATATATATATATATATATATATATATATATATATATATACACAAACACACACTCACACACACACACAAAGTCAGATGGAATGCAGGCAGTGTGTGACCGGCACAATCATATTAGAGGTGTTTAGTTTATGTAAACACTGGAGACATGACAGACAAAGAAGAAAGAAATATACTTCACACAGAGAAACCTGGCCAAGATCTGCCTTTCATCTGCCAGATTGTACACGGCACCCGCTGCCGACCGACAGGAGACGGCCAATCTGGGCCCACATCAGCCCGATTAGTTTCCGCTTTCGTGACCTATCTGAGCGCTATCAGAGCCACTTGTTGGTGGAAATACAGACAACAAATAATGGAACGGGCGGACGGACACACACATCAAAATATGCTCCTTTACTTTTATAGTGTTACAAGATAACAATTGGCACAATAAGGTACTTCTGTCTTTATTATCTTCCTCCTTCTTCATCTTCCTCATCTTCTTTTCCTCCTCATTTTTCTCCTTTTTTCCCCGTCCCTCCTCCTCTTCCTCCTTCTTCTTCTCTCCTCCCCTCAGCCTCCTTCGTTATTTACTGAGGCTGCTACTTCTTCTTTGCATGCCATTTTGTCTTTGTCATATTTGCCCACCCTTTCAAAGGGAGTTGGGAAACAAAAATCAATTCAACCACGTCGATGTGGTTTTAGAGAACATTGTTGAAAATAGAACTGACACCCAAACTGAGAAATATATATGTCTTGATAGTTGTCTCCTGCACCTCCTCCTCCTCCTCCTCCTGGGAATATTCTAAACAGTTGAGTCGGTACAATTACCTAGGAACAGTCATACCATCTTATGGGAGGTGCCTTGAAGAGATTATAACAAGAATTGCCAAGGCGAAGGTAGCCTTCTGCAAGATAGGAAACATATAGACCAATAAAAACATGTTAATTGCAACGAGAGAAAAAATATTGAAGTGCCACATAGAACCTGTACTTTTGAATGGATGTGAAGCGTGGACAATGAGCAATCAAGCTGAAAACATCTAATGGCTGTGGAAATGTGGTTTCTGAGGAAAATACCATGACTACAATGGACAGGCAGAAAACTAGTGACTAAGTCCTACATGAAACAAATGAAAATCGTAAACTGATAAGAGGAAGTAGACGTAGACAGTCACAATTTTTGGTCACGTTATGAGAGGAAATAAATTGGAGAACATGGTGACAACCGTCAAGTTTGAGGGGAAAAGAAGAAGGGGAATGCAGAGATGTAAATATCTGGACGGCTTGACCACGTGGTAGGGCTGTGACAAGAACACATAGCTGATCCACGGCTGTGGTGATTGTATGAGATGGCGAAACATGACCGTCCACACTTATCGGCATGGTACATGATGATGATGCCGATAGTAAATATGTGAGGTATGTGACAGATATGTGACGTCTGTGGTAGGTAATATTATGTGGAGTCTGTGATGGATAAATGAAATTCTTGGTGTGTGTCTGAGGTCTATGATTTTTATGTGAAGTCGTTGGTTGATTTGTTAATCAGTGTTACATATGTGGTGTTTTTTTTTTTTAGAGACATCGGTGTTTGTGATGGGTTCGTGGTGGCCATGTGAGGTATGTCAAGAGAAATCAGAACACATTATAGGCATATTAGGTAAGGGAGAGCTCAGACTAGGAACCAGAGAAAGACAAGACCTGGAAAGAGGAAAACATAAAGAAAACAACTGACTGGCTTGCAAGGCGGTAGCTGTGCATCATGTGCATCATGTGCATCATGTGCATCAGTCATTGAAATGCTCACAGCTCTGGTAGCGAGAAACTGTTCTACTGATGAACATCCACGACTTTGATGCTCTCATGTTGCGGGAGACTAGTAGTGTAAGAGAAGATGTCTCCGTCAAGTGCCCTGGCTGAGTTACACAAACCCCTGTAGGACATTATGGACGAGTGCAGGATGTTTGTAGAAGAGGAGGTCTTTTACTGATGGATTGCTGTGAATAATTTCAACATTAAGGCAGAACAAACCAATTGAATCAAACATTTACGTATACAGAATACATCTGTGTTTAAAGAATCGGGTTTAAAGTGTGTATTCTACAAGAAAGCGAATGGAAATTCCCCTCCAAGATAATGGAGAAATGGAATAAGATGCATACCTGTCGAGGTTTTCAACTCTGGAACAAAGCAGTCGGAGGAAGAGAGAGAGAGAGAGAGAGAGAGAGAGAGAGAGAGAGAGAGAGAGAGAGAGAGAGAGAGAGAGAGAGAGAGAGAGAGAGAGAGAGAGAGAGAGAGAGAAGGGGGGGGGGAGATGGGAGAAGAAACTCAACTGATAATTGAGTCTTGTCTTGGTCCAGACACTGCTAGCATGGGACTGACCTTGCGCAAGAACGGACTTCTGGCCAGGTTCCGGGCCACAGTGAGCTCGGGTGTACATGTCTAGTACTGATGTGGCTATGACGGCTGCTGGCTCTGTCACGCCTCCTTCACATCTGTCCAATAGACCGATTTTCAATGTGTGTGCTGCGCGCGCGCCTGTGTGCGTGCGTGCGCGTGTGTGTGTGTGCGCGCGCGCGTGTGTGTGTGTGGTTATGTTGTTATTGATTGTCTTGAAACTTTCATTAAACATAAGTGAATTACAGACGGGTAGGAGATCTCAGGGTCGGCCTCTACTACGATACAAAGATGTGTGTAAGCGGGACATGATTGATACAGGCATTGATAATGCACATTGAGAGCAAGTCGCCGCTGAACGTGTTTAATGGAGGGCAACTATCAGAAATGGAATAAAGACAAAGGAGAAAATGATTGCAGATAAAGCACACACAGAGCGTGAGAGACGTAAGATGATGCATGATGGTGGAAATGACCATGTTTTCACATGCATCCACTGTGGACAAACATTTACAGCACGAATTGGCCTTATCTGCCACACTCACCACCTTCATGGGTCGTAGTTATTAAGCCTTTTTGAAGTACAATGTACCAAACTATCGTCTCTTAAGACGGAAAGGTGCCAATGAATGAATGAATAAAAAGAAGTCCGTCTGAAGCTTCTGGTTGAATTTTTCTGCAGAGATACCATCCACTAGAGCCGAGGTGGCTGTACGGACCAGGCCAATGTCCGTGAACATGACTGGCCGACCTCCAGGGCCGGCACACACAAGAGGAGCGCTGAGGACGACTCTTGACCACACAACCAGTCTATGACTCTTATCCAAGCTATTTGGTGCGGGTCCCACAATTGTATAGACGACCGGACATTCCATGGGCGAGGTGGTCAATACACGCCGTCTGCCTTTACTGTCCCGAACATTTATTGGTGCCCATTTGTGGGTGTGTAGATCTGGGAGTCCACATCAAGGAAAATATCGCCGCCTCGATGAGGTTTCGAACACATCCTCACCGAAGAAGCATGCAAGCTTACGAGCCGCTGTGCTGCCGCGGCTCAATGGCCACACAATACTGACTGTAAATGATCACGTGTTGGCTGATATATTCTGATAGACTGTCCGCTGAGGAGATACAACATTCATGACAACTGGCAAGATGAATGCCAAACGAGATCAATAGTGGCGCAGATGAGTTATTTCATCATAAAGGTAGGTGACATCATCAACATCATTCACTAATTTACAACAGTATACTCCTTCAGTGAATATAAACATACAAGCCAGGAGCAATAGACTGCAGAATTTATTTCTTGACACATTTCATTGCACCTAGTCATATTGCTACACATTGCTTGGTTATATATCATATGTCCTCCCTACGACGCTTGACGGCAGAAGTGAAAGATGAGGATGAGGATGATGTATCATATGAAGGGTATATGTGAATTATACTGTGGCTGAAATACATACCACTTGGTAGCTGATACTATTGGAATGTGCAGTATTTTTAACACAATGAAGAGTAACAATGAAGACTTCCGGTCTGCATAATCCCGTGTTAGATAGCAAATACACAGAAGCCTAATTATGAGAGAATGTAAAACCGATAGAAAGAATTCATTGTGGCTCTACGATTATCGCAGGGGAAACATTGCTTCACAATCGAATATTATCAGTGGCCATGCGTGTCAGCCAACATATAATACATCTGTTCGCTTCACATATTTGCACCAGACGAGATGCAGCCAGATGTGCCAGGCAATAGATTGTGCAACCTAAGGGCCTACCTTTGTTTAAGCATTCCCGAACACAGTGAGCATCTGGCTACACAGAGCGTACCGGATTTCCTTCCAGCATCAGCATTAAAATAACCTGATACAGAATATCAACGTTTGTCAACAGACATAGCCCTGGCATATGTTACCATATGAATACCTGTAGCTGTTGTTGAACTATACACAAAGAAGGCATCCTGTATAACAGCAAGGGATGCGATTCAATTCCATTGTACACAATAGTTTGTATATGCGTACATCAATGTGCAACAGGACAAGAGTGGCAGACGGCGGACGATCTGCAGTATTGCAGAGAGACAGACATGCGTTTCATTCATTCTAGTTTGGCTTTCAATGCGTCAGCATTGTGCCGGTCGTTTCATTTGTTGAAAATGTTATCGATTTATTTCATAGTTTCTGTGCATTTCTCTTCGACATTTTCTAACACGAACTTCCCTAAACATAAACAGCTAATCCACAAGCACTTACCCTTATTTGTTGTGTGTTGCCCGAGAATCCATATTCTAAACCACAGTTTTACGTTGCTAGTGACCAGTTCTCTCTCTCTCTTCCCCCCCCCCCCCTCAACCATAACTTTCTTAATGCACACTGGATTCACATGCAAGGGCACTAGTTTTCGATATTCGCGATACTGTTATGTTAATCATCATCATAACCATTAGCATTATCATCTTTAGTGGCTTATACTGCATAACTTCCCCTCCTTGGACTTCTAGTCCATTATGGAGGATAGGCGGTTGAACTGTTAAAGCACCTGAAGTGTTTATGATTTACGGGTTACTTAAGCATTTTTCTCATGTTGCATTGGTAGTGCATGGTTCCGTCGCCCAGCTACTGAGTTGAGTGCGTGGAGCGACACTGTGATGTTGTGAATTTCGCGTTAAGTGCTTTTACATCTGTCCCCAGTTGTTTGTAGCATGGTAAGCATGTTCAGAAACATGGTGGTCAGCCGGTCGTTAAACTAACTGGGTTGTAGTAATATGTGGCTGATGGTTTTCTAGTATAGATATATAGTAATATGTGGCTGATGGTTTTCTAGTATAGATATATAGTAATATGTGGCTGATGGTTTTCTAGTATAGATATATAGTAATATGTGGCTGATGGTTTTCTAGTTACTGCCGCTTCCAGCAACGATGAACTCTATTTTGCGTGGCGGACTTTTGTGTTGGCATTATGACAGCGGCATTATGCATAGTATACCTGTTAGGGGTGTTGGTTTGTCGGGACTCCTGTCTGTTCCACTTTTCACGCGGGACAGTGAGAAGCATTTTGTGTGATATTCACTGGCACAGGTACGGAGCATAATGGGGCGACCATTTGCCGTGAAGATGGACTAACGACTAATTCTCCCTTCATACATCTTTCACAATTCTTTTCTGTCACAAGCCAGCTTCCCTGTCTCTGTTGCAGTCACATGTAAATTATCTATCATTTCTCGAATCTGTTCACGACTTGATCTTTATCTTCTCCGCTTCCCCGATACTCTTCCCTATAATAATATGTTCCAGGGTCATGCCACTTTGTATGACCAACATATTTCACGTTCCTTCATTTTTGTTGTTATAATAACCATTCGTCTTTAATATTGAATTCTTGTTGGGTGGAATTGTGTACTTTCATTCCCGTCTAATGAATTGTTAATACTCTCTGGCTCTGCTACTCTTGGAAGACTGAGCACCAAATCCGTGGCATGTAGGCCGGATCGACGCTCCAACTGTGGGAGTTCGGATAACTGTTAACACCACAGACATGGTTGTCAAGCTATTTACCAGAAGTGTTCTTCTTGTCTGCACGAAGACTACATCAATCTTCCATGGTATCTGTTGTCTTGAATGAGGTTGACAGCTAAGCAGTTAGCAACAATCTGGAGTGAGAAAACCTAGGCGTAAGACTGTAACTGTGACAGAATATATTAGGCATTTATTGTAAGTAAAGCCATAGAGCACACGGGTCATATGTCGTTAGACACATATTTGTATAGACTCATTGACACTGGGTCGCTCATGTCAACATACGCCGGCCGCTTTTACTTCTCAAGACACGTAATTTTAACTGAATTAGGTAATGTCAGTCGAGGAGACCAGGTCAGATTTAACAATAAGCCCCGGTGTGGATTCGAATCCATGACCACCGGGCCGGCAGGCGAAGATCTAGCCACTAGGTGCCGCTTCTCCCAGGGACTGTCCGAGCTACCCGGCAGGCGAAGATCTAGCCACTAGGTGCCGCTTCTCCCAGGGACTGTCCTAGCTACCCGGCAGGCGAAGTTCTAGCCACTAGGTGCCGCTTCTCCCAGGGACTGTCCTAGCTACCCGGCAGGCGAAGATCTAGCCACTAGGTGCCGCTTCTCCCAGGGACTGTCCTAGCTACCCGGCAGGCGAAGTTCTAGCCACTAGGTGCCGCTTCTCCCAGGCACTGTCCTAGCTACCCGGCAGGCGAAGTTCTAGCCACTAGGTGCCGCTTCTCCCAGGGACTGTCCGAGCTACCCGGCAGGCGAAGATCTAGTCACTAGGTGCCGCTTCTCCCAGGAACTGTCCGAGCTACAAGGCAGGCGAAGATCTAGTCACTAGGTGCCGCTTCTCCCAGGGACTGTCCGAGCTACCCGGCAGGCGAAGATCTAGCCAATAGGTGCCGTTTCTCCCAGGGACTATCCTAGCTACCCGGCAGGCGAAGATCTAGTCACTAGGTGCCGCTTCTCCCAGGGACTGTCCTAGCTACCCGGCAGGCGAAGATCTAGTCACTAGGTGCCGCTTCTCCCAGGGACTGTCCTAGCTACCCGGCAGGCGAAGATCTAGCCACTAGGTGCCGCTTCTCCCAGGGACTGTCCTAGCTACCCGGCAGGCGAAGTTCTAGCCACTAGGTGCCGCTTCTCCCAGGGACTGTCCTAGCTACCCGGCAGGCGAAGATCTAGCCACTAGGTGCCGCTTCTCCCAGGGACTGTCCTAGCTACCCGGCAGGCGAAGTTCTAGCCACTAGGTGCCGCTTCTCCCAGGCACTATCCTAGCTACCCGGCAGGCGAAGTTCTAGCCACTAGGTGCCGCTTCTCCCAGGGACTGTCCGAGCTACCCGGCAGGCGAAGATCTAGTCACTAGGTGCCGCTTCTCCCAGGAACTGTCCGAGCTACAAGGCAGGCGAAGATCTAGTCACTAGGTGCCGCTTCTCCCAGGGACTGTCCGAGCTACCCGGCAGGCGAAGATCTAGCCAATAGGTGCCGTTTCTCCCAGGGACTATCCTAGCTACCCGGCAGGCGAAGATCTAGTCACTAGGTGCCGCTTCTCCCAGGGACTGTCCTAGCTACCCGGCAGGCGAAGATCTAGTCACTAGGTGCCGCTTCTCACAGGGACTGTCCTAGCTACCCGGCAGGCGAAGATCTAGTCACTAGGTGCCGCTTCTCCCAGGGACTGTCCTAGCTACCCGGCAGGCGAAGATCTAGTCACTAGGTGCCGCTTCTCACAGGGACTGTCCTAGCTACCCGGCAGGCGAAGATCTAGTCACTAGGTGCCGCTTCTCCCAGGGACTGTCCGAGCTACCCGGCAGGCGAAGATCTAGTCACTAGGTGCCGCTTCTCCCAGGAACTGTCCGAGCTACAAGGCAGGCGAAGATCTAGTCACTAGGTGCCGCTTCTCCCAGGGACTGTCCGAGCTACCCGGCAGGCGAAGATCTAGCCACTAGGTGCCGCTTCTCCCAGGGACTGTCCTAGCTACCCGGCAGGCGAAGTTCTAGCCACTAGGTGCCGCTTCTCCCAGGGACTGTCCTAGCTACCCGGCAGGCGAAGATCTAGCCACTAGGTGCCGCTTCTCCCAGGGACTGTCCTAGCTACCCGGCAGGCGAAGTTCTAGCCACTCGGTGCCGCTTCTCCCAGGCACTGTCCTAGCTACCCGGCAGGCGAAGTTCTAGCCACTAGGTGCCGCTTCTCCCAGGGACTGTCCGAGCTACCCGGCAGGCGAAGATCTAGTCACTAGGTGCCGCTTCTCCCAGGAACTGTCCGAGCTACAAGGCAGGCGAAGATCTAGTCACTAGGTGCCGCTTCTCCCAGGGACTGTCCGAGCTACCCGGCAGGCGAAGATCTAGCCAATAGGTGCCGTTTCTCTCAGGGACTATCCTAGCTACCCGGCAGGCGAAGATCTAGTCACTAGGTGCCGCTTCTCCCAGGGACTGTCGTAGCTACCCGGCAGGCGAAGATCTAGTCACTAGGTGCCGCTTCTCACAGGGACTGTCCTAGCTACCCGGCAGGCGAAGATCTAGTCACTAGGTGGCGCTTCTCCCAGGGACTGTCCGAGCTACCCGGCAGGCGAAGATCTAGTCACTAGGTGCCGCTTCTCCCAGGAACTGTCCGAGCTACAAGGCAGGCGAAGATCTAGTCACTAGGTGCCGCTTCTCCCAGGGACTGTCCGAGCTACCCGGCAGGCGAAGATCTAGCCAATAGGTGCCGCTTCTCCCAGGGACTGTCCGAGCTACCCGGTAGGCGAATTTCTAGCCACTAGGTGCCGCTTCTCCCAGGCACTGTCCTAGCTACCCGGCAGGCGAAGTTCTAGCCACTAGGTGCCGCTTCTCCCAGGGACTGTCCGAGCTACCCGGCAGGCGAAGATTTAGCCTCTAGGTGCCGCTTCTCCCAGGCACTGTCCTAGCTACCCGGCAGGCGAAGGTCTAGCCACTAGGTGCCGCCTCACCCAGGCACTGACCTGATCACCGGGCAATCGAAGGTCTAGCCACTAGGTGCCGCCTCACCCAGGCACTGCCCTACAATGATTTAGACATGTTGGCAAATATAGGAAGCAGTAAGGACACGATGAACCTCCCATGGCCACCACATAAATGGAGACACACCAATGAAGACACATCAATGAAGACACACCAATAGAGACACAGTAGTGGAGACATACCAGTGAAGACATACTGGTGGAGAGACATCAATGGAGACACATCAATGGAAACATACCAGTGGAGACATACCAGTGGAGACACATCAATGGAGACACACCAGTGGCGACACATCAATAGAGACACATAAATGGAGACACATCAATGGAGACACATCAATAGAGACACACCAGTGGAGACACATCAATGGAGACACATCAATGGAGACACATCAATGGCGACACACCAGTGGAGACACATCAATGGCGACAAACCAGTGGAGACACATCTATGGAGACACACTAATGGAGACACATCAATGGGGACATATCAATGGAGACATACCAGTGGAGACACACCGATGGAGATACACCAGTGCAGACACACCAGTGGAGACATACCAGTGGAGACACATCAATGGAGACACATCAATGGAGACACATCAATGGAGACACATCAATGGAGATACCCAGTGGAATCACACCAGTGGAGACACATCAATAGAGATGCATCAATAGAGACACACCAGTGGGGACACATCATTGGAGACACATAAATGGGGACACATCAATGAAGACATATCAATGGAGAGACATCAATGAGGACATGCCAATATCACAAACTACTGATGGGTTTAGGCTCATGTTCACTGCACATAACTAAATCCATAAGCGCGTCAGGTTCTTCCCATAGATTACACAATGAGAATATTTGTAGGGATAATGTTTGACCTAATTAGGTCAGATAATTACAGTCAATAAAATTAAGTCTTCATTAGATTCCTTTCATCACTCCGCGAGTAAAAATGTAACGTTTGCTTGAGTCGTAATTAGCTTCAACAAATGAAAAATTAAATGATCAATATTCAAAACAATATATTCCCCTAATGAATATAAACACACAAGCCACAAACAATATGCTGCTATATGTATTGCCTGGCATATTTCGCAACATCTTGTCAGGTGCATACTGCAGAGTTGTATATCTTATGAAGTGAATATTGGAGAATACTTAATATGAAACAATTAAAACACATAGTCACAGGTATTGTTCAAATGTGGAACATCTGTTATCCCCACGGTAATTTCAAAGTTACCACGAACTCTTTCCGTTCAGACGATTTTGTGCGAACAGAACGAATTCGTGGTAAATTTGAAATTACCGTGGGGATAACCGAGGTCCCACATTCGAATAATACCTGCGACAGTGTGTTTTAACTGTTTCAGCTTAAGTATGATTCATTTATTCACTGCATATGGAATATAATTCTGTAGTATGTACCTGAGGAGATGCAGCGAAATATGCCAGGCAATAAATCGTGCAACATCTTGTTTGTGGTTTCCGTGTTTACATTATGAATATGTTAATTCACATACAGCCTTCGTTAGCGCCGAATATTGGGTTGCGCTCACCGAACCCGACATCCCATATTGTGGCAATGGCTTCGGGCGGAGAAGCACAATTGGGAGGGTAAAAGACTTATCCTGGTGAGAGCAAATGCAACCTAAAGGTTAAATGTCATGACAGGGCAGACCAGGCCTTGTTCGGCAACTAATTTAGGATCGAAGCTCCCACAGGCGGACAGTTAGAACATTGCTTTGCTGCTCCGGCGGCTTCCAAAGCTTGTCTTGTTCCAGATGTGTTGGTGTTACCTTTCCTCTGGAGTGAACTAGGTATACCGAGAGAGGAATCAGCCTACATGGGCAATACACGGTCTCTACAATTCAGCCCAGGCTTTGTGCTATGGAGAGGTTATTATGCCTTGTTTGAAATACAATGTAACGAAAAAGTCGAGACGGCATGGTACCAATACAATTCCGATATTTCAGTTATTTTACTGAAAAAATTAATAACATGATGCTGGCAAGCACGAACGTATCTCTAGGTTAATTCTAACACATTTCGCTTGCTAGTGATTAAAACAAATAAAAAATGTAATGTAACATCTCCACTTAGAATTTGGGGATTGAACGAGGATCTATTGGATTATAGTTGTCAAGATCTATTCAACCATGCAGGTCTCTTAATTTTCTTTTCTTGTTTATTTAAACAGAACATATTACTGGAGGGAAAACCCGAATTGGTGCACACGCATCCATAATGGGGCCCGGATAAATCCAGATGGGAGGATAGAACAGAAGGCAATATGAGAACACAGGCATTTGTTATTTCGATTTTAAGCACACATATTATCTCCAGAATTAGTCCTTCGTGCATGCCAAAGAGAATCAATCACAACAGCATTTGTTTACCATGCATGTGAAAGACATTCTGTCACGCCAGCATTTGTTCATCGGTTATGTCAACGATTATCAATCAGTTCATTTATCACGTCAGCATTTGTTCATCGATCATGTCAACGACTATCAATCACATCACTATCAGTTCATTTATCACATCACAGGCAGTTAATACGTCTGCATTTGTTCATCGTGCATATATATGACTAACAATCACGTGATCATTAGTTCATTTATCACGTCAAAAACAATCATTCACGTTAGCATTAGTTCATTCATCACGTGAAAAACTGTTAATCACGTCAGCATTAGTTCATTGATCACGTCAAAAACAATAAACGACAACATCATTAGATTACCACACATGTAAAAGACAATCAATCACATCAGCATTTGTTCATCGATTCATGTCAAAGAGTATCAATCACATCAGCATTTGTTCAGTGATGACGCCAGAGACAATCAGTCACGTCATCATTAGTTCAACGTGCTCGCCAAAGACAATCAACAACGGTAGCATTAGTTCTTGGCGCAAGACAAAGACGCTTCCAGGAGTTAGGAACACCGATAGAAGGAAGACCTAGGGCCAGAGATGTATGCCTTCCGTCCTCCTAACCATAGGTCAAGTGTCCACTTCAGACACGACTTGTGAAGCAAGTAATAGCAAGTGATCACTTTACGACTTTCACCTCAGTTAACGTTTAGAAATACGGCGTGTCGTTCTCACATCCGTGCTTCTTTAAACAGTTATGTCTTTAGTATGTCTATGATTCTGTCTTCTGGCTGTCTCTGATTCGCTCTTCAGGCGGTCTCTCATCCTGTCTATATGCAGTCTCTCATTCTGTCTACTGGCTGTCTCTGATTCTATCTACAGGCTGTCTCTCATTCTGTCTACAGGCTGTCTTTGATTCTGTCTTCAGGCTGTCTCTGATTCTGTCTGCAGGCTGTCTCTCATTCTGTCTACAGGCTGCACGTTGAAAGTAATAATTTATACAGTCATCTAAGACTTTTACCACTTAGAAAGCGCTTTCTTTTTAACAAAACCAAAATTAGTGAATAAAATTAGATCTCAAAATACCCCAGAGTATCTTCTGCCACTGATTCAATCTAATGCAATGAACAGCAAGCTCCTAAATTTGTTATATGTCCCAAAGCCTAGATTGTACCTATACAAAACATGTTTCGCTTATTCTGGTGCTCACTTATGGAATGATCTACCTCCAGATCTGAAAACTCCAATGAGTCCCTACACATTTAACCGAAAACTCTTTCAATACTTAATCCATACCGACTATATGCCACCATAATTCATTTGATGGTATAATTGTTGTTTTTAAATTGTGTTTAATTGTTATAATAGTTCATTATTATTGTTTAAACATAACTGTTCACTATATATGAGTGTGCATGTGGGAGAGAGAGAGAGAGAGAGAGAGAGAGAGAGAGAGAGAGAGGGAGAGAAAGTGGGTGTCAGAGAGAGTGAGAGAGTGAATGTGTGTGTGTGCGCACGTGCATGTGTGTGTGGAGAGAGTGATTGAGCGAGAAATGGTGAGGAATGTGTCAGTGCATGCATTCGTACGTGTATGTGTGAGAGTGAGTGAGGGAGTGTGTGCGTGCGTGCTTTCATGCGTATGTATATGTGTGAGAGAGTGTGACTGATAGAGTGAGTGTATGTGTGTGAAGGATTGTGTGAGAGAGAGAGACAGAGAGAGAGAGAGTGAATAAGTGAGTGAATGAGTGAGGAGTGAATGAATGAGAGAGTGAGTGTGTGTGAGTGAGTAGAGAGTGTGTGTGTTGTGTGTGTGTGAGAGAGAGAGAGAGAGAGAGAGAGAGAGAGAGAGAGTAAAACAGTGAGTGAGTGAGTGCGCTAGGGTAAGTGAAACATTGAGTGATAGCGTGAGGGTGTGTTTCTGTCTGTGTATGAGTGAGAGAGAGAGAGAGAGAGAGAGAGAGAGAGAGAGAGAGAGAGAGAGTAAGAGAGTTAGAGATAGAGTGAATGAATATGGACAGAGTGAATGCATGAGGGAAATAGTGAGTGTGTAAGAGATAGGGTGAGCAAGAAAGAGAGAGAGAGAGAGAGAGAGAGAGAGAGAGAGAGAGAGAGAGAGAGTGTGCGTGAGCAAGCGAGAGAGAGAGAGTGGGACAGTGGGAGAGTGGATGTGTTAGTGTAGTGTGTGTGCGTGAGCGCGCGCATGCGTTTGAGTGTGTGTATATGAAAGAATAGAGAGAGAGAGAGAGAGTTGAGCAGACGCATGTCATGAAACAAGCATGTTATGTAACACGCGAATCCATATGTTTGTGTATTCTCATCTGTCATATTATCAGTTAAATACCATTTGATTTTATCATGTATAATATAAACTTTTGTATATTACTGTAGTTTGAGTGAGAGAGTCAGTGAGTATGAATGAAAGACAGAATGAGTGAGCGTGAGAGTGAATGTGTGTGTGTGTGTGTGTGTGTGTGGGTAGGTGGGGGTGTGTGGGTGGGTGGGATGATGTGTGGGTAGGTGGGAGATGGGCCTCATAACATGGTAATTTGCCTTGTTTATGTTTGCAACATTCATTTCACAATGTTTATTTTTCCTCCTATGTGAATGTATAATGCTCTTGATGAACGAAAGATGAGTGATTGGAAGGGCCGATTGTAAGACGGGCCTGCGTGCCCAATTTGTGACTCTTTTAAAATAAAGTTGATTTAATTTGATTTTATTCTTTCTACAGGCTGCCTTTGATTCTGTCTTCAGGCTGTCTCTGATTCTGTCTACAGACTGTCTTTTATTCTGTCTTTAGGCCGTCTCTGATTCTGTCTACAGGCTGTCTCTCATTCTATCTACATGCTGTCTCTGATTTGGTCTTCAGGCTGTCTCTGATTCTGTCTTCAGGCTGTCTCTGATTCTGTCTTAAGAATGTCTCTAATTATGTCTACAGGCTGTCTCTCATTATGTCTACAGGCTGTCTCTCATTCTGTCTGCAGGCTGTCTCTAATTCTGTCTACAGGCTGTCCCCTCATTCTGTCTACTGGCTGTCTCTGATTCTGTCTACAGACTGTCTCTCATT
>OY992876.1:344553002-344660502 GCA_963921405.1 Cepaea hortensis
CCGCATATCCCGCAGCCACTAACACATCCCTCACCCACCAAACCTCCCCACCCACCCAAACATACCTCCACGCACTCACACAGAACCAGGCAAACATGCATGCCGCCACCCACCCACCCCACTAATCCCCCACCCACACACATTTCCCCACCCACACACACACATCCTCACACACCAAGAAGAAGAAGAAGAAGAAGAAGAAGAAGAAGAAGAAGAAGAAGAAGAAGAAGAAGAAGAAGAAGAAGAAGAAGAAGAAGAAGAAGAAGAAGAAGAAGAAGAAGAAGAAGAAGAAGAAGAAGAAGAAGAAGAAGAAGAAGAAGAAGAAGAAGAAGAAGAAGAAGAAGAAGAAGAAGAAGAAGAAGAAGAAGGGGGAGAAGGAGAAGAAGAAGAAGAAGAAGAAGAAGAAGAAGAAGAAGAAGAAGAAGAAGAAGAAGAAGAAGAAGAAGAAGAAGAAGAAGAAGAAGAAGAAGAACAAGAAGAAGAAGAAGAAGAAGAAGAAGAACAAGAAGAAGAAGAAGAAGAAGAAGAAGAAGAACAAGAAGAAGAACAAGAAGAACAAGAAGAAGAACAAGAAGAAGAAGAAGAAGAAGAAGAAGAAGAAGAAGAAGAAGAAGAAGAAGAAGAAGAAGAAGAAGAAGAAGAAGAAGAAGAAGAAGAAGAAGAAGAAGAAGAAGAAGAAGAAGAAGAAGAAGAAGAAGAAGAAGAAGAAGAAGAAGAAGAAGAAGAACAAACCACGCACACATATCCCCGCCAACCCACACATCCCGCACTCTTACAATTTTCCAACCCACCCACACACACATCAGCCACCCTACACCCACTCACCCACCCAATATTCGCCACTTCTCAACTACACATCCCCATCTATACACACATCCCCACCCATAAACACATCTCCCCACCTGCCCACACATATCCCCCACCCATAAACACCCAAAAACACACACCTCCCACCCACAAACACCCCACCACACACATATACCTCACCCACACACATCCGCCGCTCACACATATCTTCTCACAACTACACACCTCTAACACCCATACACTCATCTCTAACACACATCCACCCACTCATGTACTCATCCATCAACCACTCACACCCACACATCACCCACGCGCCCATCAACACATGCATCTCTCATCTACCCTCCCACCCACACACACCCCAACCACCCAGCCAAAAACACATCCCCCATCCTCGCATACATCCTTCAATCACCTGCACATCCCACACCTCCCCCACCTCTCATACATCTTCCCTCCCACACAAAACTCCACCCATAAACACATCACCCCCACACACACACATCCCCCACATACATTCCCCATACACATCCCCACCCACACATCTCCCCACCCACTCACACGTCCTCCACCTACAAACATCCTCACCACCCACACATACATCCTCCACCCACTCACATTTACCCCATCCACACTCACACACTCCCACCCACCAGACATATCCCATTCACAGACACCCCCCACATTCATCCCCCACACACATTACACACCCATCCCCAACCCACACAATCTCCTACACACCCATTCACCCACCCAAACACACATTCCCTACCCACACCCCCTCCCAACCCACCAACACCCACATACTTCCAACTATCCTCTCAAATATCCCCCCCCCCCCCCACACACACACATATCCCTCACACACACATACATCCACCACCGACTACACATCCCTTCACACATCCACACATCACCCATTAACCCATACACATCCCCCACACACAACCCCTCCACACATACATTCCGAGATAGAGGGGGGGGGGGCATTAACATGTAGGTAAGAAGAGAGACAGAAAGAGAGAGACAGAGAGGCATTAAGTCTGTAGGTAAGAAGAGAGATAGAAAGAGAGAGACAGAGAGGCATTAAGTCTGTAGGTAAGAAGAGAGATAGAAAGAGAGAGACAGAGAGGCATTAAGTCTGTAGGTAAGAAGAGAGATAGAAAGAGAGAGACAGAGAGGCATTAAGTCTGTAGGTAAGAAGAGAGATAGAAAGAGAGAGACAGAGAGGCATTAAGTCTGTAGGTAAGAAGAGAGATAGAAAGAGAGAGACAGAGAGGCATTAAGTCTGTAGGTAAGAAGAGAGATAGAAAGAGAGAGACAGAGAGGCATTAAGTCTGTAGGTAAGAAGAGAGATAGAAAGAGAGAGACAGAGAGGCATTAAGTCTGTAGGTAAGAAGAGAGATAGAAAGAGAGAGACAGAGAGGCATTAAGTCTGTAGGTAAGAAGAGAGATATCAAATCAAATCAAATCAAATCAACTTTATTAGGGTCACAAATTGGGCGCGCAGGCCCGTCTTACATTCGGCCCTTCCAATCACTCGTCTTTCGTTCATCAAGAGCATTATACATTTACATAGGAAGATAAAATAAACATTGTGAAATGAATGTTGTAAACATAAACAAGGCTAATTACCATGTTATGAAGCCCATCTCCCACCTATCCATACATCACCCCACCCACACAACACCCCCACCTACCCACACACACGCGCACCAAGGGACACATACACACCCACACCTACCGACACACACGCACACCAAGGGACACATACATACCCCACCAACCGATACATCCCCCTCCCGCACATCCCCCACCCACACACACTGCCCTCACCTGATCCCCCAACCAAAACACACTCGCCACCCACAAACATTCCCCCACCAACCCACACATCCCACGCCCATCCACATACACATACTACCCCACACATCCTCTCCCCACCCACACCTCAAACCACCCATCCCCCAGCCACATCTCCATCGACAACATATTCCCCACCCATGCACACAATCCCCCACCAACCCACACATGGCACATCCACTCACACATTCCCAAACCATACACACACATCCCCACCAACTGACATGTCCCTACCCCCACCCCACACACACACACACATCTCTCTAACCACCCATACATCCCCAATCCACTAACACACACCCCACCACCCACACATACAACTTCCACCCACCCACACATGCCTTAACCTAATCCCCCACCACACAATCCCCCACCCGCACATCACATACACCTCCTACCATGCACTATTCCCAACCCACGCACCACACACACACATATCCCCCACCAACACATCCCCACTTACACACCACACACATATCCCCCACCCAGATACCACACAATATTCCCACCCACACCCACACAGATACCCTTACCCATCCACCCCACATACCCCCACTCACACACCACAAAAATCCCACACCCACACACACATACCTCACCCACACAATATCCCCAACCAACACACCACACACCTCTCCCCACCCACACACGCATTCCCTACCCGTCCACCAACACACACTCACTCATGCATACATCCTCCACTACGCACCCCCCCCCCCAACCAAACATCTCTCGATCACAATACCCCTACCCCACACACATCCTCCACCCACTCACACATCCCACCCCGACACATACAACTCCCTCACCCACTTACACATCCCTAAGCCACTCACACACCCCCACCCACACATTCCCCATCCAAACACACACATCTCCCACCAACACTCCCCCACATACTTCCCCCAACCACCACAATCCCCTACTCACCCATACATATACCCCACCCATACGCACATTCCCCGCACCCATCACACACATCCCCCACACCACACACTATCCTCCACCCATACCACCACAAACATACCCTCCACCCACACATCATTCACACATCCCCCACCAACACACCGCACACATATCTCAAACCCACACACCATACACTTCTCCCCACCCGCCCTTGCATCCCCAATCCACCCAACACAATCCCCTACCCACACAACCCCGCCTCCTACACATACTTCCTCAAACCGTCCACACATCTCCACCCACATAAACACACATCCCCTGCATCCGTCCCATACACATATCCTCCACCCATACACACATCCCCCACACCCATTCCAACACCCCTACTTTCACCCCCACACATCCATCCACACATCCCACCAACACCCACAAATACCACTACCCACCAAAACCCACACACCCCAACCCATCCAAACGCATACCCCCACCCACACACCCCCCACCCACACACCCACTACCCACACATATCCCCACACTCACACACATCCTCCACATACACTCACACTTCTTCACATCTAGACACATACAAAATGTCTCACGTTAGTATTGAAACTAGTATGAAGAAACTCCCACACTTTACTCACACATATACACTGACACTTGTCATGAGCAGTCTCATAAAAATGTTAAACATGGAGAAAAATGTGTACATAAAATGTATGTGACGTAAAAATAGTGATGCTCTCTCTCTCTCTCTCTCTCTCTCTCTCTCTCTCTCTCTCTCTCTCTCTCTCTCTCTCACACACACACACTCACTCACTCTCACGCTCACACATTCACTCTTCCGCTCATTCATTCACTCTCCCGCTCATTCACTCTCCCGCTCACTCATTCACTTTCCCGCTCACTCATTCACTTTCCCGCTCACTCATTCACTCTCCCGCTCACTCATTCACTCTCCCGCTCACTCATTCACTCTCACGCTCACTCGTTCTGTCTCTCATTCACACTCACTGACTCTCTCACTCAAACTACAGTAATGAACATTAGTTTATATTATGCATGATAAAATCAAATGGTATTTAACTGATAATATGACAGATGAGAATACACAAACATATGGATTCGCGTGTTACATAACATGCGTGTTACATGACATGCATCTGCTCAGCTCTCTCTCTCTCTCTCTCTCTCTCTCTCTCTCTCTCTCTCTCTCTCTCTCTCTCTCTGTATTCTTTCATATACACACACTCACACGCATGCACGCGCTCACACACATAAACTAACACATCAACTCTCCCACTGTCTAACTCTCTAACACACAATCCTTCACACACACACACACACTCACTCTCTCAATCACACTCTCTCACACATACACATACACATGAACGCATGCACATGAACGCACGCACGCCTACATTCCCTCACTCACTCTCACACATACACGTACGAATGCATGCACTGACACATTCCCCCACCATTTCTCGCTCAATCACTCTCTCCACACACACGCATGCACATGCGCACACACGCATTCACTCTCTCCCTCTCTCTAACACCCACTTTCTCTCTCTCTCTCTCTCTCTCTCTCTCTCTCTCTCTCTCTCTCTCTCTCGCTCCCACACGCACACACATATATAGTGAACAATTATAGTTAAACAATTATAATGAACAATTATACTGAACAATTATACCAGTAAATGAATTATGGTGGCATATAGTCGGTATGGATTAAGTATTGAAAGAGTTTTCGGTTAAATGTGTAGGGACTCATTGGAGTTTTCAGATCTGGAGGCAGATCATTCCATAAGTGAGCACCAGAATAGGCGAAACATGTTTTGTATAGGTCCAATCTAGGCTTTGAGACATGTAACAAATTTAGGCGCTTGCTGTTCATTGCATTAGATTGAATCAGCGGCAGAAGATACTCTGGGGTATTTTGAGATATAATTTTATTCACTAATTTGGCTTTGTTGAAAAGGAAGCGCTTTTGTAGTGGTAGAAGTCTTAGATGATTGTACAAATTACTACTTTCAACGTGCTTTATGCCAGAAACCAGACGAATAGCTCGGTTTTGTAGAGAACATAGTCGTTTTAAATTAGATTTAGGGCAACCATCCCAAACTGTGGAACAGTAATCGAGATGTGATTGGATATAGCATGTATAGAATATTTTTCGTGTGCTTTCGTCCAGGAAGTGCTGAATTTTAGCAAGTTGGTAAACTTTTTGTGCTATTTTCTTGGTAAGAGCGTGAACATGAGATAGAAAGAGAGAGACAGATAGGCATTAAGTCTGTAGGTAAGAAGAGAGATAGAAAGAGAGAGACAGAGAGGCATTAAGCCTGTAGGTAAGAAGAGAGATAGAAAGAGAGAGACAGATAGGCATTAAGCCTGTAGGTAAGAAGAGAGACAGAAAGAGAGAGACAGAGAGGCATTAAGCCTGTAGGTAAGAAGAGAGACAGAAAGAGAGAGACAGATAGGCATTAAGCCTGTAGGTAAGAAGAGAGACAGAAAGAGAGAGACAGATAGGCATTAAGCCTGTAGGTAAGAAGAGAGATAGAAAGAGAGAGACAGAGAGGCATTAAGTCTGTAGGTAAGAAGAGAGATAGAAAGAGAGAGACAGATAGGCATTAAGTCTGTAGGTAAGAAGAGAGATAGAAAGAGAGAGACAGAGAGGCATTAAGTCTGTAGGTAAGAAGAGAGACAGAAAGAGAGAGACAGATAGGCATTAAGTCTGTAGGTAAGAAGAGAGACAGAAAGAGAGAGAGAGAGAGAGAGAGAGAGAGAGAGAGAGAGAGAGGGGGGCATTAAGCATGTAGGTAAGAAGGGAGAGAGAGAGAGAGAGAGAGAGAGGCATTAAGCCTGTAGGCAAGAATACTGAGAGAGAGAGAGAGAGAGTGAGAGAGAGAGAGGCATTAAGCCTGTAGGTAAGAAGAGAGACAGAAAGAGAGACAGAGAGGCATTAAGCCTGTAGGTAAGAAGAGAGACAAAGAGAGAGAGAGAGAGAGAGAGAGAGAGATAGAGAGAGAGAGGGAGAGAGAGTGAGAGAGAGATTAATCGTTTAGGTAAGAAGAGAAACAGAAAGAGGCGGGTGTACATGTAGACTGGTAAAAGAGTACAGGCAAGCAGACTAACATTAAAGAACAAAGATGCGAACGAAGAAAATTGGGCAGGCAGGCTTATCTACCATTCTACCCTTGTTATCTTTCTCTCTTTTCATGCAGTATTTCATTCATACATTTCTTATCAGGTTAACAAAGAAGAACATTCATATATGAAGGTATATGTGTATAATTCATCCACTACACGACAACATAATATAAATTATTTATAATACGTCAATACCAGTCTATCACTGGAGGTGTGCGTAATGTGTCCTAATCTTTTCTCCCTGTATAGTGAGACAGTTATGAGAAATTTAGAGGTAGTGAGGGGAATCGAAATCGGAGGACGTAACATCAATAATATAAGATCTGCAGAAGATATGATATTGATTGCAGACAACGAACAAGATCAGCAGCATTTAGTAGTGCGGTTATTGTCCGCAGTGAACAACTAGGGTTACAATTAACCTGTAAGAAAACAGAATTTATGGTTGTCTCAAAGAAGATAGAAATACCACACTGTCACACCAGAGTAAATCCAACAATTCTTAAACAAGTGAATCAGAACAACTATCAGGGAACAGTCATAACACTTAATGGAAGGTACCTTGAATAGAAAATAACTAGAATTGCCGTGACAAAGATGGCCTATTACCAGATGGAGAACATACTGGCCAATACACAGCTGTGAACTGCAATGAGAAAAAGTGTGTTGAAATGCTGAATATAACCCAAACTGTTAGATGCACGATAATAAACAGACAAACTGAAAGCATCTAATGGCAGATATGGTTTATGGGGAATTTAAAGAATAGCATTGACGAAGAGTAAAATCAATCAGCAAGTTCTACAAGAAACAAATAAAAACCGTAAATTCATTCCAGAATTTAGACATTGCCAGTCACCATTTTTGGGGCACGTTATGTCGAGAGATGAACTGGAAATTGTAATGACAACTGGCAGGATTGATAGGAAACGAGTAAAGAGAAGGCAAAGAGATAAATATTTGATGGCTTAGCCACGTGGCACAATCAAGACAAGAACACTGAGCTGATCTATGGCTCTGGTGATTGTGTGGCATGGTGAACGATAATCGCCTATGGTATCGCCAACAGGGTACTCAATGACGAATACGGCTACAGGAAATAGACGGTAGGGCAGTTAGAAGAATACTGTGTATCATCCCCAAAGGTGTGTCATGTGCAGAATGTTGCTACCAAAGCATTCGTAATGTATCTATAGCGCAAACCAGACACCCTGCCTCCATTGCTGGCATATGTAAATTATCGTTCATGTCTTAAACGCATCTAAGCTGTGATCCTCCGCCTCTCCTTTCTCTGGAGCATCTCCCTCCATTGTTATCATTTCCAGGTTTTCACATGCTGTTTAATTGCCCATAATATTTCAATATCCTCAATTGTTTTTGTCTAAATAACTAACCTGGCTATTGTTATTGTCTGCGCTAACCCATAACGGTTTTAACTGCGTCAGTATTTGCAGAGAAATGTGTGTTCTTCTTAGCATTTCTGTCATCGCATATCCTTGGCCCGTCAGTAGTCAACATAGAGATTCATATTTCTAACAGCATTTTTGTTTTATCAACTGATATTATTATTTGTGTAACATTAATACATTTTACTTTTTACGTTGCTGTTGCTTTGCTAGTAATGTACTAATGTGTCAATTACCAGTTGTGTTGTTGATAGAAATATCGTGTCGTCGTCATATCAAAGTTCAGGTATTTAAATCCTCACATTGCAAAGAAATCATACTGTTCCATGCTATATTTTCTAGAACATTGCTCTTGATATTCTCGGTGTTCAGGTTAAACAGATAAGGGGACGAAATACTGACTCTCTGTTCTATACTAAAGCAATCATCACATATTCCAGCGATTGCTTTTTGTTCACTGTAGAGTGATATAATGTGTGTTTAGTGTAACGGGAAGCGTATTACTTTCATAATGCCTCACAATTCTTCATCAACACGGTTAAACGCCTTTGAGTTATCTAAAAAGAAAAGTAAACGTATAAATCTACATTGCACCATCTGCTTTTTCTCTTTAGCACTGGCACATTGCCGTCTTTACAGACGATAGTTGTGCTTCAAACAAGTCATGATAACTACATCTTATGACGGGGACTACAATCCTCTCTATAGCACAACGCCAAGGCTGACTTGTAGAAACCATGTATTTTCCATGCAGCGTGATCTCTTCTCGGTCTGCCTAGTTTACTTGAGAGGACAGGTAACACCAATATATCTGGAACAAGACAAACAGCTGAATTTGCTGGATCAGCAAGGCAATGCTCTAACTATCCGCCTGTCGGAGCTTCAATCCTAGACTAGTTGCCGACCTTGGCTTGACATTTAGTGTTTAGGTTGCATTTCTTCGCATTAGAATAATTCTTTTATCTTCGCAGTTGCGCTCTTCCACACCAAGTCATTGGCACAATGTGAGGTTTCGGGTTTGGCGAGCGCTGCCAACATTCAGCGCTAACAGAAAGTAAAATAGCACCGTTTACTGTAGCTCAGTCCTATATGACTAAGACCTGACATCTCATGGTATCTATCTTTTCGTATGTACTTCTAGTTAGACCAAAGCTAGCTTGAACTACATCTTTACTTTTTTTTCTTTCTATTTTCATATAAAGTGATTCCTTGATTATTTTAAATAAAATGTTGGCCTGCGTGCCTTATCAAGGAAATTGTTCTTTATTGGCTCATAATTTCAGGACATTCTTTTTGGTTCTGAGATTTATTTTGTTGTCGTCCATTCATTCCACCATATTCATGTTTCCCATATCTTTTCACACAACGAGTAAAATATTGTCATACTTTGTTCCCTGCCAGCTATACCAAACTCTGCTGTGACATTATCACATTTTTTGAGGTTGTTTATTGCCTACTCGACTTCCTGCAGTGTGGGCTGTGGCTCTTTCTATATTGGCATTTAATTGTTCACATTTTTGTTTTTCCTTCTTTATTTTATAGATTTCATTGAGGTATTTTTCCATCTCTTAGGAATTTCTTTATGTCCTGTTAAGTTTGTTTTACTCGTGTACCTTGTCTTTATTCTAAAGCTTTTGATCATTTCTTATACTATATGTCTTTGCACTAAAACTTTAAATAATTTCTTATAGATGTGTCTTTGTTCTAAACATTTAAATAATTTCTTATAATATTTATCTTTGTTCTAAGGCTTTTGATAAATTCGCAAAAATTGTAAGAAGTGGAGAAAAAAATTGTACATATACATTGTGTAGCGTAAAAAATTGGTGATGCAATTCAACTCCTCTCTCTCTCTCTCTCTCTCTCTCTCTCTCTCTCTCTCTCTCTCTCTCTCTCTCTCTCTCTCTCTCTCTCTCTCTCTCTCTCTCCCACTCACTAGCTCTCTCACTTACATCACAGTAATGTTATATTATACATGATAAAATCAAGAGGCATACAAAATGATAGTATGAAAGATGAGAATACAGGAAAAAATAATATGGAATGGCATGTTACAGGACAATCAAGTAGCATACAAAATGATACCTCGCAATACGAAAGATGAGAATGCATAAAAAATATGGAATAGTATGTTACATGACATGCGTGCACTCAATTCTCTCTCTCTATATCCCCCCCCCTCTCTCTCTCTCTCTCTCTCTCTCTCTCTCTCTCTCTCTCTCTTTTTTATTTACATACACACACTATCACACTCATTCTCTCTCTCTCTCGCTCTTTCTCTCTCTCTCTCTCTCTCTCTCTCTCTCTCTCTCACACACACACACACACACACACACACTCACACTCACTAACTCTCCCACTCACTCTACAGTAATTTACATGTGTTAATTTTATGCATGTTAAAATCAAGTGGCATTCAAAGTGATAATATGAAAATGAGAATACACAAAAAATATGGAACAGCATGTTAGATGACATGCGTGCGCTCAACTCTCTGTCTGTCTGTCTGTCTGTCTGTCTGTCTGTCTGTCTCTCTCTCTCTCTCTCTCTCTCTCTCTCTCTCTCCTCTCCTCTCACACACACACGTACATACACACACACGCCCACACACAACATACACACGAAAATACACACAAATACCCACGCACATAAACACACCTACATACATCCACATACTTGCGCACACGTACTCACATAAAACACAAATAAACACTCCCTCGCATACACTGTATGCATGCACACTTACACACACAAACATATACACATACATATACGAGTCTATAGCTATGCCGCTATGATTCTCTCTCTCTCTCACTCACACTCACTAACTCTCACACTCATTCTACAGTAATTTACATGTGTTTATTTTATGCATGTTAAAATCAAGTGGCATTCAAAGTGATAATATGAAAATGAGAATACACAAAAAATATGGAACAGCATGTTAGATGACATGCGTGCGCTCAACTCTCTCTCTATCTCTCTCTCTCTCTCTCTCTCTCTCTCTCTCTCACACACACACACACACACACACACACACACGTACATACACACACATACACACACACGCCCACACACAACATACACACGCAAATACACACAAATATCCACGCACATAAACACACCTACACACATCCACATACTTGCGCACACGTACTCACATATAACACAAATACACAATCCCTCTCATACATTGTATGCATGCACACTCACACACACAAACATATACACAAACATATACGAGCACACACACATGAGAGAGAGAGAGAGAGAGAACGAGAGAGAGAGAGAGAGAGAGAGAGAGAGAGAGAGTCATAGCGGCAGGCAGGTAGGCAGTCGACCGACCGACCAACCGACCGACGGACGGATGGACGGACGGACGAATGGACAGACAGACACGGAGGGAGAGAGGGGGAGGACAGACAGAGAGACAGACAGACAGACAGACGGGCGGGCGAGCGGGCGGACAGACAGACAGACAGACAGGCAGGCAGGCAGGCAGACAGGCAGGCAGGCAGACAGATATATAGGTAGATAGGTAGGTAGGTAGTTAGGTAGGTAGGTATGTGGGTAGGTAGGTAGATGGGTAGGTAGATGGGTAGGTAGATGGGTAGGTAGGTATGTGGGTAGGTAGGTGGGTAGGTAGGTAGATGGGTAGGTAGGTAGGTGGGTAGGTAGATGGGTAGGTAGGTGGGTAGGTAGATGGGTAGGTAGGTAGGAATATATGTAAGTGTGTGTTTTTGTGTGTGCATGTGTGTGTGTATATGTGTGTGTGTTGATGGAACATGGTACAATTCGTGTGTTTCCTGTGTCGAGACTGATCAGGAACATGGCGCGATTCACACGTATTCTGTGGCAACAATGATCTAGAACATGGTACAAGTCATATGTATTCTGTATGTGGAATGATTTGGACACGGTACAATTCACACTTAGCCGGTCTCCCTGGCTAAGGTGTTAGCGACATTGTTCGTAATCCCGTATATCCACGTGGGGAAAAGGGGCAGCGGTTCGCGCCGTGCTGGTAACTTACGGGGGTATGTGAGCCGGTCGTTCAGAAAGCAATGGCAAACTCTTTTTTTTTTCGTATATCCATTACAAGACATCGCTGTCAACATCAGCATCTTTCAGCTGATTGTTGATTTCTTAGCAAGATTACGCTCAATAGTTTGCCATTGCTATCTGAGCGACCAGCTCATATACCCCGTAAGTTATCAACGCTACCGCCAACGATTCTCGCTCAGGTTACGTTCCTCACGTGGATATACGGGATTACGGAGAAAGACTTTAACTCCTAGGCCAGGGAGACCGGCAATGGCAAACTACTGAACGTAATAACTTGTCTAGTACATCAGTAGCAGCTGAAAAATGATGGTGTTGACTGCAACGTCCTGCAAAGAATATGGAAAAAAAAATTCGCATGTATTTTGTGGCGAGACTTATTGCAAATATGGTACAGTTCACATGCATTTTGTAACGAGTATGATCAGGAACATGGTACAATTCACATTTATTCTGTACGGAGAATGATTAGGAACATGAAACTATTTATATTTATTCTGCGTGGAGAATAATTAGGAATATGGAACAATTCACGTGTATTATGTGTACAGTGCCACCGGGAGAGAAAAAGATCAGTATTAGAAGAATGTCACGTGCCGTTTCTCCTGCTGGGAATATTGGTTGCGTAATTACAGGTAATTATAACCTGCTTTGAATAAAAGATCACAGTGCGTCGCTCGCCTGGGCCTCAAAAATCTCATTAGAATCAGAAGATTGGGCATAGGAAGACAAAATAGAAGAAATCCCACAAAAACAAGAGCACGCACGGCACATAGAAAGGCAAAGAAAGACAGGAAGATTACAAAGCTGGAGCAAATGACAGGTTGGCAATATAAAGAAATAATCCAAACAGCAATATACTGACAATAACAACATGACATGACAGAAGGCTGACAATGATGATGGCATCAGCTGTAAGTCCAGATGGTCAAGAATGGCAGAGGTTAGCATGACAGAATTGACCAGAGCACTCGCTATTAAACTGCCGGTGTGCTGATACCGAAGTAGTCCGTTCAATGCTTAAACTGGTCAGTTGGACTAAAATGTTAACTTCTCGTCCTTGACTTTGGAACGTAAATTATAAGTACCTGAGAAATCGCAGTGGGTTCGCCTGATGGCGAGGAACATTGATAATAAGGAAGGCTAATCGTAACACCAAAATCACAATATACAAAACACTGATCAGACCAGTTGTGCTGTATGGCTCTGAAACCTGGAGTACAACGAAAGGAGACGAAGCCTTGTTACAAACCTTTGAGAACAAAATTTTAAGACGCATCTTTGGACCCATTAGGGATACACAAAGTGGAGAGTGGAAAAGAAGAAGTAACAAAGACATTTATGATCTGTTTAAGTCCCCGCTAATCACTGGTATCATGAAGGCTAATAGACTACAATGGCTGGGGCATATAGAAAGAATGGAAGATAATAGAGAAACAAAACTCGCTTACACTCAGGAAATAAATGACCGTAGACCCCGAGGTAGACCAAGAAGGCGGTGGAGAGATAATACATGTACAGACCTACAAGCACTTGGAATCAACGACTGGCAAGAGAAGGTCCACCAGAGAGACGAATGGAGACGGATTGTATTTGCAGCAAAGAACCTCAATGGCTCGGAACGCTGAAGAAGAAGAAGAATCCACACGCACAAATCAAGCCTGTGCACGTGAAATAGTAACACGTGTATATACTACGCTTGAGTTCACAGAGAGCGAACAATGTATTTGATGATCTTCACTGGACAACCATTGCTTGCTGTCCTATAATCTTCACTGGACAACCATTGCTTGCCGTCCTATAATCTTCACTGGACAACCATTGCTTGCCGTCCTATAATCTTCACTGGACAACCATTGCTTGCCGTCCTATAATCTTCACTGGACAACCATTGCTTGCCGTCCTATAATCTTCACTGATGATCTTCACTGGACAACCATTGCTTGCCGCCCTATAATCTTCACTGGACAACCATTGCTTGCCGTCCTATAATCTTCACTGATGATCTTCACTGAACAACCATTGCTTGCCGTCCTATAATCTTCACTGATGAGCTTCACTGGACAACCATTGCTCGCCGTCCTATAATCTTCGCTGGACAACCATTGCTTGCCGTCCTATAATCTTCACTGATGATCTTCACTGGACAACCATTGCTTGCCGTCCTATAATCTCTACTGATGATCTTCACTGGACAACCATTGCTTGCCGTCCTATAATCTCCACTGACGATCTTCATTGGACAACCATTGCTTGCCGTCCTATAATCTCCACTGATGATCTTCACTGGATAACCATTGCTTGCCGTCCTATAATCTCCACTGATAATCTTCACTGGACAACCATTGCTTGCCGCCTATAATCTCTACTGATGATCTTCACTGGACAACCATTGCTTGCCGTCCTATAATCTCCACTGGACAACCATTGCTTGCCGTCCTATAATCTCCACTGATAATCTTCACTGGACAACCATTGCTTGCCGCCTATAATCTCTACTGATGATCTTCACTGGACAACCATTGCTTGCCGTCCTATAATCTCCACTGATGATCTTCACTGACAACCATTGTTTGCCGTCCTATAATCTCCACTGATGATCTTCACTGGACAACCATTGTTTGCCGTCCTATAATCTCCACTGATGATCTTCACTGGACAACCATTGCTTGCCGTCCTACAATCTCCACTGATGATCTTCACTGGACAACCATTGCTTGCCGTCCTATAATCTCCACTGGACAACCATTGCTTGCCGTCCTATAATCTCCACTGATGATCTTCACTGGACAACCATTGCTTGCTGTCCTATAATCTCCACTGATGATCTTCACTGGACAACCATTGCTTGCCGTCCTATAATCTCCACTGATGATCTTCACTGGACAACCATTGCTTGCCGTCCTATAATCAGGCTGGCCTCCAATAGACCACTGGCCAGGCTGGAATAAGATCACACATCATCTGCCGCGCTAGGCACATGGCAGCCAACTGTCTCCAAAAGTCGGCTGCAGTGGGTGTATAGCACAAGATGGTACTGTCTGTCTGCCTCTTTCCTCTCAGTCTCTTGATGGTTTCTTCCCATTTAAACAGCTAGTTTTTCTTTTCCACGTTTGCTTTCCACTGTTTCATCTTGTATGGTTTTCAACAGGGTATTATGTGTCAACATACGTGTTTCAGGACTGCAAGAGCTGTGAAGAAAAGGCAGGACAGAAAAACCACTGCAGGAGATCCTCCTCCAGAAACGTCAAGCATTCTTTGCCCGCATTGTCAAAGAACATTTCAAGCCAAAATTGGCCTTATCAGCCATCTTAGAACTCACGGCTCTATACTTTCAACCCCACTGGATGAAATGAATGGCCATCATCATTCTTAATGGAACAGCAAGTGTCAACATTGGGTATTTATGTCTTAAACCTTGATGCCGTTTTGCGATTCCTTCCTTACGCCAAGTTTGTTTAAGACGTCTTTATTTCCTTTCTATGACGCTCCCATTATATATTAAACGTCCATAATTAGCTATCAATCAATCATGTGCCATGCCGGAAAGCTATAGCGACTGATTATTCATCTCTACACAGCAAATAGCAATACAACAATTTCACATGGCGATTCTCAATTCTAACCACAATGTGGCTGGTTATTGTATTAGTATATGTTGGATGTTGTCGGATAGATACAACGCTGGTGATTTCCATTATTTCCATGATTTCGACTGCATGTCCGACATCGTCGTTTATTATATGATCCAGACGGGAGAATATTTGGCCTGTTCGAGACAGCCCAAGAGGCTGCCAGAGGGGTCTGGGCGTGATGGTCAGACGTTTCAATGTTAGAACCTGTGCCCGGGTGTTTGCCCAATTCCACAGCTGCTGATGAAGGTGAATTACTTTCCTGGTCGGCTCTCGTCGTGGGTTCGCATGCTCCTGAAACAAACTGACAACGTCATCTGGAGGTGAGACTTCCAAATCACCTGTGCTCACAGATTTCAGATTCTCTTTTGCCGAGCTTCTCCTCTAGTAAGTACTTTCTCATCTTCGGCTTCTAAATGTGTCGGTCAATCCGAATGCGTTTATTTATCTTGTCGTTGTGTCGAACTATGGAGCTCTGCGCCCTTCAGTTACGTGTCAGAGCTAGATTTCATTAGAAAACAGCAAGTTAAATGATTCGGTTATATGACTAGGCTACCCACCAACAGTATACCGCAAGACGCAATGATGTACAGACCAAAATGCATCAGAAGAAGAGGCTGACCGTGTAAACTATGGACAGAGGAAGAATCTCGATATATGAAGCCCATAAACGGGCACTCTCTCGCTGTGTATGTTTCACTTCTTCGACACCGGAAGATACCAGAGGAACAAGATGAGATGATATGAGATGAATTACGTGTGGTATACATCATGTCCTCTCTCTCTCTCTCTCTCTCTCTCTCTCTCTCTCTCTCTCTCTCTCTCTCTCTCTCTCTCTCTCTCTCTCTCTCTCTCTCACACACACACACACACACATACACACACAAAAACCTCGTTTCACTTTTCTTGCGCATTAATTTTCTTTGCAAACATTTGCTAACAAATAAAAAAAAAAGTTTGGTTCTAGATAAATTTGATTAAAACATGTTTGGACATTGTCCGCGTACGCGAGCACGCGCGCACGCGCGCACACACACACACGCACACACACACACACACACACACGTCAGCTAGCTTTAACGTGATAGAAACAGTGACATAGGAGGATATAGATTGATAGAAACAGTGAGATGCATAGATAGATATAGAGACAGACTGGAGTAGAGATAGAAGAATATGGAGCCAGATATATGGCAGTTGGAGAGGAGGTAGACACATATATATATATATATATATATATATATATATATATATATATATATATATATATATATATATATATATATAGAGAGAGAGAGAGAGAGAGAGAGAGAGACAGACAGACAGAGATAGAGGAAGACATAGATTACAAAGTCTTGGTAAACAGACATGGAGAAGACAGACATAGATTACAAAGTCTTGGTACACAGACAAAGAGGAGACAAACATAGATTACAAAGCCTTGGTAAACAGACAAAGAGGAGACAAACATAGATTACAAAGTCTTTGTAAACAGACAAAGAGGTCACATACATAGATTACACATTCTTAGTAAACAGACAAAGCGGTGACAGACATAGATTACACAGTCTTAGTAAACATAAAAAGAGGAGACAGACATAGATGATAAAGTCTTGGTTAGCAACTGCCCTAGCCACTATATTATCGCGGCTCATTCGAGGATGCCTAATGATACACCAGGGGATGCAGTGAGCAAAGTATCCACACGTGTGTAGATAGGCAGCACGACAAATAGGCATTAAGTTAGTTGCATATCCTTTACAGGACGTCGCTGTCAAACCCAGCATTGTTTGGCTGTTTGTGATTTATTGGCGATTTTTAGTTCAGTAGTTTGCTATTATATTCCTAACGACCGGCACTCATATCTTTGTACGAAAACCAACGCAAGGCTGTCTGTTGCCAATATCGCCAGCAACTGTGTTTCGAACGTGGTATGCAGGATTACGAATTGTGTCCGTAAGACCCTCGCCACAGAGCCAGCAAGGCATTAAGAGAACAGTATAATTAATCGGCAAGTGGGTTGTCGGAGGCAAGCATGTAGGGGAGAGGCAAGCGCCCAGGGGAGAGTCACATTTTGCCCCCGGGATTCACTTCCTCAGTTATAAACACTACCGAAGGAGGACTTGACACGGAAGGCGGACACAAGCTAAGCTGCCATTAATTAGACAAATGACGGAGCGGGTACTTCTCATGGCACTTGACTCTGTTTCATGTTATCTAACTCACACCTATTTCTAACGAACTCTTCACACAATCTACAGGTTTCCTATCATCTAAGACACACCTATTTCTAACGAATACTTCACACAATCTACAGGTTTCATATTATCTAAAGTAAGACATATCTATTTCTTACGAAAATTTCACTCAATCTACTGGTTTCCTACTATCCAAGACACACCTATTTTTAGCGAATGCTTCACACAATCTACAGGTTTCCTATATCTAAGACACACCTATTTCTAACGAAATCTTCACCCAATCTTTTATCACCCCGCAAATCCTTCTACGGGACATTGCAGTCAACACCAGCATTTATCAGCTGCTGTTGATGTCTTGGCAAGTTTTACGTTCAGTACTTTGCCGTTGCTTTCTTAACGACCGGCTCACATACCTCCGTAAGTAACCAACGCGACGCGATCCGCTGTCGAATTTCGCGCAGCTGTGTTTCAAACGAGAGTATACGGTCCTTACAACGTCCGTAAACGCTACTCCAGGGAGACTGCACACCCAATCTACTTGTTTGCTATTATCTGAGACACACCTGTTTCCAAAGATATCTTCATACAATCTACAGGTTTCCTCTCATCTACGACACATGTATTTCTAATGAATGCTTCACACAAACTACAGTTTTACTATTATGTAGGCCACACGTATTTCAAACGAAATGTGCACATTCTAAAGGTATTCTATATCTAAGACACACCTTTTTCTAAATAATCTTCACATAATCTATAGGTTTCCTATCATCTAAGATACGGGTATTTCTCACAATATCTTCACACAATCTACTAGTTTCTTATTATCTAAGACGCACGTTTTCTACTGAATGCTTCACACAATCTAAAGGTTTCCTGTCACATAAGATATACCTATTTCTAATGGAATCATCACACAATCTACAGGTTTCCTATAATCTAAGACATACCTATTTATAACGCAATCTTCATGCAGTCTACAGGTTTCCTATCATCTAAGACAAATAATACTATGTGTGTTTATTTATGTAATTGTCTTAGTGGCCTCAGCGGTTCTGGCCATTGATTTCTTGAGTATATGGTCTTAACAAAGCCTTCACACAATCATCTCATCTCATCTTGTTCCTCTTGTACCTTGGGGTGTCGAGGTGAAGTATAAACAGTGGGAGAGTGCCCGTTTATGGGCTTCATGTATCGATATTCCCATGGACTCTGCTATTCCCTCTGTCCATCGTACACGTGGTCGGCCTCTTCCTCTGCTTCCTTCTGGTCTGTACATCATTGCTTGTTGTGGTATACTGTTAGTTGGTAATCTACTTGCATGGCCAAACCATTTGACTTGCTGCCTTCTAATAAAATCTAGTGCAGCTATAACCCCCACTTTAGTCCTGATTTCTTCATTTCTGATCTTATCTCTTCTTGATACGTTGAGTATTCTTCTCAGGAATCTCATTTCTGTTGTTGTGATTTTTCTTTTCTCTTTTTCTGTCATTATCCAGGTTTGGCATTGGCAGCATAGAGTTGGTATGAAGATTGTGTTGTAAAGTGCTTTCTTAGTAGTTATTGATACACGTTTGTTCTTTAGTATTGGTGCCATTTATCCAATGCGTTGGTTTGCCTTATTGCATCTTTTATGAAAAAAAAAATATGCCATATGATGATATTATACTTTCTAGGTACTCGCAATTCTTTGCTTGTTTCAAAGGATGTTCGTTTAGGTGAATCGTTGTTGCTTTTTCTTCTTTAGTTATAGTCAATACCTCTGTTTTACTTATGCTAATTTTCATGTCATGTTCCCTACACATTTCGTTTAGACTATTCATGTGGTCTTGTAATTCAGCTTCTTATTTTGCTATTAGTGCTTGGTCGTCCACATATAGGAGTTCTCTAATGGTTAGATTTGAAGATGGTTCTTCTTCTGTGTTCTCGTCATGCGGTGTTCTTGCGTTCTCTGTTTGGCTGGTTTCTTTACATATGTTGTATATGTATGTTATAAACAAGAGAGGGGACAGGACACAACCTTGTCGTATTCCGGATCTTATGGTGAATGGTTCTGAGTGTCCTCCAGTTGCTCTCACTATGCATTCACTGTTGTTGTATAAGCTTCTTCATAGGTTTGTTAGATGTGCACTCACTCCATATTGTTTAAGGATTTCCCACAGCTTGTTTCTATCTATCAAATGCCTTTTCTTGGTCGGCAAAGGCTAAGTAGAGTGATTCTTTGAATTCGATTGATTTTTCTATAAGTTCTCTAAGAGCAAAAATGGCATCTGTACATCCTTTGTTTTTCCTAAATCCAAGTTGTGTTTCGCTTAGCTGGGGTTCTATAATAGTCCGTAATATTTTCTCAAGAATTTTGCAAAATATTTTCCCTGTATGACTCACCAGTGTGATGCCTCTGTATTGTGTGCAGTCTCTTTTGCTGCCTTTGTTTTTCCAAATTGGGATAATTATGGCGTTTCCCCAGTCTCGTGGTGTCTCTTGTTCTACCCAAACATGGTTGAATAGTCTATGTAGCCATGCTGTTCCTACTTCTCATGCTGCTTTAATCAGTTCATTTGGTATTTCATCGTCTTTGTGATTTGTTCAATGGGGCTAATCTAATGGCTTCTATAATTTCTTCTTTCAGTATGTTTGGTTCTAGTTCTTCGGTGGTATCTGTGTCGGTTTCTTGAATTCCCGTGACATCTGATGGGATGTTAAGAAGTTGTTCGAAGTACTGTTTCCATCTTATTAGGATTTGTTTTTGTTCACTTATTGGTTCTCCATTTTCACTATTAATTATTTCAGTTGAGTCAAAGGGTTCTCCTCTGGTTCTCATTGCACTTATCTTTTTATAGAAGTTACTAGTTGCCTCCTTGTAGTTTTTATTTAGAGTTTCTCCATACTCCTCTCAGTCTTTTTGTTTTTATCTCTTTAATATTCTATTCACATGTCTTCTCGCTATTCTATATTCTATGTAATCGCATTCCTGTTTGCTCTTCGACCACTTTTTACATTTTTCCTCCTCCATTTTCACTATTAATTATTTCAGTTGAGTCAAACGGTTCTCCTCTGGTTCTCATTGCACTTATCTTTTTATAGAAGTTACTAGTTGCCTCCTTGTAGTTTTTATTTAGAGTTTCTCCATACTCCTCTCAGTCTTTTTGTTTTTATCTCTTTAATATTCTATTCACATGTCTTCTCGCTATTCTATATTCTATGTAATCGCATTCCTGTTTGCTCTTCGACCACTTTTTACATTTTTCCTTTTTGTCGTTTGCAGCTTTCTTTACTTTTGCGTTCCACCAACTTGTTATTTTCTTTATCCGTGTTTTGAGTTTTTTCGTGGTTCCACATGTTATCTTTGCAGTATTTAAAATGCTTGATTTGAATATCTTCCATTCTTCATCCACTGTCTTTCTTTCTATAGGTTATTTTACAAAGATTTCAGTTAGCTCTTTTTCATAATTTTCCCTCACTGCCTCGTCTTGGAGATATTTTAGGTTTACTGATTCGCATGGCATGTATTTTCTTGGTCTTTGCTTCCTTTGATTCCAACTGTGTAATCACACATATCGAATTCCATACATGTCTGTTCCTCCGATTACCAAAGAATCATATTGTTTCTATTCAGCACGTCATACAATATTCCTCACGTGTTTTCAACTAACAAGTTAATCAGACAAGGGGACAAACTACAACGCATCCGAGTCGCTGTTATATACCAAATTAATCACATATTCTCACTCATGTAGCATATTTTTATGATCTGTATTAAGTGCAAAGGCAAGTCCATTTCTTTCATCATGGTCCATAATTCTTCAATGTCTTGGTGTTGCATATAAATCAAGAGTACAGATCTACAGTGGAATCTCTACTTTATTCTATAATTGACCTTATAGTAGATATTTTGCAATATGTACATCTAATTCGTGTACAGCTAGTTCGTACTATTTTCATGTTTCCATCTATTTTCTTGCGATGTCTTCCCATGACTATTTTAAATAAAATGCTATATTCCTTTAGCAATATTCATGTTTCCCAGAACATATTTTAATATGTATTTCAAACAATCTACAGTTCTCCAAGATCTCATATATATATATATCTATATTTAACACATATTTCACACGATCTAATTGTCATCATTGTCAAATACACATCTATCTTTAATAAATATTTCACTCTATCTAATGTATCAAACTATCTAGTACACATCTATCTATAACAAATATTTAACACAATCTAGTGTATCTAACTGTCTAATAGATATTTATCTCTAACAAGTATCTCACACGATCTTCTTGTCTCCATTGTCAAATACACACCTATCTCTAATAACTATTTCACACAATCTAATGTATCTAAGTGTCTAATACACCTATCTCTAACAAATACTTCACACAATATAATGTGTCTGTCTAATGCACACCTATCTCAAACGAATATTTCATATGACCTACTGGTCCCCAATGTCTAATATACATCTATGTCTAACAAATATTTCACACAACCTAATTATCTAACTGTCTAATATACATCTATCTCTAACAAATAGTTCACACAATCTAATTATCTAACTGTCTAATATACATCTATGTCTAACAAATATTTCACACAATCTAATTATCTAACTGTCTAATATACATCTATGTCTAACAAATATTTCACACAATCTAATTATCTAACTGTCTAATATACATCTATGTCTAACAAATATTTCACACAATCTAATTATCTAACTGTCTAATATACATCTACGTCTAACAAATATTTCACACAATCTAATTATCTAACTGTCTAATATACATCTATGTCTAACAAATATTTCTATGTTTTTTTTTTTGCGTATCCTTTTACAGGACTTAGCTGTCAACAGCAGCATCTTTCAGCTGTCTGTTGATCTCTTGGCAAGATTACGCTCAGTAGTTTGCCATTGCTTTCTGAGCGGCCGGCTCAGTATCCGCAAGTCACGAGCGGGGGTCGAACCACCTCAGTTCTCGCTCCGCTGCGAGACTCTGCGTGATAAACGGGATTACAGAGAGAAAGTGTTGTAACCCCACAGCCAGAGAGACCGGCAACAAATATTTCACACAATCTAATTATCTAACTGTCTAATATACATCTATGTCTAACAAATAGTTCACACAATCTAATTATCTAACTGTCTAATATACATCTATGTCTAACAAATAGTTCACACGACCTACTGGTATCTGATTGTCTAATACACATCCACAAATATTTCACACAGTTTATTGGTCTCCATTTTCTAATAAATCTCTCTCTAGCAAATATTTCACACAGTCTATTGGTCTCCATTATCTAATACACATCTATCGCCAGCACATACGTCACACACGATATATCTCTGTATTTACTGTTCACTTGACATCCACACAGTCCCTTGTCTGTCTACTCCACTGAACACAATACCCATAACACAATTTGGCGCAGTCATAAAACTGTCCTTATTCTCCGAGAAGAATGACAGAGGGAGATAAAAGCCACATTTATACACTTGAGAAATGAGACATTCCAAGTCAAATCTCAGGAAGCTGCGTGATCCAGCGACATTATCTGCACGCGCCGGCCACCAGAGATGGGAATTCGCTGCTGTCCTCGTGCAATTTCAGGCTATTTCCTTAACTTTCCCTGCCAACTAAAGTATGGTTACCCTCGAGGGTCAGGATTATAAACAATTTAACTATACTGTCCTTAAACAAAGAACATATGACTTCTACATTAGTGTTATGAAAAGCCTGCTCGTGAAAAAAAAGTCGCTTAAAAGTCGACAGGGTCGACTTCATTGCACCGGGTTTTATTCCATATGGCTCGGTCTCTTTCCGCAGCTCGGAAAGCGTCGCACAAAGCACGAACTCCGTATCTTTTAGCGACGACCCACTTGAAAACTTTATTTGCATTGTTTTAAGGTAACTGTCCCGGCGTCGTGGGCATGTTTACATGTAGATTTAAAGACGTTATCTCTTGCAATGTGCCCAACATCTCCTAGCCATATCTGTCATCAAACGATCATGTTGGGTTATGGCGAGTTCTATATCTCTCAACTCCAAACACTAACCTTCATTTTAGTGGATGGCGTTTGTGTTCTTACGGCAGACCTTACAATGAAAACAATAGTCCAGAAATGTGTAACAGCGTACATCTATCTACATTAGTTCACCGAATACTTAACTAACTACAAGTGTACACTACGGTCAATATTGCAAGTGTGTAGTTTTGCGACACTGTGCATAACTTCGAGATGATTGTAATCACTTAGCGAGAGGTAACTTCAACCAGTTTCTTAGTGACGACTTAAACCTTTTTCTGAAAGCTGATTTCAGTCACTTCGCGAGAGCTGACTGTATCCCACTTTCTGAGAGCTGACTTTATCCATTCTCTGAGAGCAGACTTCAACCACTTTTCCTTGGAGTTAACATCAATCACTTCCTTGGAGCTGCCTTTAACCACTTCCCTTGAGCAGACGTCATTCACTTCCTTCGGGCTCACTTTAAGCTGTTCTTTGGAGCTGACTTCAAAGACTTCCTGGGAGCTGATTTCAACCACTTCTTGGGAGCTGACTTCCACTTCCTGGGAGCTAATTTAAACCACTTCCTGGGAGCTTCTTCCATCCACTTCCTGTGAGCTAACTGTAATTACTTTCTGAGAGCTGAGTTTAACTACTTTCTGGGAGCTGTGTTTAACGACTTTCTGGGAGCTGAGTTAAATTACTTTCTGAGAGTTGAGTTTAACTACTTTCTTGGTGCTGATTCCATCCATTTCCTGGGAGTTATTTTCATCAACTTCCTGGGGGATGACTGGAACCACTTTATGAGGGCTGAGTCTAACCACTTTCTGAGAGCTGAGTCTAATCACTTTTTAAGAGCAGAGACAAACCACTTTCTGAGAGCTGAGTCTAACCACTTTCTGAGAGCTTATTTTAACCATTTTCTGAGAGCTGAGTCTAACCACTTTCTGAGAGCTTATTTTAACCATTTTCTGAGAGCTGAGTTTAACCACTTTCTGAGAGCTGAGTCAAACCACTTTCTGAAAGCTGAGTCTAACCACTTTATGAGAGCTGAGTCTGACCACTTTCTGAGAGCTTATTTTAACCACTTCTGAGAGCTGAGTTTAACCACTTTCTGAGAGCTGACTTGAAGGATTTTCTGAGATCTGAGCTAAACCACTTTCTGGGAGCTGGGTGTAACCACATTCTAACTTCACTAACTGTACAGAATGAAGTTACGCGAGTGATAGTGGGATGTACAAGAGACACGCGAGTAGTTTGTAATCGTTACATCCTAGCCTTACCCACTATTGCAGACAGGTTCAAGGTGCTGCGGGATAAATTAATATCTCCGAGTGGCTGCAGACACGGAACATTCCCATGTATGAGGCCGTGGACACGGAGAAGGGTCATGGGCTGATCAGAGGAAAATAATGGATGGCTCAAGCAGAGAACACAATCATAGAAGTGTGCATGCTTGAGAACAGTGGGAGAGGAGAGGGTCACAATGTCAGTGGAAAAGTAAGACTTTTACATGGACATAATAACATTCGATTGAGAATGCAGGCAATGGCCTGCATGATGCAATGAATGGGAGTTTACTAGAAATCAGTTCACGAGAAGCTAATAAGAACTACACGAAAACTACAACAATCAGAGAATGAAGTATCAAATTTTAGAGGTCAAACTGATAGTCAACAACCGTCATAAATTAACACAGCACTCAACGCCACTGCTGCCTGATGCTCACAAAACTAAATAATGCACACAGGTACACGACGCACGCACGCACGCACGCACGCAGACACACAAATATACACACACACACACACACGCACACATGAACACACACAGCCACACACACAGACACGCGCGCACATAGAGAGAGCGAGAGATGTCAGTGGTAAACTAAAGAGCTATGTTTTGGCAATAGTGGATACTGGTTAGATCCATAAAACTAGAAACTGGCTAGATCCACTACACTAGAAACTTGACAGATCTACTTCACTAGACACTGGTCAGACCCACTTCACTAGACACTGGTCAGACCCACTTCACTAGAAATTGGTCAGACCCACCTCATTAGAAACTTGACAGACTCAATAGATTAGAAACTGGTCAGGTTAACTACACTATAGATTACAGACAGGTCAGATTAACTACACTATAAACTACATAGATACAGATTAACTAACAGATCCGTTAAACTATAAACTTGGTCAGATCCACCTCACTAGAATCTGATCAGATCCACTAAACTAGAAGGTGGTCAGATCCATTAAACTAGAAACTGATCAGATCCACTAAATTAGAAACTGGTCAGATCTTCTACACTAGAAACTGGTTAGATCCACTAAACTAGAAACTGTTCAGACCTACTAAACTAGAAACTGATCAGGTCCACTAAACTAGAAACTGGTCAGATCTACTACACTAGAGATTGGTTAGATCCATTAAACTAGAAACTGATCAGATCCACTACACAAGAGACTGGTCAGATCCGCTACACTAGACACTGATCAGGTCCACTAAACTAGAAATTGGCCAGATCCACTAAACTAGAAACTGATCAGATCAACTAAACGAGAAACTCGTTAGATCCACTAAATAAGAAACTGATCAGATCCACTAAAATAGAAACTAGTCATATCCACTACAGTAGAACTGACCAGGTCCACTAAACTAGAAACCGGTTAGATCCACTAAAGAGAAACTGGTCAGATCTACTACACTAGAACCTGGTTAGATCCACTAAACTAGAAACTGATCTGATCCACTGCACTAAAAACTGGTCTGATATACTATACTAAAAACTGATTAAATCCACTAGTCTAGAAACTGATGAGATCGACTACACTAGAATATGCTCAGATCGACTACACTAGAAACATATTGTCAACACTCCAACACCAACTGTAATGCTGTGTTCAGAGACGGTGGAAAGAACGCAGGCAATGAATTACCAGGGGATACGGTTTGATCGAAGCCTTGCATATAATGTGCACATAGACCAGGTGATAACAAGGGCCAAGCGGGGTTTGGCAGTGATGCGGGTGATGGCAACAGCAAACTGTGAGCAGCGCCATCTATGTCTTCTGTACGAGGGGTTGGTCATGTCCGTTTTGGAGTATGCAATGGCAATCCTGACTCTCAGCCATAAGCAGATAGAAAGGATGGAAAGGATACAGAATGAAGCTATGCGCATTATTCTTGGATGTACAAGAGATACAGCATGCAGGGCGATGCGCTACCTTCATGGTTTTCCAACCATTGAAGAGAGAATACAAGGTTGCAGGGCACGCGCCTACCTCAGAATTAACGCAAACACACAACATCCACTGCATAGTGAAATTAGGAAGGTGAAGGGCAGCAGGTTAAAAAGAGGACGGTCGTGGATGGGTCAAGCCGAAGACATTCTTCAACAGGTGTGTTCACTTGCGGACTTAGAACCTGGCGAGGAGTGGGTGCAAGTGCCAACAGACTTCTGCACATCCTTTTCAGTTTGCATCCAACTAGATAGAAAATGCAGACATGAAAATCCGGCTGCTGTTGAGGCTGAAGTACAAGCGTTGATTTTCGAGAATTCGCTAGACGGTGACGCGGTCGTCTACACAGATGGGTCGGTCGTCTGACATGTGAGAAGCTCATGGGCCTTTACAGCTCGGGCCGGAGGGAGAATTGTGAAGGAGGACTCTGGTGCTTTCACTGAAACCACAAGTAGCCTGACCATGGAAGTCATGGCAGTAAGTAAAGCAATAACATGGCTCGAGACACAGACATTCACTAGGGCTTGTTTCCTTAGCGACTCAATGAACATGATCAAGAGGATAGAGGAGGGGTCGATCCGAAGAGAATGGTTGCTGCCTTTGGAGCGGTCTCGACTGGCAAAGATTAGTTTCATCTTCGTGCCAGGGCATGCGGGAGTACAAGGAAATGAGCGGGCTGACAAGCTCGCAGGTGAGGCTACTGTGGAGGGCGGACACGCCATGGACCAGGCCGACATTCTGAACACAGATGGGTCGGTCGTCCGACATGTGAGAAGCTCATGAGCCTTTACAGCTCGGGCCGGAGGGAGAATTGTGAAGGAGGACTCTGGTGCTTTCACTGAAACCACAAGTAGCCTGACCATGGAAGTCATGGCAGTAAGTAAAGCAATAACATGGCTCGAGACACAGACATTCACTAGGGCTTGTTTCCTTAGCGACTCAATGAACATGATCAAGAGGATAGAGGAGGGGTCGATCCGAAGAGAATGGTTGCTGCCTTTGGAGCGGTCTCGACTGGCAAAGATTAGTTTCATCTTCGTGCCAGGGCATGCGGGAGTACAAGGAAATGAGCGGGCTGACAAGCTCGCAGGTGAGGCTACTGTGGAGGGCGGACGCGCCATGGACCAGGCCGACATTCTGAATGCTCTACGAGAAGTAAGACTTTTGTGAGAACCAAGTGATGACTGTGAATCTACAACAGTGGCCAGACTGCGAGAGCAGCAAATTAAAAGAGGGGTGGCCAAACAAGAACACTACGCAGGAAGCCAAAGAAGATTTATAAACCAACACAGAACTGGCGTCGTTAGCCGCTACACGTTGCGGGATTTGCTGAGGAGGGGATCCGAGCACTTATGGACTGAATGGTTCGATGTGCAATGAGGATGATCTGTCGACTAACTAACTAACTAACTGACACTAGAAACTGGTCAGATCCACTACACTAGAAACCGGTCAGACCCACTACACTAGAAACTGGTCAGATCCACTACACTAGAAACTGGTCAGATCCACTACACTAGAAACTGGTCAGATCCACTACACTAGAAACTGGTCAGATCCACTACACTAGAAACTGGTCAGATCCACTACACTAGAAACTGGTCAGATCCATTACACTAGAAACTGGTCAGATCATAACTGAGTTGGTATATTGAGAGCAATCGTCAGCAAACAGGAGCTCTCTGACGGTTCGCTGGTAGTCTTGGTTGTAGCTTTCAGCCTACTGAGATTTAACAACTTTCCATTCTGTAGTTGATGTTTATTCCATTGTCGTTGTTTTCGAAGGCGTTCCTCAGCATAGCTGAAAACATGAGCCTGAACACTGTTGGTGCCTAGGCACAGCCTTGCTTCACTCCATTAATGTCATTAGCTCAGACAATTCGCCATTTCACTCGACTTTTGCCTGTATAAAGTGTCATTTACTGCCAATATAGTACCTTGCGGTGTACCGGGGGGGGGGGGGGGGTGTTCTTTGAGCCCGAGGAATTAAGGCCGCCTGGCTAGTGCAGTCGCCGCGAACTGTGCAGGTTACATTTTCTTTTTGCCCCCGACAGATAAAAATCCCACACCTTACCGGGGATACGAACCCGGGTCTTCTGAAGGAGAATCCGGCGTTCTAGCCACCGTATCAAAAGCCTTAGTAAGATCAGTGAAAGTGGAGAACACTTCAGAGTTCTGTTCCTGACATTTCTCTTGCAACTGTCTTGCAGCGAAAATCAGGTGAACAGCTCCTCGTTTTTATTTTTTTTAACGCAACATTGACCCTCATGAATGTATAATCAACACACCTCAAGGCGTGAATAATAGGGTTCCTTTACTGATTGTTTCACACATTGCTCAATAATATCACAGGATATTATACTGAAATAACTATGTTCACTTGACTTTATGCTGAAATAGCTATGTTCAATATACCTAGCGCTGAAATAACTATGTTCACTGGGCTTTATACTGAATTAACAATGTTCACGAGACCTCATGATGAAATAACTATGTTCACTGGGCTTTATACTGAATTAACAATGTTCACGAGACCTCATGATGAAATAACTATGTTCACTGGACCTCATGATGAATAACTATGTTCACTTGACTTTATGCTGAAATAACTATTTTCAATATACCTAGCGCTGAAATAACTATGCTCACTGGGCTTTATACTGAATTAACAATGTTCACTGGACCTCATGATGAAATAACTATGTTCACTTGACCTAATTCTGAAATAACTATGTTCACTTGACCTAATTCTGAAATAACTATGTTCACTAGACCTAATTCTGAAATAACTATGTTCAATGGGCTTTATACTGAATTAACAATGTACAGTGGACCTCATGATGAAATAACTATGTTCACTTGACCTAATTCTGAAATAACTATGTTCACTTGACCTAATTCTGAAATAACTATGTTCACTGGGCTTTATACTGAATTAAGAATGTACAGTGGACCTCATGATGAAATAACTATGTTCACTGGACCTCATGATAACTATATTCACTTGACTTTATGCTGAAGTAGCTATGTTCAATATACCTAGCGCTGACATAACTATGTTCACTGGGCTTTATACTGAGTTAACTATGTTCACTGGACCTCATGATGAAATAAATATGTTCACTTGACCTAATTCTGAAATAACTATGTTCACTTGACCTAATTCTTAAATAACTATGTTCACTTTATCTAATTCTGAAATAACTATGTTCACTTTAATTCTGAAATAACTATGTTCACTTTAATTCTGAAATAACTATGTTCACTTTAATTCTGAAATAACTATGTTCACTGAATTCTGAAAATAACTATGTTCACTGTAATTCTGAAATAACTATGTTCACTGTGCCGATAGGCTGAAGCAGATGGGGCTGACATCGTACACCAATGGCGACACACAGTGTGAAAATGGGCTCTTTAATGGTATTGACCGACTTTACAGAAGAAGGAGACATCGCCCGGAATACACAGCAGAACCAATGGCGTGCTAAGAGACCTGAAGTATGGTAACTAATTGCAAATTAGCAATCACATTAACGACGGCTGCAAGACTCGCGTCCCTGAAGCCCGGGAGAAGTCAACCTACTCAGTTGATCGAACGGGCAATTGTGGTACAGGGAGAACAAAAAGGTACTCTTCAACGATAAACTTTATTCAGAAGACACAGACCCATCGAACTACTGACATTACACAAGAAAGAATGTATTTACGAGAACAAAGCAAAAACACACAATGACTATATGAATATGGTTAAAACTACAGTTAGGTATGCGATGTTTTTGTAGAAGAAAGTGCAACTAGGTCAGCAACTACTTTGGCAAAAGGGTTAAAAGCAAGATGGTGGATTTAATTGTACTGGGTTTATCACATACAGCTCCGTATCATCCCGAAAAGCAGCTAATAACCTGTCAAAAGAGTCGCACAGAGCACGGAGGTGACGAACCCCATTGGTCGTGGAAAATATTGCACTCGGAAACCGATTGACGGAGTCTGTCAACACAAGGCTTTCTGAGCACGAGCAGACGGTTGAACCCTTGCCCTCGGAGACTCTCGACCACCGCACGGACACGAAGTGGAAAGCCATGACCAGAGAGCAACAGGTATAGGACTAAAATAGGGCATCCTTCTGTGGGGAAACTCCAGCATCTTGTAACTTCTTGACTGTTTTAATCATAACTTAACGGTGAACCCCACAATCAAACAAAACATAATAACGGCAAGTATAGCTTACAATAGCCTCTTAAAGCATTGAAGACGTGGTTCAGCGATAAGAACAGACACAGTGAAAGTAAGTTCTTTTGGTAGTGCTCATTACACACCAGTGATTCAGTTCTTCTGGCAGTGCTCGTAACGCATCAGCGATTCAGTATAAGGGCTCCTGGTGAAATGTCCTCTAGGCAGGCGAGATCAGACAATGTATTTGAACTTCTGAGACAAATAATGAGGTAATTCTCGGCGTTTCAGGGCCTATGGTGTGAGGACTTATCGATTTTGTCAAGAACAGGTGGTTAACTTCACAGAGAGCCGTAAAGTGAGGTCGCAATATTGTATTGCGAAACGTAATGTTCCTTCTCCGCCCTTCTCAAAAGACCAGACAGGCTTTATCCAGGGTAATAATACTGAGCAAGTCTGAACATGATTAAACACAACCAGCATCGTCATTGTCAGTCGCCGTGGCTAAGCGTTGACGGGCGCGATTTGTGAGCCCACTCAGCTGCGTTAGAAACACAGCTGCGACCGATTTGACAGCAGACCTCGTTGCGATGGGTTTTAACGTGTTGGTATGGAAGCCGGTCGTTCAGAAAGCAATGGCAAACTACTGAACGTAAACTTGCCAAGACATCAGCAAAAACAGTAAATTGCTGGTGTTGCCTGTAATGTCCTGTAAATAGGATATGGTATGCAACAACAAAAAAGTATCATCATTACCGTCTCCGTGGCTAAGGGCTTACGGACGCTATTCATAAGCCCGCTTACCTGCGTTCGAAACAGCTGCTACCGATTTGGCAGCAGACCGCGTTGCCCTGGGTTTTAACGTGTTGGTATGTGAGCCGGTCGTTCAGAAAACAATGGCAAAAAAAATGAACGTAAACTTGCCAAGACGTCAATAACAGCAGTAAAATGCTAGTATTGACAGCGATGTCCTGTAAATAGGATATGCAAAGCAAAAAAGTATCGTCATTGACATTCCGCAGTACATCAACCAGTACCGTCATCGATATTCCGCAGCGCGCCAACCAGTGGTCATGCTCGTCTTCAGTAACTTAGAATTACATGTCAGCCTGGTCGCGGGGGATTATTGAGCTTGCGCTGAAACTTTGGGTGCGCCGACGGCGGGGTTGTGGGTTCAATCTACACACGCGAAAGCGACCTTCAGTTACGAGGCGTCTGTGTCGATATCTGATCTACAAATGCGCATGCGCCCAGTACTCGACTCAGCTCATGGAAACAGTGTCTCCTGGTTCATATGGTTGGCTTGACCCACACCATGTACGCGTTGTCATGAATCATAATCCTGCCCATTAGTCATGAACGAACGAACGAACGAACAATCTTTATTTTCAAAGGGTTATGAATTGGGCACGCAGGCCCGTCTGACATTCTGCCCTTCACGTAGGGAAGAATCCTATTCTGAACTGTACCATGACAACCAGGAGTTTGATGTTTGGAAGTCTCCAGAAACAATTAGTTGTATGTCTTTTAGACGACGTTGCAATCAGCCCTTGCTAATATTGGCTGACCCGCGGCTGATTTCGAGCTCTGAACTCGTTACGTCGGCGAATTGTGAAACTGCGGTTCATTAACCCCTTTGCTATAAACATCGATGTACAGAGTAGTAAAGACGTGTTTATAATATTTCGAAAATCCACATAGTCATGGCTTCATATAGGTCAGTCAGTATCCGCCCATACCCCTCCTTTCAGGTGATGAAATACGCCACTGATATGATCATATATGTTCTCAGACTTCTGGTGATGAAATACGAGACTGATATGATCATATATGTTCTCAGACTTCTGGTGATGAAATACGAGACTGATATGATCATATATGTTCTCAGATTTCTGGTGATGAAATGCGCCACTGATATGATCATGTGTGTGTGTTTGTCTGTTCTCAGACTTCTGGTGATGAAATACGAGACTGATATGATCATTTATGTTCTCAGACTTCTGGTGATGAAATACGAGACTGATATGATCATATATGTTCTCAGACTTCTGGTGATGAAATACGAGACTGATATGATCATATATGTTCTCAGACTTCTGGTGATGAAATACGAGACTGATATGATCATATATGTTCTCAGACTTCTGGTGATGAAATACGAGACTGATATGATCATATATGTTCTCAGACTTCTGGTGATGAAATGCGCCACTGATACGATCATGTATGTGTTCTCTTACTACAGTATTCCACGCCCTCGCCTCGGCAGGCTCTATTGATCCACATACAAGACAGTAACACTGCGCTGAACGCTGCCAGATTAATAACTAAACAGGTTTACTTCGGTTTATTGGAGCTGAACACGCCAGCTTTCAACTGTGAGAGAAGTTATCAAAATACACAGATAATTACGGTCAGTGAAAGTAATAGAAAGTAAGAAACATGGACAAAACAAAGTCGCAGAGGTAAAATTCACCTTTCCATCACAACAGCAGCAGCAGCAGCAGCAGCAGCAGTAACAACAACAACAACAACAACAACAACAACAACAAGGACGACGACGACGACGATGACATGGACGACGACGACGACGACGACAGCCTCAGCAGCAGCAGCAGCAACAACAACAACAACAACAGCCACAACAAATCTCCCTGGCGAAGAGATTACCGACTTTCTCCGTAATCCCGTATATCCACGTAAAGAACACAGCTGCGCGAGATTCGGCAGCGGAAAAAATAGCTACTGTACTTACGAAGTTTGAGCGTTTTTGTGGGCTAAAAGACTGCCTGCAAAGGACATTCATAAGGAAATGCTTCCTGTTTATGCTGACAAATGCGGTGCATAGCTGGGTATAAAAACTTTCTCAAGGACACTCTAAAATTGTTAATGAAATCCGATCTGGTCGTCCTATTGAGATTGCAACAGAAGCATCCGTGCAGCGGGTGGAGGAGATGATTACAGGTGACAAGCAAGTAACGATAGACTCTGTAGCATCTGCAATAGGGTGCTCACATGGTTCAGCATGATCGATTGAAATTTAAGAAAATGGGCTAGAGGTGGGTACCCAGACAATTAAAGGAGGAACACAAAATGAACCAATTTGGCCTGTCCTTGCATCATCTCTGTTGATACGAAGATGAAGGAGAATACACGCCGAACAGGATTGTTACTAGGGACGAATCATGGGTGCATCAATTCCAGCCCGAATCAAAGCGTGCTTCAATGCAATTGAAACATCCTTCTTTGCCTTGTGCCCAAAAATTCAAGGTTATGCCATCAGCAGGGAAGGTTATGCTGATAGTGGTCTGGGATTGTCAAGGAGTGATTTTAACCAATTTCAAGAAGAAAAGTGACAATGTGAATTCTGAATCATACTGTGAAGTTCTAGCGATGCTTCATGATGCAATTCGAAGAAAACCTCCAGGACTGCTGACTAAAGGAGTGTTACTTCTTCATGACAATGCCAGACCACATACTGCTCGATTAACTCAGGAGAAAATTAACCAACTAAGGTGGGAAGTTTTGGAACATCCACCTTAGCCCCTAGCGATTTCCACCTTTTTGGTCAACTGAAAACAGGACATGGGCAGGAGACATTTCGCGTGTGACGTCGAAGTTGAATGTGAAGTGAAAATGTGGTTTAGAAAACATAGCAAGCAGTTCTATGCAGCCGGTTTGGGAGGACTGATAAAATGATGGGATAAGTGCATCAATGTTGGTGGAAATTATGTTGAGAAATAAAGGGACAATGTATGTATAAAAATAAGTGGTTTCAAGTTGTTATCATATATAATTATTTTTACTTTTTTTTATACAGCCATGAGTATGCAAAGGCAATCCTGACTCTCCGCCGTAATCAGATAGAAAGGGTGGAAAGGATACAGAATGAAGCTATGCGCATTATTCTTGGATGTACAAGAGATACAGCATGCAGGGCGATGCGCTACCTTCTTGATTTTCCAACCATTGAAGACAGAATACAAGTTTGCAGAGCACGCGCCTACCTCAGAGTTAACGCAAAGACACAACATCCACTGCATAGTGAAATTATGAAGGTGAAGGGCAGCAGGTTAAAAAGAGGACGGGTGTGGATGGGTCAAGCCGAAGACATTCTCCAACAGGTGTGTTCACTTGAGGACTTAGAACCTGGCGAGGAGTGGGTACATGTGCCAACAGATTTCTGCACATCCTTTTCAGTTTGCATCCAACTAGATAGAAAATGCAGACATGAAAACATCCGGCTGCTGTGGAGGCTGAAGTACAAGCGTTGATTTTCGAGAATTCACTAGACGGTGATGATGTCATCTACACAGATGGGTCGGTCGTCCGACATTTGAGAAGCTCATGGGCCTTTACGGCTCGGGCCGGGGGGGGGGGGGAGAGAATTGTGAAGGAGGACTCTGGTGCTTTCACTGAAACCACAAGTAGCCTAACCATGGAAGTCATGGCAGTAAGTAAGGCAATTACATGGCTCGAGACACAGACATTCACTAGGGCATGTTTCCTTAGCGACTCAATGAACATAATCAAGAAGATAGAGGTGGAGTGGATCCGAAGAGAATGGTTGCTGTCTCTGGAGCGGTCTCGGCTGGCAAAGATTAGTTTCATCTTCGTGCCAGGGCAGGGCATGCGGGAGTACAAGAAAATGAGCCGGCTGACAAGCTCGCAGGTGAGGCTACGGTGGAGGGCGGACCCGCCATGGACAAGGCTGACATTCTGAATGCTCTACGAGAAGTAAGAGTTTTGCGTGAACCAAGTGATGACTGTGAATCTACAACCATGGCCAGACTGCGAGAAGAGCAAATTAAAAGAGGGGTGGCCAAACAAGAACACTACGCAGGAAGCCAAAGATGATTGATAAACCAACCCAGAACTGGTGTCGTTAGCCGCTACACGCTGCGGGATTTGCTGAGGAGGAAATCCGAGCACTTATGGAATGAATGGTTCGATGTGCAATGAGGATGATCTGTCGACTAACTAACTAACTATTATACAGACATTTGTGACATAATTATTGACTTCCCCTCGTATTTATATATATATATATATATATATATATATATATATATATATATATATATATATATATATATATATATATATATATATATCCTATGCACACATGTTCGTGCGTATTCACGTCTATATACTAGTATGCTATATACTATCCATACATATGCATACTCATAAACACCTACAACTTTATATGGACACGTACACATATATACTCATATTTAAATATCCCAGGACATGATTGCATTATCATGTTGTTTGAAAACTATAGCAAACCAAATGTGATGAAGAAAACGAAGCACATAAGAACAATAAGTTTTATAAGCAAACAGTTCCAGCTAGGCGAAATACAGAAATCACATCGGTGTGAGGACTGATGCCAGCACAGAGTAGCTAACACGTTTATCATTACTGGATCAAATATCACATATCATTCAAATCAATACATTCTCAAACAGTTACGGCAATAAAATGCACGTGTAGAAGATCAAAGTAACATGACCAAACATCACTTTCCAAGAACAATTATCGTAATCGCAAAAATGATCGTAATCAGCGTGAGTAGTCTGTCCTTGTAAATAACTGGCAACTGAAAATGGACACCTACATGCCAAACTACTGGAGTACAGAAGACATGGATACCGTGTTTCACCGAAAATAAGACTGGGTCTTATATTAATTTCAGCTTTAGAAAATGCACCAGGGCTTACATTTGGGTGATGTGTTATATATATTTTTTTCCAGATACACAAATCTACATTAATTCATGTACACAATTCTTTTTTTTTGTTGTCTTTTGTCTTTTTTTTTAAATGTTGTATATCCCTTGCAGGACTTTGCAGTCAACACCAGCATTTTTCAGCTGGTGTTGATGTACTAGGCAAGTTTTACGTTCAATAGTTTGCCATTGCTTTCTGAACGACCGGCTCCCATACCAACACATTATAACAGAACGCGACACTGTCTGCAGCACAAATCGGTCTCAGCTGCAATTCAGTCCTACATTTATTCAAATGCAGTCATGTCATCTTCTTCTGGAAGATCGTCATAACTATCCACAACCCCAATTCCGGCCTGAATTTCTTGCGACTCCGTTTCCTGTAGAACCATTGGCCCCAGTCTCTCATGTCTAGGAATAAAGCTTTCCTTAAATGAGCATTGCTTGACCGCGTAACCAGCTCGTAAGGCATTGGTAACTTTATTTCACATGAGTGACGAGTGAGAGTTATAAACACCATCAGTTCATTATCAAATGCGCACCAGTGGTGTCTATACTCCGACTGGCCATTCGGCAACAAGTCTCTCATTCTAGCTGACCATCTTAACTAGGGCTTATTTTAGGGGTCGGTCTTGTTTTCGAGGAAACACTGTAGACACTGTTCAGAGAATCACCCATTCAGCACAGCCCCACATAGAAAGATTGTGCACAAGACACATCACTGACAAGTGAATTTGTGTTATAACTATTATGCATATTTATTTTATAACCATAGGTCACAACAGTCTACACTAAGAACAATATACAATAAAATGGCAGACACACATCAACGACGCTGTAACTAATTGTTTGACCGATGACCTAATACTAGCATGATGATAATCGCTGCCTGTATACATCTATGTATTTTCTCTCAGAAGATATCAGACTCGCCCATGTGTCTCGGCAGCTGGTCAGGGAAGCAAACACCAGTAACACTGTAACACCGCGTTCATTAGTAAGAGGCGGCCAAGGAGGGTTGGGATGGGTGCTGGCTTCCCTGTCCCGCAGAGAACCTCAGCTAACAAATCCAGCCCTCCATGAAAATGTCTAAAGATAAAAAACACAATAAATTAACCAACCGTGAACAAGCCTAAAGATAAAGAAAACAACAGATCAGCACACAGTGAACAAGATAAAGATTTCAAAAAAAAACAACAAAAAAAAAACAGAATAAATTAACCAACCATAAACAATTCTATAGACACAGAAAACAATAAATCAGCCAACCATGAACAATTCTGTAGACAAAGAAAACAATAAATCAACCAACCATGAACCATTCTATAGACAAAGAAAACAATAAATCCGCCTACCATTAGCAAGTCTACAGATAAGGAAAATATAATAACATCAACCAACCATGAACACGTTTAAAGATAAAGAAAACAATAAATTAGACAACCACGAACAATTTTAAAGATAATTCCACCATGAACAAGCCTAGAGATTTAAAAAAAAAAAAATAATTAACCAACCATGAACAGGTTTAAACGTAAAGAAAACAATCAATCAGCCAACCAAGAGGAACGGAGGCTCTTCCAGAAGAAATATGGTGCGATGCGTAGAAAGCCACAAAGAGTCTGCATTGCTGGAGATATATTCAGAACTGGTACCTGGGATATAAGAACTTTGTATGAACTGAGAAAGACTACTTGATAGTAGAAGAAATGAAACATTACAGGTTCAGCGTGTTGTCATGATAATATAAATGAGAATAACAGCGGAGCTGCATAAAGCAGCAACAGACAGGTGAGGGCCTATGCTTCATTTGGGGTTAAATAGCAGAAGAGAGAGAGACAGAAAGGGGGGGGGGGCGAGAGAGAGAGATTGAGAACGAAAGAGATTGAGAGAGAGAAAGAGAGAGAGAGAGAGAGAGAGAGAGAGAGAGAGAGAGAGAGAGAGAGAGAGAGAGAGAGAGAGAGAGAGAGAGAGAACGACAAGATGTAAGAATGTAGGAATGGTGAATGATAGATCTAATTAATGAAGACACTTGTTTAGAGGTGTACAACTGGCCATTCGTGGAAGCACTTCTGCTCCTTCAGCGAAGCACAGTTGTCTTGCCAAATTGGCAGCTTCGAATCCCGGCGTGCCACATTATAGCTTTCAATAGATATGGTGTCTAGTGCGTTATCTTTTCATTTCCAATTGTTTATTATACACCTATGTGTGTCAACCATTACAAGTGAATTTACTTCCCATGTTTTCTCAAGGGCTGCAAGACGATGACAGTGACGATGAAACCAATGACAGTGTCAATGGAAGTGTCGAATCAAACCATCAAAACAATGACGGTAAAGATGAAATCAATAACAGTATCAAGGAAGTGGTGATTAAAGCTATCAAAACAATGACAGTAATGATGAAATCAATTATAATATCAATGAAAGTGTCGATCAAACAATATAAACTACGACGAAACCGAAGTCCGCGACAGTACCAACGGAAGTGACGATTCAAACAATACAAATAATGACCGTTATAAGGAAACCACTGACAGACTAAAGGAAGTGACGATTCAAGCAATGTAAACAATGATTGTAACAAGGAAACCACGGAAGTACCTAGGGAAGTGTCGATTCAAGCAACATAAACAATAATTATAACAAGGAAACCACTGACACTACCGAGGGAAGTGTTGATTCAAGCAACATAAACAATGATTGTATCAAGAAAACCGCGGACAGTACCAACGGAACTGTCGATTCAAGCAGCACAAACAACGCCATCAAAGATATTAACAACGAAAACCTGATGTGATAAATGCATATTGGTATATCAAACCAACGTATGGAAGCTTACTCTGAAATATACAAGCACGTCATGTAAGCTGGTGGGCATCCCGCCAGGCTGTCACACGGAGGCTTGAACCAGCAATATTTCAAGCTTTGTGGCAGTCGCTTCTGGTCTCCTATCTCCTAATCCAGATTTGGTTGTTTTAGGAAACAGGTGAAATGCTCATGTTTTGTCACAGAAGGAGTGCATAGGGAATACATAGAAGAACCAATGAGGACGACTGAAGAGGAAAGAAGAAAATCTAGGAAAGAGAAAAGTTAGTTAAAATGTATAGGCATAATGTCATGACAGATTGACACGGACATACATTTAAGGAACACATGACTTCAATTCATTGCTCTAGTAAAAAGCAGTCGTACACACGAGACAAATATACGCAACGTGTGAAAAATATACCCCACTAGGCGTCCCAATTTGTTTACAATATGAATGTTTTAAATAGTTCGTAATGAGTACTTGTAATTCCAATTCCAATTTTCGAAAAAAAAATTAACAAATTCAGTCTCGTCTAACCTGCTTCCTCAGCGGTGGTTATTATTGAGAGCCGTGGTTTTTGTGGGTTCATTCACCCTAATTCTTGTCTTGTGCGCTCTTACGAGTGAGTCCTATCTCGGACTGGTTATGTCGGTTTGTATCTGTGACGTCAGCTGGAGGATCGGTCGGCGGCTGTCCTATGTTCCTGTCTCCTCTGGTGGTATATGTGGTTAGTGCAGGCTCCTCGCTTGACTGGTTGCAGTCATTTTAAGGACTTTTTAATTGGTCTTTTTGCCTCCTTTTTGTGTATTTTCTATAGCAGCTTTTAGATGTTTCCATTTTCTTCCTTGTGCCTGTTTCCACTGTCGAGTTTGAGTTGCTGTTGCCTTTCGATTTCTTCCTCCGCTGTCAGCCATGGGATCATCTCTCCGTCTTCTATGTAGTACGTGTGCATCCTCGAAGTCAGTAATTCTCTCTGGGTATACTACCGGTCTCCTGAGTTTCTTGGGCTTCTTTTTATTTTGTTCTCTTTCTTTCCAGCACCTTTTGAATTCCTGGTGCCTGCGTTCCTCCAGTTTTATCGATTCTAGGCACTCCTCCAGGGAGAGTCCAGGTGGGTATTCTGCTTGCGGTTCTGGCTCGGTCCTTTGCAGGATTTCATCTTGCGGCTTGTCTGCGTTCTCGTGCATAGCTTCTGTTGGTTTGTTTCATATTACTTCCATTTCAGCTTTCAGCAGCTCTCTCTCCGCTTTAATGTTGCGTAGCATTTCTTCGTTTTCCTTCTCCATCTCGGCCAAATGTTCCACTTTTTTCTTTATGTTTTGCTGGATCTCCTTTATTTCAGCAAGCAACTTTTCATTGTCGCTAGTCGGTGCCGGTGTCTGAAGCAGCTTGATATGCTTCCTTAGCTCATTTATCTGGTCTTGCAGTTGCGCCTTTTCCGCTTGTGAGCTGCCCGTGGCTGTCTCGCACCTCCGCATTGCGTCCTTATATGGTGTCTTTGTGTTGATGGCGAACTTTAAGACGTCTCTGTGTCTTTGGAGGTACGGACAGCCCAAGTATCTTGCTCCATGCTTGCCCAAGTAGTTGGCGTACTTTCTTTTGTTGTTGGGTGCTCGGAAGTCCGTGTCCAGCTTGGCCAGCGGACACTCCTTTGGGGCGTGGTGATCGGCGCAGTACCGGCAGATTTCCGTCTTACTGCGACATGCTGCTCTGCTGTGGCCGGCCCTCTAGCATCTGGAACACAATTGGGATGAATCTCTCTGGCTGCTGCATTCTCTTGTTGATTGATAGTGTGATCGGCGTCTCGCTGCCCTCTGTTGTCACCACGCCAAGGTTGTATGAATCTTGGAGTAGGTGAGGAGTCGCACCGCCTTCAAGAATCGGATGTAGAGATTCTTTTCTCGAAGCAAAGCATTTCCAAGTACAGGGTAAAGATGGAAACTTGTTTACGGAAATCAGAAAAATACCCGGCGAATTTAAACCATTATTACATGAAAAAACACTTCAAAACTGGCACATCGAACAACGAAAAAAATACGCAAAACACGTATAAAGAATATAAGTTCCCTGTAAAAGACAAAAAGGAAAAGTATAAAAAGAGGCTGAAAAGCATGGTTACATAGAATAGAATAATAAATAGAGAAAAACAAAAAGACTGGAAGGAATATGGATAAACCTTAAATAAAAACTACAAGGAGGCAACTAAAAACTTCTACAAAAATATTAGTGTAATCAGAACCAGAGCAGAATCCTTTGACGTAACTGAAATAATTAACAGCGAAAAAGGAGAACAAATAAGTGAACAAGAGCAAATCATAAAAAGGTGGAGGAAGCACTTCAAACATTCTCAACATTCTATAAGATGCTATAGGAATCCAAGAAACTGAAGCAGATACCATCGAAGAACCAGACATACTGAAAGAAGAAATTAGAGACGCCATAGGATTAGTCCCATCGAATAAATCATTGGGACGAGACGAAATACCGAATTAACTAATTAAAGCAACAAGAGAAGTAGGAACAGCATGATTACATAAACTGTTTAACTGTGTTTGGATAGAACAACAGATACCACGAGACTGGAAATCCGCCATAATGGTCACAATTTGGAAAAGCAAATGCACGAAGAGAGACTGCACGCAATACAGAGGCATTTTCCTTTTGAGTCATACTGGAAAAACAATTTGCAAAGACTACGAGCTACAATAGATGCCCAGTTAATGAAAACACAATTTGGATTTACGAAAAAACAACTGATGCACAGATGTCATCGTTGCTGTTAGACAACTTATAGAAAAGTCAATCGAATTTAATTGAATACTCTACTTAGCCGTTGTCGACCAAGAAAAGGCTTTTGAAAGAGTAGATAGAAACGCGCTATGGGAAATCCTTAAACGATATGAAGTAAGTGCAAATCTAACAAACTTATGAAGAAGTTTATATAACAACAGTGAATATACTGTAAGAACAAACGAAGGACACTCAGAACCCTTCACAATGAGATCCAGAGTACGACAAGGTTGTGACATGTCTTCCCACTTATTCCTACCCCATACAGACAATATATGTAACGAAACAGATCAAACACAGATCGTAACAACAATGCAAGACGAGCAGAACACAGTTGAAAAACCAACGGCGAATTACACCATTATATAACGCCTATCTGCGGATGATCAAGCACTAAAAGTAACATCAGAAGCAGAATTACAAGTCCACATAAATAGCCTAAACGAAGTGTGTAAGGAGCATAACATGAAAATTAGCATCAGTAAAACAGAAGTAATGCCAGTAACCAAAACATAAACAAAAACAACAAAGACTCATCTTAAAGAACACCCCCATGGAGCTTCAAGTATTTCCGAAGTATAATGCCACCAAATGGTAAATCAGAAGACGAGATCGAACATAGATGCAGTGAGGGAAATCAATACATGGGACAAATAGCACCAATACTAAAGAATATATAGTAGAAAATATGTCAACATGGTAGATATGCTTGCAGATCTACAAATTTTTGAGAAAGACATTCAATCAATGATGTGCCATACCGTAAAGCGTGGGCGGTCATAACTTGCCATTTCACTCGATCACCAGCGTCGTGGATCAGCTCAGTGTTCCTGTCTCGTCCATGCCATGTGGCCAAGCCATCCAAGTATTTTCCTCTCGGTCTTCCTATTGGTCTGTTCCCTTCGATCTTGACAATTGTCACTAAGTTCTCCAATCCATTTCTTCTCAAAACATGTCCAAACACTTTTGACTGTCTACGTCTAATGTCTCTAAACAATTTACGATTTTCATTTGTCTCCTGTAGTATTTGGTCATTGGTTTTTCTGTCTGTCCATGGTATTCTTTGCATTTTCCTCAGAAACCACATTTCTGCAGCCATCATATGTTTTTCAGCTTGACTGCTCATTGTCCAAGTTTCACATCCATACAAAAGAACAGGCTCTATGTATCCCCTCAACACTCTTTTTCTCGCTTCAATTGACATCTTTTTATTGGTCAGAATGTTTTTCATCTTGCTAAAGGCTACTTTCGCCATGGCGATTCTTGTTCTAATCTCTTCAAGGCATCCCCCTCAGATGTTATGACTGTTCCGAGATAATTGTACCGATTCACTTGTTGAAGAATAGTCCCATTTACTTGTATATTACATTGTGGTATTTCGTTCTTCCTAGTGAAGATCATAACCTGTGTCTTTTTACAATATAATTCTAACCCCAGTTTCTCACTGTGTACAACAACCCCATTTACTAATTGTTGCAGATCCTCCGCATTGTCTGCAATCAATACTGTAACATCTGCATATCTAATGTTATTGATGTTTCGTCCTCCAATTCTAATTCCATTTATATCTTATTGTAGCGAAACGCCAGTGGTCCATGTCCTTATGCATTCTTTTATTTTGGGTAGACAGGGGGGAAACGGCTTTCGGAAGCTCTCAGTTCTCTTGTTCTCTCAAATCTCCATGAAAGATGGTTCTTTGGGTTATCTTCCTATCACAATCTTTACATGGAGCAAGTAGCCAATGTCTTTCACATCGGGTAAACCCGATGGAGCGCCTTGCGCCAAATGTGCGCTGGTGCGGCTGCTAAGCAAGTCATGGCCGTGTACACACCTACCGTTGGATAGTGGCATCTTGTCAAGTCGATTTGAAGATTGGGACAGAGATGCAACATCCTACTGAAGTGGTGAAGAAAGGTAGGGCTTGGGTTGTGGGTACTCCAGCCAAACATGGAGTTATAAATATACAATGTGTTGAAGGGGAAGATGAATTGGCGAAAGGCCAATCATAACCAATGACGAGTTGGGTGACCGTTAGCCGATCTGGCTGCGCGTCTTGTCCTTGGCATAGCCGGGGAAGTGAATCTGAACCATATATCTCCCAAGAGGATTTCATTTGTTCTTGGCGTCAGATGAGCTGTTGCTATCTTTCTGTCTACGGCTTGAATTGGACAGATTGTCATCTTTCTGTTGTATATACTCAGTGGATGGCTATGGTATTCTTGGGGATGGGGTACACCAATCTCTGATCTATCTTCTTGAGCCAGAAGAGGCCATTCACAGGACTATCTCTTTCATCTGTTACTAGATAGGATGATGTAGGGAAGATAATGGACTTCTTTATCTCATTTAGAGAACCTGCATTCCGCTAAATCTATGTGTTCTGTGGGGCACTGCTGGTACATTGCGGCGACAGCTCAAACAAGAGCAGAGCCGGGAGGGGGTAGTATCTTCTTTCCTATTCTTGCAGGGAGTGGGGAACTACACTGCGTGCCATACAACCCCATTACTATACTATTAGGTAATGAGATGTAACACACAGATTACTGGGCGCACCACACCACAAGATCTTGCGGGTGAGAAAGGCATGGTTTGCAAGGGAGAGGGAAGCATGGGAATGAATGTGCCCAATCATAATAAAGGCTTGGTATGAGTGTGGAGGGTGTGTCTTGTGGCCAGAAAGACAACCGGACTTCGTCCAGCTGGAGGTCTACTCAAACCCGGACGTGGCCAATCCAGGGGCTACCTGACAGGTCAGGCCTAGTCAATCAGGTATTAAATATAGTGTATTTGTGTGATACATGAGTCAGCCCAGTCGCTCAGGTTTTGTTTATCATTTCCAGGGTCCTCTTCTATGAGAAGTGACTATGTCTTCTAAGGGACATTATCACCAGTGCTTCTAGGCTAACGCCAATATGTCCAACGAGGCCAACTCAAGGTTTGGTGTGCTTAACTCTGAGACAGAGGCAAGGTGCAGGTCTTGAGGCAAGGACATTTTGTATGACTGGTGCATTGCCGGTTTTGTTTTAATAACATACGCCTGAGAGCAGTTGTTGTCTGGAGGGAGCCTAAGAGTGATTTTCTGGCATACCCATTTTATACCGGACATTAAAAGGACCCATCCATTATCCTTCACAAACACCTCACCTTATCGGCAACACTAAAGCCTTTCATAGGTCAGTGAAGACCTAGTGCCGAACTAATTCAGATGACAATGAACAGAAGTCCTCAACACACCAGTCACTTGGATTCTACAAAAGCCGGTTGAACCTACACCCATTTGCTGGAGAAGGAAGGAGATTCGGACATCTTTGGTGAGAAGTGTGTGGACAGATCAGACAGTATCTGAAGCTGGATCTGTGACTGTGGCGACTTGAGGCTCTGTGTCGGAACTTTATCAGTGTAGTGTCTGTGTAGATCTATCTGTTTATCTGCCTTTATGTGTTCCTGTGCTGTTCTTGATTAGGTTAATAAAATTACTTCCAAGTTGTTCTGACGACTGCCATGTTATTTATGCGTCAGCCAGAAGAACCCTGCAGGAAATAGGTCCCTAGGTCGAAAGGAAGCGTGACAGTGTGTCCAGGGAAAACGGGAGGAGGGTTGGCAGGTAAAGACCTATCCCAGCCAGGGCTATAGAAGATATTTGAAATATTGTGACCGGGCTATTTGGGACCCTCCACATAGCTTGTTACAATTTCTGGGGGCACGTCCCGGGATATTTGAAATCCTGGTGGAGTTTTGGCTGATGTAGTGATAGGGGACAGATATCCTTGTCTTCTATCAATAGGTTCTGCCTACCGTGCCTGGCTATTGTCTATACTCTTCCTGACACAGACTGACCGACATACGACGTGTTGTGGTCGTGTAATGTAACTTGTTGTGTAATTGTGAGAAAAATTTTATTAGACAATTACCTCTTCCCTTACCCGCTGAGTTCAAGATGGCATCAGCTGGGTTTAATGTCGCTGACGTACAGGCTACAGGGCGTGAGATGGGATATGATGGAGCGGAGTTACAGAAATATGTGCAGGAAGTGGAAAGAGACTACAGACAGGCTGTGCGCGAAGCCAAGAGGATTGAGGCGGAGGCTGAGGTTAAGAGGATGGAGGCTGAGGCTAGGAAGATGGAGGCCGAGCAGGCAGTCAGAGACCATGAGTTCCGTATGAGAGAGTTGGAGCTGAAAGCTCAAACTGCCAAGGAAAGAGACGGTGCAGTGGGAGACGCAGTTCTCCCTGACTCAACAACTTCTGGTAGCGGTCCATACCAGGCAATGAAGTTCCCATTACTCCCGTTCGATGAACACAAAGATAAGATCGACCAGTATCTTCACAGATTTCGGTCGATGGCTTTGGCTATGGGATTGGAGCGAGGGAAATGGAACTTGAAACTCTCACAGGGCCTGAGGGGGACCGCGTACGAGGTCTATTCTAGGTTGCCACCTGGTATGGAGAATGACTATGAAGCTCTGGAGAAAGCACTTTTGAAAAGGTTCCAGATGACAGCTCATACTTATCGACAACAGTTCAGAAAGTCGAAGAGAGAGCCAGGAGAGATGTTCGCAGCCTACAGTGTCAGATTGAAGTCTTACCTTTTGAAGTGGATGTCTTTAGCGGGATTTGCTAACGACTATGAAAGTTTGGAAGAATTGGTGGTCGTGGATCAAATGAAGAGAATGATGCCTAAGCCATTGCAAACCTTCTTGCTTGAAAATGGGGCAGAAAGGTTGGACATAGTGAACACGTTGGCGGAAAGGTATGTGCTAGCTCATGGGGATAATGGGGAATTGTCACAACCCAATCTCCGACCACCAGACACATGGGCTGGAAAGAAGAAGAACCCTAAAACAGCTCACACCAAGAAGGAGGATCCTTTCGATAAAGTTCCTAGTAAGAAACCCTCTGGTAAGAGTCCACCTGGATCTCCTAAAAGAAAGTGGAGTGAAAAGTGGTGCGCCTATTGCAAATCTCCCACACACAATACGGTAGATTGCCGGCGTAAACAGAAAGACTCTCACTATGCTGCTTGTCTTGTAGAAACCGGGGAAGGGTCTCACAAGGAGGTAGAAGGGAGGGATCTTGGGAACAAAGATTTAGAAAAACCACCAGTAGTAGAAACGGTACTTGTGAACGGTCAACCAGTTGAGTGTCTCTACGACACTGGTCTGCAGTTTGAGGCTGTAATTTCATCACATTTAGTGAGCCCAGAGCAGCTAACCGGGGAATCTATTGAGATTCAAACGGCGACAAAGAGTGCGGTAGCGATGTCTCTTCCAATTGCGAAGGTAGACATCAAATCAAAATATGTTACCGGCACTATACAGGCAGCCGTTCTGCTAGATCCTATCTTCCCAATGATCTTGGGTTGTCGCTACGTCTTTCTAGGGATTCCAACCGAACCCATGTACGTAGGGGCAATGCAAACCAGATCTCAATCGGAGGATGAGCAGACGCCGGCCTTGATCGTGAATCCCTTGCCTGGGGAGTTACGAGCTGCTCAAAGCCAGGATGCTACTTTGCAACCTTGCTTCAACCAGTTGCCAAAAGGTTCTGACCCACCAAGACGGGGTCAGTATTATATGAAGAATCGGTTACTGTACCGGAGAGCCGGAGTGGAGGATCACCAGCATGGACAGCTGGTGGTTCCTAAGGCTTATCGGGAACAGCTTCTTCATATGGGACACACCATTTCTTTCAGTGGACATATGGGTGTCGGGGCAACTCTCCAGCGCATTTCCTGCCATTACTACTGGCCAGGGATGACTGGAGACGTGCGTAGGTACGTCAAGTCGTGCCCAGAGTGCCAGCGTGTGGCACCAAAACACTGGACAGCTCCGGTAGTCTTGGGTGACATGCCCATTATGAACTCTCCTTTCGAGAGAGTTGCCATCGATCTTGTTGGTCCTCTTCCTAGGACTAGGAAGAGGAATAAGTACATTCTCACGATGGTGGATTGCTGTTCCATGTGGGGTGAGGCGATACCTTTGGCCACAATCGACTCTAAGCGAGTGGCGGATGCACTGATGGAGACCTTTACTAGGTTGGGATTTCCCAACCAGATCCTAACGGACAATGGGTCTCAGTTCTGTGGTAAGCTGATGGAAGAAGTCTTTCGTATCTTCCAGACAAACCACATTCACACAAGCCCGTATCATCCTCAGTCTAATGGGCAAGTAGAGAGGTTTAATGGTACCTTGATGACCATGCTTCGGAAGCTGGCTCAAGAGAAACCAGACAGATGGGATGAGTATATCTCAGCCGCCTTGTTCGCCTATCGGGAGGTTCCCCATGGGTCGACCGGGTTGCCTCCAGCCACTCTACTATTCGGGAGGCCAATCAAGGGTCCCTTAGAAGCCTTATTGAGATGTTGGACAGAGGAGGAAACTTCTGAAGAAGCTGTATCCTCATATAAATACGTCGAAGAGTTAAAGAAGAAACTCCAGACGGGTTGGGCTTTGGCAGCTCAGAATCTGAGGGCGGCCAGAAAGAGACACGCGGCCTACTACAATAGAAGGACGAAAGATAGGTCTCTTAAGGTGGGGGATAGGGTTCTGTTGTTACTTCCAGTAGGTTCCAATAAACTCGAGATTGGTTGGCAGGGGCCTTTCCCGGTGGAAAGGGTTGTCTCCCGCACCAACTATGCCATCCGGATCAGGGGGAAATCCAAAATCTTCCACATTAACCTTCTCAAAAAGTATGAAGAACGATCTGGTGGTACTTCTCTCCCACTCATGACTATGGCGGTCGCGATGGAAACTGAATCGGGCGAAGAAACGGATAGGGGGTATCCATTACACCCTGGGGAAACCTATAGGGATGTACATATAAATCCTGATCTGTCGGCTGAAGAAACAGACCGTGTCATCCGTTTGTTGGAGTCCCATCAGCAGATTCTTACCGATCGGCCAGGGCGGACAGGGTTGGTCGAGTTTGATATGACTCTGACTACCCAAGACCCCGTTCGCCAGAAAATATATCCAGTGCCATTTTCGAAAGAGAAGGCCCTGGAAACTGAAATCCAGAAGCTTCTGGACGACGACATCATCACTCCTTCGACTTCTCCGTATAATGCCGGGGTTGTCTTGTTGAGGAAGCCAAGCGGGGAACACCGCTTATGTATTGATTACAGGCATTTAAATAGTTGTACGACGTTCCAAGTTGAGCCGTTACCAAACACAAATCAATTGTTTGCCAGATTAAATAGGGCAAAGTACTTCTCAAAAATTGATTTAAGCCGGGGATATTATCAGATCCCTGTGAAGCCTGAGGTTCGGCCCATGCTCGCTTTCAGTACTCCGAGCGGCCATTACGAATTTAAGGTGATGCCTTTTGGGCTGAGCAATGCGCCCAGTGTGTTCACACGCATGATGAGAAAGTTATTAGACCCTTTAAGGGATCCCTCTGTCGTCTCGTTTATGGATGATATTCTCATCGCGTCTGACAATCTGAAAGATCACCTGAAATCCTTGGAAAAGATCTTCATAAGATTGAAAGAGGAGGGGTTAACCGCCCGTCCAGCCAAATGCATGATTGGATATCAATCCTTGGAATTTCTGGGACACACTATTACCCCAGGGGGACTGGTACCGGAAGAAAAGAATATTGAGAAGGTCCGTCTCGCACCCCGTCCTAAATCCAAAAAGGATGTTAGGTCTTTCTGGTCTCTGTGTGCGTTTTACCAGAAATTCATTCCAAAGTTCAACGAAATTGGGGCGCCGTTAACCGAGACCCTGAAAAAAGGATCACCAGATCTTATAGTCTGGACCCCGAGCTGTGAAGAGGCTTATGGGAAGTTGAAACAGGCGTTGGTGGATAGGCCAGTACTGCAACTCCCGAATTTGGAGAAAACGTTTGTTCTGAGAACCGACGCGAGTAACATAGGGATTGGAGCAACTCTGTTGCAGGAAGGGCGAGATAATCCTTCGGTGTTGTGTCCGGTGGCGTATGCCAGTAGAAAACTGTTACCCGCCGAACGGAATTATTCCACCGTCGAACGGGAATGTCTAGCTCTAGTGTGGGCGGTACAGAAATTTCAACCTTATCTGTATGGAGTCCAGTTCAAAGTGCAGTCCGACCATCAACCTCTGACGTTCTTGGCAACTTCTAAGAAACTGAACGCGAGGTTGATGAGATGGTCATTGCTCCTACAACCGTATCAGTTCACGGTCGAATATATCCCCGGAAGGGAGAATGTGGGAGCAGATTTCCTATCACGGCATCCTATGGTTGAATGTGAGGGTGGGGTCATTCGAACAGAACCACTGACAGTAGAAAGTTCGTAGGGTTCGACTTTCTTAAGAGGGGGCCTATGTAGCGAAACGCCAGTGGTCCATGTCCTTATGCATTCTTTTATTTTGGGTAGACAGGGGGGAAACGGCTTTCGGAAGCTCTCAGTTCTCTTGTTCTCTCAAATCTCCATGAAAGATGGTTCTTTGGGTTATCTTCCTATCACAATCTTTACATGGAGCAAGTAGCCAATGTCTTTCACATCGGGTAAACCCGATGGAGCGCCTTGCGCCAAATGTGCGCTGGTGCGGCTGCTAAGCAAGTCATGGCCGTGTACACACCTACCGTTGGATAGTGGCATCTTGTCAAGTCGATTTGAAGATTGGGACAGAGATGCAACATCCTACTGAAGTGGTGAAGAAAGGTAGGGCTTGGGTTGTGGGTACTCCAGCCAAACATGGAGTTATAAATATACAATGTGTTGAAGGGGAAGATGAATTGGCGAAAGGCCAATCATAACCAATGACGAGTTGGGTGACCGTTAGCCGATCTGGCTGCGCGTCTTGTCCTTGGCATAGCCGGGGAAGTGAATCTGAACCATATATCTCCCAAGAGGATTTCATTTGTTCTTGGCGTCAGATGAGCTGTTGCTATCTTTCTGTCTACGGCTTGAATTGGACAGATTGTCATCTTTCTGTTGTATATACTCAGTGGATGGCTATGGTATTCTTGGGGATGGGGTACACCAATCTCTGATCTATCTTCTTGAGCCAGAAGAGGCCATTCACAGGACTATCTCTTTCATCTGTTACTAGATAGGATGATGTAGGGAAGATAATGGACTTCTTTATCTCATTTAGAGAACCTGCATTCCGCTAAATCTATGTGTTCTGTGGGGCACTGCTGGTACATTGCGGCGACAGCTCAAACAAGAGCAGAGCCGGGAGGGGGTAGTATCTTCTTTCCTATTCTTGCAGGGAGTGGGGAACTACACTGCGTGCCATACAACCCCATTACTATACTATTAGGTAATGAGATGTAACACACAGATTACTGGGCGCACCACACCACAAGATCTTGCGGGTGAGAAAGGCATGGTTTGCAAGGGAGAGGGAAGCATGGGAATGAATGTGCCCAATCATAATAAAGGCTTGGTATGAGTGTGGAGGGTGTGTCTTGTGGCCAGAAAGACAACCGGACTTCGTCCAGCTGGAGGTCTACTCAAACCCGGACGTGGCCAATCCAGGGGCTACCTGACAGGTCAGGCCTAGTCAATCAGGTATTAAATATAGTGTATTTGTGTGATACATGAGTCAGCCCAGTCGCTCAGGTTTTGTTTATCATTTCCAGGGTCCTCTTCTATGAGAAGTGACTATGTCTTCTAAGGGACATTATCACCAGTGCTTCTAGGCTAACGCCAATATGTCCAACGAGGCCAACTCAAGGTTTGGTGTGCTTAACTCTGAGACAGAGGCAAGGTGCAGGTCTTGAGGCAAGGACATTTTGTATGACTGGTGCATTGCCGGTTTTGTTTTAATAACATACGCCTGAGAGCAGTTGTTGTCTGGAGGGAGCCTAAGAGTGATTTTCTGGCATACCCATTTTATACCGGACATTAAAAGGACCCATCCATTATCCTTCACAAACACCTCACCTTATCGGCAACACTAAAGCCTTTCATAGGTCAGTGAAGACCTAGTGCCGAACTAATTCAGATGACAATGAACAGAAGTCCTCAACACACCAGTCACTTGGATTCTACAAAAGCCGGTTGAACCTACACCCATTTGCTGGAGAAGGAAGGAGATTCGGACATCTTTGGTGAGAAGTGTGTGGACAGATCAGACAGTATCTGAAGCTGGATCTGTGACTGTGGCGACTTGAGGCTCTGTGTCGGAACTTTATCAGTGTAGTGTCTGTGTAGATCTATCTGTTTATCTGCCTTTATGTGTTCCTGTGCTGTTCTTGATTAGGTTAATAAAATTACTTCCAAGTTGTTCTGACGACTGCCATGTTATTTATGCGTCAGCCAGAAGAACCCTGCAGGAAATAGGTCCCTAGGTCGAAAGGAAGCGTGACAGTGTGTCCAGGGAAAACGGGAGGAGGGTTGGCAGGTAAAGACCTATCCCAGCCAGGGCTATAGAAGATATTTGAAATATTGTGACCGGGCTATTTGGGACCCTCCACATAGCTTGTTACACTTATACATTTCTGAAAATATTTTCCCTGTATAGGGAAAAAAGATCTGGAGACATTACACATCCCTGCCTAACACCTCTCTTAATAGGCTTATATTGTTCTACTTCATTATCAATCCTTATGGCAGCTTGTTGTTTCCAATATATGTTTTTATAAGTCTAATGTCTTTCCCATCAATTTGTAGATCTGCAAGCATATCCACCATGGTGACATGTCTAACTCTATCAAAAGTCATTGTGTAGTCAATAAAGCAAAGATGAATATCCTTGTTTACTTCTATAGCACGTTCAATAACTGTTCGCAGCATATACACAGCATTTACTGTACCCTTTCCTTCTACAAACCCACATTATTCTTCCCCTATTTCAGGTTGTACTTTCTTCCCCACTCTTTGCATGATAATTCGTAGCAAAATCTTTGTTCTATGTTGATCACATTCCAAGGCTCCTAATTTCTTTGGGATTGCAATAAATGCAGTTACATAATTCAGAAGGTATATCTTCAGTATCATATAATGTGTTCAGCAGTCTGGTGACTTGATCTATTCCATATACTTCTAAAGCTTTAATCATTTCTGTTGTGATGTTATCTGCACCGGGGGCCTTGCCAGCTTTCATATGCTTAAGAAAGACATTAAACGTGTAAAAAACATATATTGGAAACAACAAGCTGCCATAAAGATTGATAATGAAGTGGGACAATATCAGCCTATTAAGAGAGGTGTTAGGCAGGGATGTGTAATGTCTCCAGATCTTTTTTCCCTGTACAGTGAAAATATTTTCAGAAATGTAGAAGATATAAATGGAATCAGCTTTGGAGGACGAAACATCAGTAAGATTAGATATGCAGCTGATACAGTATTGATTGCAGACAATGAGCAGCATCTGCAACAATTAGTAGATGCGGTTGTTGCACACAGTGAACAACTGGGGGTTGGAGTTAAATTGTAAGAAGACACAGATTATGGTCGTCACAAGGAAGAACGAAATACCACAATGTAATATACAAACAAATGGGAATATTCTTCAACAAGTGAATCAGTACAATTATCTCGGAACAGTCATAACTTCTGATGGGAGATGCATTGAAGAGATTAGAACAAGAATCGCCATGTCGAAGGTAGCCTTTAGCCAGATGAAAAACATACTGACCAATAAAAAGATGTCAATTGAAACGCGAAATAGAGTGTTGAGGTCCTTCATAGAGCCTGTTCTTTTGTAATGATTGTGAAACTTGGACAATGAGCAGTCAGGCTGAAAAACATCTGATGGCTGCAGAAATGTGGTTTCTGAGGAGAATGCAAAGAATACCATGGACAGACAGAAAAACCAATGAACAAGTCCTTCAAGAAACAAATGAAGATCTAAACTGATTAGAGTTATTAGACGTAGACAGTCAAACATTTTTGGGCATGTTATGAGAAGAAATGAATTGGAGAACTTGGTGACAACTGGCGAGATTGAAGGGAACAGACCAAGGGGAAGACCGAGAAGTAAATACCTGGATGGCTTGTCCACATGGCATGGTCGAGACAGGAACACTGAGCTGATCCATGACTCTGGTGATCGAGTGAAATGGCGAGTCATGACCGCTCACGCTTTTCGTCATGGCAGATGATTGATTGATATAGTCATTGTGATTTTAAAAAAAAACATATTGTGCCTAGATGTACAATTACAGTATAGGACGTTATTTTGGGGCACGTGTAAAAATGCAGATATCTAGGCACATGGATAACATCAGATGGAAGATGCATCACTGAGATAAAGAACAGAATAGGACAAGGAAAAATTGCATTCTATCAAAGAAAGAACGTTTTGTGCAATAAGTCACTGTCCTTGAAGTCAGGAAACGAGTTCTTGCATGTTACATAGAATCAGTTTTAACATACGGATGCGAGTCCTGGACAATTAGTACACAGGCGAAAAAATCTATGCAAGCCTTTTATAGAAGAATGCTGAAAATTAGTTGGACAGCCAAAAAGAGCAGTCAGGATCTTTAAGGGAAAATGAGTCGCAAAGACAACTTATCACAAACATCATAAAGAGCAGTCCGTTTTTTTTTTTTTTGGGGGGGGGGGGGGTGTGTGGGCACGTTATGATTATTATGTTATCTTATTATGTGTAACACATATTTCCAACATAACCCTAGAAAACAGGATACGTGGAAAAGCCCTGGAGAAATAGCGAGAAACCAAACTGACTACATTATGATTTTTTTTCCCCATATCATATTACAAGACATCGCTGTCAACAAGAGCACTTTACCGCTGTTGTTGATTTTTTGACATTACTACGCTCAGTAGTTTGTCATTACTTTCTGAGCGGTCGGCTCACATATCGGGTAAGTAACGGTGCGGCGAGAACCGCTACCGATTTGCTCACGTTTGCTCACGTGGATTAACGGAGATAAACGGGATTACGGAGAAAGTCTCTAACGCCTAGGCCAGGGAGACGGCACATTATGATTAGAAATAGATTTAACAACAATGTTAAAAATGCCAAAACAAACCGTGCTAATGGTATCAACTCTGACCACAATTCTGTAGTTTTAAAATTACAAATAAAACTTAAAAACACAGGAATCGAGAACGCCTCAAATAGATATATCAGCCTTGAAAACAACCAGATATAAGTCAACTATGCCTGGTCGAAGTAAACAATAAATATGATAGGCTAATCGTTGAAAGGCCGGCTTCGTGGCTTAGAGGTTATGACTTTTCTCCGTAATCTCGTATACTCTCGTCAGGTAACGTGATGACGGTTCAAATCAGCAGTGGTTCGAATCGCATCGGTAACTTACGGGGTATGTGAGCCGGCCGCTCAGAAAGCAATGGCAAACTACTGAGCGTAATCTTGCCAAGAGATCAACATACAGCTGAAAGATGCTGGTGTTGACAGCTAAGTCCTGTAAAGGATATGCTAAAAAAAAAAAAAAAAAAAAAAATCGTTGAAAACATGGAACAATATCGACGTGAAAATCCTGCGACGAAAAATAATACACAATGGGAATGTGTTAAAACAAGCATACAAATATCTGTGAAGAAAATTAAAAAACAAAAAAGCACTTGTGGATAACCGATGAAATTTTTAGCAAAATTACTCAAGGAAAGAAAACAAAGAACACAACAGAATATGCATTAATAGATAGAGAAATGCGTCACATGTGCAGAGTTGCCAAAGAAGAGTGGTTGCAGAAAAAATGCAAAGAAATAGAGGATCTAGACATAAAACACAACCTGAAAGGGTTGCAAGAACACATAAAAAGATTTACAAAGAAGAAAAATAATACAACAGGGGAAAAAATGAAGAAATTATAATTGATTATACCGATAAAATGAAAAGATTGACAGAGTACACAGACGATTTATTCTGGGACAGAGGGTCAATAAACCAACATTGTATAATCCTCAAGATGGACCAAACATATTAAAGGATGAAGTAGAGTATTAAAATGATGAAACAAAGAAAGGCCGAGGGCTCTGACAAGATAACAACGTAAAAGATAAAATCCTTATCCAGATTTTGCATCGATACTATCACAGAATTATGTAATGATATATATATATATATATATATATATATATATATATATATATATATATATATATATATATATATATATATATATATATATATATATATATATTGAGTACATCCCCAAGGATTTGAAAACATCTATTTTCATCACACTACCCAAGTAGCCAAGAGCTGTTGAATGTGAGGATTACAGAACCATTAGCTTAATGAGCCATATAACTAAGATACTCCGCAAGGTCATACAATAAAGAATTCAAAATAAAATAGATGAGACAGAAGCTGAAGAACAATTTGGGTTCGCAAAAACAACGGCACCAGAAAATCAATAATCTGTTTCAGGATGTTAAGTGAAAAATATATATGAGTTCAGACAAATATGTATGTATGTTTTATAGACTACAAGAGAGCTTTTGATAAACTACAACATGCACCATTAATTAAACGCCTTCAAGATATTAGGAGTAGACGGAAAGGGCATCTGACGTATTAGTAACTTGTACTGGGAACAAGTGGCTTCAATTAGATATGGACATAATTATTCGTCGTCCATAGAAATAAAAAGAGGAGTACGATAGGGATGTTTGTTGTCTCCAAGCCTCTTAAATCTATACACAGAAAGAAGTTTTAAACAAGCCGAACTGCCTGGACTTAAGATCAATGGAAGAATCATAAACAATCTTAGGTATGCTGACGATGCCGTGTTACTAGTAGAAAGAGAGCAAGAGTTGCAAAACCTAGTAGAACAAATAAACAGGCATAGTTCAGAATGTGGTTGAGATATTCACATCCAACAAAGGGAAACTATGTTAATTAGCTGCGTGACGGGGAGGCCATTAATGAGCGTCAGAATAAACGGTGAGATACTAGGATAAGTAACAAGTTTCTCTTATCTTAGACATATAACAACAGATGATGGTAGAAGTGAAACAGAAATCAAAAAGAGAATAGGAATGACCAAAAATGCTTTCAGCAGCGTGGATTCAGTATTAATATCTAGAGAGATTAACAACGCATTAACAGTGAGAAATGTCACGTGTTATATATTCAACACTACTATATGGCGCTGCTCTGTGGCAAAGAGGTTACAGAAGCAGTTCGTGATCCTGCATACCCGCGTTCGAAACATCTGCGCGCGACTTGGCAGCAGACCACGTTACGTTGGTTTTTTTACGAAATTGTATAGGTGTCGTATTTTTGTATAATTTTTTAATAATTTTTTCGAAATTGTATAGGACAAAGCAATGTTAAATTACTGAATGTAAATTTGTCAAGAGATCACAACAGTAACAAAATGCTGGATTGACTGCAACGTCTTGTAAAAGATACGCAACTAAATTTTAACTATATGGCGCGAAAGCCTGGACATTAAACATGGAATTCGAAAGTCGAATAGAGGCTCTAGAGATGTGGATATACACAAGAATATGTCGTATTTTATGGAAACAAAAACAAATACAGGGGTTTTATAAACACTGGGAATAAAAAGAGAGTTAATGATTGAAATAAAAAAGAGGATAGTGAAATATTTCGCCCTTGTTAAAAGACATAACACTTATAAAAACCATACTGGAGGGTAAGGTTGAAGGCAAGCGAGCAAGAGGTAGACAACGATACAAGTAGGAAGATAACATATAGAAATAGACGAACAGCAATATGACAGAATGTACCGTCAGGGCGAGAGACAGACAGTGTTGGAGATCCATTGCAGCCAAACGTCACTGTGGAGACGGCAAGAGATTGAAGACCCTGATCTACATCATACATCTTGTGTTATTTACCATGATCTATACCATACATCTTGTGTTATTTACCATAATCTATACCATACATCTTGTGTTATTTACCATAATCTAAACAATACATCTTCTGTTATTTACAATAATCTACACAATACATCTTGTGTTATTTACCATAATCTATACCATACATCTTGTGTTATTTACCATAATCTATACCATACATCTTGTGTTATTTACCATAATCTATACCATACATCTTGTGTTATTTACCATAATCTATACCATACATCTTGTGTTATTTACCATAATCTATACCATACATCTTGTGTTATTTACCATAATCTATACCATACATCTTGTGTTATTTACCATAATCTATACCATACATCTTGTGTTATTTACCATAATCTATACCATACATCTTGTGTTATTTACCATAATCTATACCATTCATCTTGTGTTATTTACCACAATCTATACCATACATCTTGTGTTATTTACCATAATCTAAACAATACATCTTGTGTTATTTACCATAATCTATACCATACATCTTGTGTTATTTGCCATAATCTAAACAATACATCTTGTGTTATTTTCCATAATCTATACCATACATCTTGTGTTATTTACCTTAATTTATACCATACATCTTGTGTTATTTATCATAATCTATACCATACATCTTGTGTTATTTATCATAATATAAACAATACATCTTGTGTTATTTACCATAATCTAAACAATACATCTTGTGTTATTTACCATAGTCTAATAAACAATACACCTTGTGTTATTTACCATAATCTAAACAATACATCTTGTGTTATTTACCATGATCTACACAAGGGGTCACCAAATTAAGGCCAGCGGGCCGGATCCGGCACGCGACGTCAGTTCATCAGGCCAGCAGACGGTTCTTGAATTTGCTTGATAAAAAGTATGGAACACGAGACGTTGTGATACAATTTAAAATTTAAATATTATGTTTAGAATACTAGAAGATCTTCACACGTGCGGAGACCTCCTGGCTGCTATGTGCCTTAAATATACTATTTTCAATTTTAAATTATTGTATCTAGATTTTCTGGTTCATTGTAATGTTTGCTTATTTCGTGCCATCCCAAGTCCTTCTCCGGCTCGTAGTAGCTCCGCCAATGCGCTGACATTACCATGGTTTCCATGGCAACAGACACAAACATGCATCTCCCCCCCCCCCCCCCAAATGAGTCCGGCTGTCAACACAGGTCCGACGCTCCAGAAATATTTACTTCTTTTTGCCTGTCATAAATGTTATAGTTATGTAACAAGGATTTCTTTGTTTGACAGTGATAGGTAAGTGAACTAAAAGTGTGAATAGAGGCAATAGAGTAGCAAACAGCATACAAATGTCATAGAAGCCTCGTGTTATTACGAAAATATTATCCCAAGTTCAGATAAATTCCCCGGTCAAGGTGTTTATCGAGTTGGTATCTTGGCCAGTGCTTTTCAACCTTTCTGCTGGAGCAGATCCTTACGAAAATGTTTACCTTGCTCAAGGAAATCTATGAATTGAATCAAATGTCCTACTTTATGTAATAAATCAGACGGGCAGAAATGTTGCATTTAGGCAATTTCGGTCTGTTTCGGCGGAACGCCTGGCTGCCACTCGCGGAACCCAGTTAAAAACACTGCTCTAGGCTGTTTATTTAGGCCGGCCCTATTTATATATCTTTTTGAAACCTTATTACGTGATATATTCTATTATCAAAGGTACCTATAAACTTTATATGTACCTTTGGTGAGCCGTAGCTTCACCAGTGACCCATAGTCCTCTGATTTTCTTGTGTTTAAATATAATTTTAATTATGTTTCTAATTTAAAGTCTTTCATTTTCAGATCCCGTTTACTCCACTCTGCATTATGGCTACTAAGAAAAGAAAAATGGACGCCGAATGTCGCGTGTTAAATGAATAATTGGGAGTAAATTACTTCTTTGTGGAAACAAAAGACCAGAAAACTAGTTGCGTAAAATGCAGCGAAAGTGTTGCCGTTTTGAAAGAGTACAATCTTCGTCTTGAAGATCATCTTCGTCTATGAAACATCTATCAAAATATTCAAAGGTTTCTGGAAAGTTACGCTCTGAGAAATATGAGTCCATGACACGTTGTTTAGAAATGCAAAGAAATCTCTTCAGGAGAAAATTTGCTAAAAATGAATCTGTCATTCGTACAAGTTACAAAATAGTGCATAAGATGGCAGAACGAGGAAAATCGTTTACTGATGGCAACTTCATCAAAGAATGTATGATGAAAGCAGCAAATGACTTTTGTCCTGAGAAAACCGATTTGTTTGGAACTATCAGCCTTTCGGCAAGTTCAGTTGTGTGGAGAACAGAAGAACTTGGAGAAAACATAGTGCTATAGATACGCGAGAAAGCTAGGAACTTAGTGTGGCACTCTATGGCTTGGGTGAGTCTACTAATCTCTCAAGTACGTCACAACATCTCGTGTTCATTTGTGGTGGACTTTTAGATAACGAAAGAGTTAGCATCCGATTGCGGCATGTATGGAACAACAACTGGAAAAAGCATTTTCGTGGAAGTGCAAAGTTTTTTGCAAGACTATAACCTTCAGTGGGATCAGCTTCGAGATGTTACAGTTGATGGAGGAAAATACATGGCTGGAGTGAGGAAAGGTTTGATGGGGCAGATCAGGACTCAATTATAAGATTTGTAAATTCCGGACTCTTTGTTCATACACTGCATCATACATCAGCAAGCACTATGTGGGAAAGACAGATATTTCTTGTGTACTGAAACCAGTCGTTTCTGCTGTGAACTTCATTCGGGAACATGCATTCAATCACCTTCAGTTCCAGGGTTTTATTGCAGAAATTGATTCTGAATTCTGTGACTTGCCTTATCACACATCAGTGAGGTTGCTAATCTGTTGTAAATTCCTGTTCCGTTTTTACAAGCTCCGTAACTGAAAAAGATAGAACTCATTCACAGCTGTCAAATCGTACCTGGCTGTCACAGTTGTCAGTTTTGGTCGACATCACATCCTCCATGAATGAACTGAACTTGAAACTGCAAGGACAAGATAACATTATTTGTCATCTCTAAAGAATCATCAAAGGATTTCGGAGAAGGCTGTCTTTGTTTGAAGCACAATTGGAAGGAGAGAACTTTTCTCATTTTCACAGTTTCAAAATGTTTTGCGATACAATCGCCGAAAATGTCAAAATGCCAACCTCGATTATCCGGAAAGGGGGGGGGGGGGATTATTAGTGATTTGAAGACGCATTTTGTTGGAGAGATTTTCAGATCTTGACAGCATTGAGAGTGACATTCTTCTGTTCCAGAATCCGTTTGATTGTAACCTTTATGATGTGCCAGTTGAGCTACAGTTGGATCTCATTCATTTGCAAGCGAATGACTTGTTGAAAGAGAAGCACAGAAAGGAAAACTTGTTGAATTTTACCGCTGCTTACCTGATGTTGAATTTCCTGAACTGAAGAAATTGGCCGCTGGTATGGCATCAGTTTTTGGAACAACATATGTCTGTGAGCAAACATTTTCAAAAATGAAGTATGTGAAGTCAACACATCGAAAGAGATTGACTGATGAACATTTGAGAGCAAATATATTGATTGGATGCAGCAATTCCAAACCAAACATTGATGATATCTTGAAAGTCAAATATCAGTTTCACAAATCTCACTAACCCGTTTTGCTGCTTAGTTTGTGATATTCGGATATGTGCATTCTAGGTCTGATGTAACTATCTTATTGCTAACGTTGCCTTTTTTGGTAACTTCTTGTTAGTACATAAATATGTTGGTTGTCTTTGTTTTTTTGTGTGCTCTGCACGCCACTCACCCAAGATTAACATGGAATGCTGAACTTAGTATTTCGTCTTTTTTCCCAGAGCTTTCATTGTGGCTTGCAAGTATTGTACAGAATGATTGCACGGACCGTGCTCGTCATTTTGTCAGTTATCCGGCCCACTGCGAAAAACATTTGGTGACCCCTGATCTACACTATGCATCCTATTTTATTTACCATAATCTAAACCTTACATCTTGTATTATTTACCATAATCTAAACCATACATCTTGTGCTATTTACAATGATGTACATCAAACATCTTGTGTTATTTATTTTGATCTACACCATACATCTTGTGTTATGGACCATGATCTACACCATAGATCTTGTGTTATTTACTATGATCTACTCCATGCAACACGTGTTATTTACTATGATCTACTCCATGCAACACGTGTTATTTACTATGATCTACACCATGCAACACGTGTTATTTACTATGATCTACTCCATACATCTTGTGTTATTTACTATGATCTACTCCATACATTATGTGTTATTTACTATGATCTACTCAATACAACATGTGTTATTTACTATGATCTACTCCATACAACATGTGTTATTTACTATGATCTACTCCATACAACATGTGTTATTTACTATGATCTACTCCATACAACACGTGTTATTTACTATGATCTACTCCATACATTATGTGTTATTTACTATGATCTACTCCATACAACACGTATTATTTACTATGATCTACTCCATACATTATGTGTTATTTACTATGATATACTCCATACAACACGTGTTATTTACTATGATCTACTCCATACAACATGTGTTATTTACTATGATCTACTCCATACAACATGTGTTATTTACTATGATCTACTAAATACAACATGTGTTATTTACTATGATCTACTCCATACATCTTGTGTTATTTACTATGATCTACTCCATACAACATGTGTTATTTACTATGATATACTCCATACAACACGTGTTATTTACTATGATCTACTCCATACATTATGTGTTATTTACTATGATATACTCCATACATCATGTGTTATTTACTATGATCTACTCCATACATTATGTGTTATTTACTATGATATACTCCATACATCTTGTGTTATTTACTATGATCTACTCCATACAACATGTGTTATTTACTATGATATACTCCATACATCTTGTGTTATTTACTATGATCTACTCCATACATCTTGTGTTATTTACTATGATCTACTCCATACATTATGTGTTATTTACTATGATATACTCCATACATCTTGTGTTATTTACTATGATCTACTCCATACAACATGTGTTATTTACTATGATATACTCCATACAACACGTGTTATTTACTATGATCTACTCCATACATTATGTGTTATTTACTATGATATACTCCATACAACACATGTTATTTACTATGATCTAGTCCATACAACATGTGTTATTTACTATGATCTACTCCATACAACATGTGTTATTTACTATGATCTACTCCATACATCTTGTGTTATTTGCTATGATCTACTCCATACATTATGTGTTATTTACTATGATATACTCCATACAACAAGTGTTATTTACTATGATCTACTCCATACATTATGTGTTATTTACCATGATCTACTCCATACAACACGTGTTATTTACTATGATCTACTCCATTGTGGCATAACTGCTAACCACCATTATTCAGTTGACAAGAATTCAAGCCAAGAAGAGGAGACAATATAAAACAATGGACTATACCAACGTAAACTGAAACCAAACCTTAAAACTTAATGCAACATCAAAACTGAAACTGGAACAAGTGACAGATGACGTCAATTCTAGGAAACATTTCATCAGCCCAAACTCAGGAGATCATTGGATAAACAGAGACACGTGACAACGCCTCTATTCGGAAACCCGCGTAGAATATGTTAATCGCGCACTCTTCCTAAAACATGCCTGATGAACAGACGTGAAAGCTAGTGTGACCGATTTTCAAATAGGGAAGGCAGAATGTCTGGATCCCAGGTGAGCTTGTTAGTCCTTAGATTGAGCTGATGACCAGATGTATCAAAGGCCCAGGAATGGTATCCAGTGTTTGTAATGTAAATTGAAATATATTATTATAAATTAATACCTCTGAAGTGAAAAATGTTTGACTGTTCCATTCTGACGACGCTGAGCCGATTGCCGGGCAAACTGACAATCTAATACTCTTTTCGAATACTGAAATCTCTGATATTCTTAAAGATAGTTATTAACTTTAAGAAGTGCATAATAATACTACATTCTATTCTAAACAACTGTACGAAGTGATGATTCTAAAGCAATCTTGTGCATTTCGTCAGAAACACTGCTAAAAATGCTATCACTATCTACAGCTAAAATGACAGTTCGTGTACTAGAACAAGTGCCTTGTTCTAAAACAGACTTATCTATGCCTATTTACAATCTAGAAAGCTGAAAGAGAAATCAATCTTTCCTTTCTGCTTCATCTATTGAATAAATAGGGTTTGATGGAATAAATATTTATATTTGTGTCACAATTTAAATGGATAAAAGCACTTATGAACTGCATTACATCAGAAAAGTTGTGCTTCGCGGAACTCCACCACCAGAAGTTGACTTAACTCATTACTCAACACAACTTAACAAACACAACCACCCACAACCCAACACTCAACACAACAACAACAGATAATGGGAAAGGAGTTATTATACACAGAAGAAGAAGTTGGTTAATTGGGAAAACACAGAGAATTATTTATACACACTATAGAAATGTTATAAATGTATGTCATTTATTTACATGCATCTTGACACTTCCACAATCTTGTCACTGTCTTACTGTACACGTTTCACTGACCTCAGGTCAAATGAGAACTTACATACAGCAGGAACCAGTTGATACAAGGCGTACACAGTGTGATAAACTCTGACCACCCCAAATTAACCCAACACTAGATTAGAGAAAAGAGGAGGGGAGGGGAACTAGTTCCTACTTCAGGAATTTAGATTTCTTCCGACCTACTTCTAGAATATTGTATTGGGAAGATTGTATATGTTTATGTGAATCTTACACAGTGAAATCTTGGTAGCAACCCATTGGCAACCAATGGGCATCCAACTGGCCAACAACTAAACCAGACCACAGAGAGAAAGAGATGAACCGCACTTGAGATGGAGGATGACTTGGCCATGAGCAGAGTATGGGGAGGCCTTCAGAGGAGCTACACGGGCAGACCTGAAGCGGATCTATCAGTCAATGGACCCAGGCCTATCCTAATCCTCCAAATCATAAGGGTATCACTTTCTTAGAAAGAAAACACACAACACTCAGTTTTCAAGAACTAATACTAATTATAGATTCATCATCTTCACACTTAACATGTACAACATTCAAATGTATACCATGTTTCAACTCTTATTGACATCTCATGTATTGATGCTTGTTTGTTGATGGTCTGTGACATTGGTCCTATATGCATTTTTCTAAATTATCTTGTATAAACCAACATAGAAAATGAATAGCAGGCCAGAAGACACAGGCCCATTCAATATATAATAAACTGTCACTGATCTTATGTTGATTATTGGTTCAACCTATCTGTGATTCACCATCTTATGTGTGTACACCAAGTTGTCAAGATCTATTGTGATTGGTTATGTGTTTGATTGTTTAAAACCAAATTAACTCATGAAGGAATATTAAATTGGGAGAGACTCAAGGTCTATCAACTGCTCAATATCCATGCTTTCTTCATATAAATCAAGCTGAGAGACTTCTCCAGACTTTCCTCAGATTTGATAAACTAAAAGGGGGGCTCAAGAGCTATAAGAATCCTTGGAGAAGGGGCAGAATCCAGGTTAGTATTTTCTATTTTCACCAGGGCCATAATCTATATCTCCTAGACAAAATTAAATAAGACGAGGCCTGCAGATAACTCGAGGGTCATATTCTGGGGTTATTGAAGACAGAAGAGGAGGGGGCCCAACTTCTTTGATTAGAAATGGGGCATGCACCAAAGTGATTTCTCACTCCCTTCAAAAATATATGACATCCATACATTATGTGTTATTTACTATGATATACTCCATACAACATGTGTTATTTACTATGATCTACTCCATACAACATGTGTTATTTACTATGATCTACTCCATACATTATGTGTTATTTACTATGATCTACTCCATACAACATGTGTTATTTACTATGATCTACTCCATACATTATGTGTTATTTACTATGATCTACTCCATACAACATGTGTTATTTACTATGATCTACTCCATACAACATGTGTTATTTACTATGATATACTCCATACAACATGTGTTATTTACTATGATCTACTCCATACATTATGTGTTATTTACCATGATGTACTCCATACAACACGTGTTATTTACTATGATCTACTCCATACAACATGTGTTATTTACTATGATATACTCCATACAACACGTGTTATTTACTATGATCTACTCCATACATTATTGTTATTTACCGTGGTGTACTCCATACAACACGTATTATTTACTATGATCTACTCCATACATTATGTGCTATTTACTATGATCTATTACATCCATTACATACATTATGTGTTATTTACTATGATCTACTCTATACAACATGTGTTATTTACTATGATATACTCCATACATCTTGTGTTATTTACTATGATCTACTCCATACAACATGTGTTATTTACTATGATATACTCCATACATCTTGTGTTATTTACTATGATCTACTCCATACATCTTATGTTATTTACTATGATCTACTCCATACATTATGTGTTATTTACTATGATATACTCCATACATCTTGTGTTATTTACTATGATCTACTCCATACAACATGTGTTATTTACTATGATATACTCCATACAACACGTGTTATTTACTATGATCTACTCCATACATTATGTGTTATTTACTATGATCTTCTCCATACAACATGTGTTATTTACTATGATCTACTCCATACATTATGTGTTATTTACTATGATCTACTCCATACAACATGTGTTATTTACTATGATCTACTCCATACATTATGTGTTATTTACTATGATCTACTCCATACAACATGTGTTATTTACTATGATCTACTCCATACAACATGTGTTATTTACTATGATATACTCTATACAACACGTGTTATTTACTATGATCTACTCCATACATTATGTGTTATTTACCATGATGTACTCCATACAACACGTGTTATTTACTATGATCTACTCCATACATTATGTGTTATTTACTATAATCTACTCCATACAACATGTGTTATTTACTATGATCTACTCCATACAACATGTGTTATTTACTATGATATACTCCATACATTATGTGTTATTTACTATGATCTACTCCATACAACATGTGTTATTTACTATGATCTACTCCATACAACATGTGTTGTTTACTATGATCTACTCCATACAACATGTGTTATTTACTATGATCTACTCCATACATTATGTGTTATTTACTATGATCTACTCCATACAACATGTGTTATTTACTATGATATACTCCATACAACACGTATTATTTACTATGATCTACTCCATACATTATGTGCTATTTACTATGATCTATTACATCCATTACATACATTATGTGTTATTTACTATGATCTACTCTATACAACATGTGTTATTTACTATGATATACTCCATACATCTTGTGTTATTTACTATGATCTACTCCATACAACATGTGTTATTTACTATGATATACTCCATACATCTTGTGTTATTTACTATGATCTACTCCATACATCTTGTGTTATTTACTATGATCTACTCCATACATTATGTGTTATTTACTATGATATACTCCATACATCTTGTGTTATTTACTATGATCTACTCCATACAACATGTGTTATTTACTATGATATACTCCATACAACACGTGTTATTTACTATGATCTACTCCATACATTATGTGTTATTTACTATGATCTTCTCCATACAACATGTGTTATTTACTATGATCTACTCCATACATTATGTGTTATTTACTATGATCTACTCCATACAACATGTGTTATTTACTATGATCTACTCCATACATTATGTGTTATTTACTATGATCTACTCCATACAACATGTGTTATTTACTATGATCTACTCCATACAACATGTGTTATTTACTATGATATACTCTATACAACACGTGTTATTTACTATGATCTACTCCATACATTATGTGTTATTTACCATGATGTACTCCATACAACACGTGTTATTTACTATGATCTACTCCATACATTATGTGTTATTTACTATAATCTACTCCATACAACATGTGTTATTTACTATGATCTACTCCATACAACATGTGTTATTTACTATGATATACTCCATACATTATGTGTTATTTACTATGATCTACTCCATACAACATGTGTTATTTACTATGATCTACTCCATACAACATGTGTTGTTTACTATGATCTACTCCATACAACATGTGTTATTTACTATGATCTACTCCATACATTATGTGTTATTTACTATGATCTACTCCATACAACATGTGTTATTTACTATGATCTACTCCATACATTATGTGTTATTTACTATGATCTACTCCATACAACATGTGTTATTTACTATGATATACTCCATACATCTTGTGTTATTTACTATGATCTACTCCATACATCTTGTGTTATTTACTATGATCTACTCCATACATTATGTGTTATTTACTATGATATACTCCATACATCTTGTGTTATTTACTATGATCTACTCCATACAACATGTGTTATTTACTATGATATACTCCATACAACACGTGTTATTTACTATGATCTACTCCATACATTATGTGTTATTTACTATGATATACTCCATACAACACATGTTATTTACTATGATCTAGTCCATACAACATGTGTTATTTACTATGATCTACTCCATACAACATGTGTTATTTACTATGATCTACTCCATACATCTTGTGTTATTTGCTATGATCTACTCCATACATTATGTGTTATTTACTATGATATACTCCATACAACAAGTGTTATTTACTATGATCTACTCCATACATTATGTGTTATTTACCATGATCTACTCCATACAACACGTGTTATTTACTATGATCTACTCCATTGTGGCATAACCGCTAACCACCATTATTCAGTTGACAAGAATTCAAGCCAAGAAGAGGAGACAATATAAAACAATGGACTATACCAACGTAAACTGAAACCAAACCTTAAAACTTAATGCAACATCAAAACTGAAACTGGAACAAGTGACAGATGACGTCAATTCTAGGAAACATTTCATCAGCCCAAACTCAGGAGATCATTGGATAAACAGAGACACGTGACAACGCCTCTATTCGGAAACCCGCGTAGAATATGTTAATCGCGCACTCTTCCTAAAACATGCCTGATGAACAGACGTGAAAGCTAGTGTGACCGATTTTCAAATAGGGAAGGCAGAATGTCTGGATCCCAGGTGAGCTTGTTAGTCCTTAGATTGAGCTGATGACCAGATGTATCAAAGGCCCAGGAATGGTATCCAGTGTTTGTAATGTAAATTGAAATATATTATTATAAATTAATACCTCTGAAGTGAAAAATGTTTGACTGTTCCATTCTGACGACGCTGAGCCGATTGCCGGGCAAACTGACAATCTAATACTCTTTTCGAATACTGAAATCTCTGATATTCTTAAAGATAGTTATTAACTTTAAGAAGTGCATAATAATACTACATTCTATTCTAAACAACTGTACGAAGTGATGATTCTAAAGCAATCTTGTGCATTTCGTCAGAAACACTGCTAAAAATGCTATCACTATCTACAGCTAAAATGACAGTTCGTGTACTAGAACAAGTGCCTTGTTCTAAAACAGACTTATCTATGCCTATTTACAATCTAGAAAGCTGAAAGAGAAATCAATCTTTCCTTTCTGCTTCATCTATTGAATAAATAGGGTTTGATGGAATAAATATTTATATTTGTGTCACAATTTAAATGGATAAAAGCACTTATGAACTGCATTACATCAGAAAAGTTGTGCTTCGCGGAACTCCACCACCAGAAGTTGACTTAACTCATTACTCAACACAACTTAACAAACACAACCACCCACAACCCAACACTCAACACAACAACAACAGATAATGGGAAAGGAGTTATTATACACAGAAGAAGAAGTTGGTTAATTGGGAAAACACAGAGAATTATTTATACACACTATAGAAATGTTATAAATGTATGTCATTTATTTACATGCATCTTGACACTTCCACAATCTTGTCACTGTCTTACTGTACACGTTTCACTGACCTCAGGTCAAATGAGAACTTACATACAGCAGGAACCAGTTGATACAAGGCGTACACAGTGTGATAAACTCTGACCACCCCAAATTAACCCAACACTAGATTAGAGAAAAGAGGAGGGGAGGGGAACTAGTTCCTACTTCAGGAATTTAGATTTCTTCCGACCTACTTCTAGAATATTGTATTGGGAAGATTGTATATGTTTATGTGAATCTTACACAGTGAAATCTTGGTAGCAACCCATTGGCAACCAATGGGCATCCAACTGGCCAACAACTAAACCAGACCACAGAGAGAAAGAGATGAACCGCACTTGAGATGGAGGATGACTTGGCCATGAGCAGAGTATGGGGAGGCCTTCAGAGGAGCTACACGGGCAGACCTGAAGCGGATCTATCAGTCAATGGACCCAGGCCTATCCTAATCCTCCAAATCATAAGGGTATCACTTTCTTAGAAAGAAAACACACAACACTCAGTTTTCAAGAACTAATACTAATTATAGATTCATCATCTTCACACTTAACATGTACAACATTCAAATGTATACCATGTTTCAACTCTTATTGACATCTCATGTATTGATGCTTGTTTGTTGATGGTCTGTGACATTGGTCCTATATGCATTTTTCTAAATTATCTTGTATAAACCAACATAGAAAATGAATAGCAGGCCAGAAGACACAGGCCCATTCAATATATAATAAACTGTCACTGATCTTATGTTGATTATTGGTTCAACCTATCTGTGATTCACCATCTTATGTGTGTACACCAAGTTGTCAAGATATATTGTGATTGGTTATGTGTTTGATTGTTTAAAACCAAATTAACTCATGAAGGAATATTAAATTGGGAGAGACTCAAGGTCTATCAACTGCTCAATATCCATGCTTTCTTCATATAAATCAAGCTGAGAGACTTCTCCAGACTTTCCTCAGATTTGATAAACTAAAAGGGGGGCTCAAGAGCTATAAGAATCCTTGGAGAAGGGGCAGAATCCAGGTTAGTATTTTCTATTTTCACCAGGGCCATAATCTATATCTCCTAGACAAAATTAAATAAGACGAGGCCTGCAGATAACTCGAGGGTCATATTCTGGGGTTATTGAAGACAGAAGAGGAGGGGGCCCAACTTCTTTGATTAGAAATGGGGCATGCACCAAAGTGATTTCTCACTCCCTTCAAAAATATATGACATCCATACATTATGTGTTATTTACTATGATATACTCCATACAACATGTGTTATTTACTATGATCTACTCCATACAACATGTGTTATTTACTATGATCTACTCCATACATTATGTGTTATTTACTATGATCTACTCCATACAACATGTGTTATTTACTATGATCTACTCCATACATTATGTGTTATTTACTATGATCTACTCCATACAACATGTGTTATTTACTATGATCTACTCCATACAACATGTGTTATTTACTATGATATACTCCATACAACATGTGTTATTTACTATGATCTACTCCATACATTATGTGTTATTTACCATGATGTACTCCATACAACACGTGTTATTTACTATGATCTACTCCATACAACATGTGTTATTTACTATGATATACTCCATACAACACGTGTTATTTACTATGATCTACTCCATACATTATTGTTATTTACCGTGGTGTACTCCATACAACACGTATTATTTACTATGATCTACTCCATACATTATGTGCTATTTACTATGATCTATTACATCCATTACATACATTATGTGTTATTTACTATGATCTACTCTATACAACATGTGTTATTTACTATGATATACTCCATACATCTTGTGTTATTTACTATGATCTACTCCATACAACATGTGTTATTTACTATGATATACTCCATACATCTTGTGTTATTTACTATGATCTACTCCATACATCTTATGTTATTTACTATGATCTACTCCATACATTATGTGTTATTTACTATGATATACTCCATACATCTTGTGTTATTTACTATGATCTACTCCATACAACATGTGTTATTTACTATGATATACTCCATACAACACGTGTTATTTACTATGATCTACTCCATACATTATGTGTTATTTACTATGATCTTCTCCATACAACATGTGTTATTTACTATGATCTACTCCATACATTATGTGTTATTTACTATGATCTACTCCATACAACATGTGTTATTTACTATGATCTACTCCATACATTATGTGTTATTTACTATGATCTACTCCATACAACATGTGTTATTTACTATGATCTACTCCATACAACATGTGTTATTTACTATGATATACTCTATACAACACGTGTTATTTACTATGATCTACTCCATACATTATGTGTTATTTACCATGATGTACTCCATACAACACGTGTTATTTACTATGATCTACTCCATACATTATGTGTTATTTACTATAATCTACTCCATACAACATGTGTTATTTACTATGATCTACTCCATACAACATGTGTTATTTACTATGATATACTCCATACATTATGTGTTATTTACTATGATCTACTCCATACAACATGTGTTATTTACTATGATCTACTCCATACAACATGTGTTGTTTACTATGATCTACTCCATACAACATGTGTTATTTACTATGATCTACTCCATACATTATGTGTTATTTACTATGATCTACTCCATACAACATGTGTTATTTACTATGATATACTCCATACAACACGTATTATTTACTATGATCTACTCCATACATTATGTGCTATTTACTATGATCTATTACATCCATTACATACATTATGTGTTATTTACTATGATCTACTCTATACAACATGTGTTATTTACTATGATATACTCCATACATCTTGTGTTATTTACTATGATCTACTCCATACAACATGTGTTATTTACTATGATATACTCCATACATCTTGTGTTATTTACTATGATCTACTCCATACATCTTGTGTTATTTACTATGATCTACTCCATACATTATGTGTTATTTACTATGATATACTCCATACATCTTGTGTTATTTACTATGATCTACTCCATACAACATGTGTTATTTACTATGATATACTCCATACAACACGTGTTATTTACTATGATCTACTCCATACATTATGTGTTATTTACTATGATCTTCTCCATACAACATGTGTTATTTACTATGATCTACTCCATACATTATGTGTTATTTACTATGATCTACTCCATACAACATGTGTTATTTACTATGATCTACTCCATACATTATGTGTTATTTACTATGATCTACTCCATACAACATGTGTTATTTACTATGATCTACTCCATACAACATGTGTTATTTACTATGATATACTCTATACAACACGTGTTATTTACTATGATCTACTCCATACATTATGTGTTATTTACCATGATGTACTCCATACAACACGTGTTATTTACTATGATCTACTCCATACATTATGTGTTATTTACTATAATCTACTCCATACAACATGTGTTATTTACTATGATCTACTCCATACAACATGTGTTATTTACTATGATATACTCCATACATTATGTGTTATTTACTATGATCTACTCCATACAACATGTGTTATTTACTATGATCTACTCCATACAACATGTGTTGTTTACTATGATCTACTCCATACAACATGTGTTATTTACTATGATCTACTCCATACATTATGTGTTATTTACTATGATCTACTCCATACAACATGTGTTATTTACTATGATCTACTCCATACATTATGTGTTATTTACTATGATCTACTCCATACAACATGTGTTATTTACTATGATCTACACCATACAACATGTGTTATTTACTATGATATACTCCATACAACACGTGTTATTTACTATGATCTACTCCATACATTATGTGTTATTTACCATGATGTACTCCATACAACACGTGTTATTTACTATAATCTACTCCATACATTATGTGCTATTTACTATGATCTACTACATCCATTACATACATTATGTGTTATTTACTATGATCTACTCCATACAACATGTGTTATTTACTATGATATACTCCATACATCTTGTGTTATTTACTATGATCTACTCCATACAACATGTGTTATTTACTATGATATACTCCATACATTGGGGGGTACGGGGTGTCAGGCATTGGTAGCACCTTTGGTAAGGATGGCTCTCATGTCCTTTCAGGACCCTTCCCCCACTGGTCCAAGTCTGACACCCAGCTCGTGCCTGTGGCTCCTAGTAGCTGTCAGCATGCGACAGCGGCCACCCCCCGGGCAACAGCTGTGAGAGGCTGGCTAAACCAGGCATGGGTATCCGATTTGGTGTCAAACCAAGAGGTAAACTAGGGTATGCCTACCCAGCATGTGAAGACAGGATTCGGCAGACTGCGCGGAAGAAATCATTCCTGATTCAACGGGCAAGACGGCGTTTACCTGCAAAGCGTTGTGGAACGTAATGAGCACGGCAAGGCACGTAGAGCGCCCTGGTCATCCACTGCACCTGTATTCGTCTCCAATCGTCTCGACTTGTCTTGCCACTGGACTCAGATGGACTCAGGCGAGAGAGTGAGGTCGACGAATTGCGCAACTCTTCCTCACTTTAATCCAAGTCATCGCGCAAGTCATTCTTCATCCAACGTCACATATCACCTTCAAGCCCTGTGGCGATGGGCGAGCGGCAAAGCGGCAGGTGTGGGTACGCTGGCAGCCGTAGTCGCAGACCTGCACACAGGCGGCTCAGGCCATAAGGTCGTCTTCTACTGACCGGAGCAGCAGTGGGATTCGGCAGCCCCCTGAGCGACTGAGCAGCCCTCTATAGGAACACACTGCTCACCTCCATAGCATGAGGAAGGGGCTAGAAAAGGTGCCCTAAACATTGTCTGCTTCATCACTACCTAACCAGCTAGCCGCGGTTGGTGGGTACCCTTAACTGCGGTCGACATACAAAGAAAGATAAAACAAGCAAAGCTAAAAGAGTAAACCATATTCCCTTAACAATTGGAACTTGGAATGTACGCACCCTACTTGACAGAGACGGCGCGTCGGGTCCAGAGAGACGAACAGCACTGATTGGGAGAGAGCTGGGCAGGTACAACATCGACATTGCAGCCTTGAGCGAGACACGGCTTGCAGAAGAAGGCCAAATCTGTGAAATTGGTGCCGGCTACACATTTTTCTGGAGTGGAAGGAAAAGCGAGGAAAGACGCCAATCTGGTGTGGGATTTGCCATTAAGTCGGCCCTGGTCGGCAAATTAGCTGGATTTCCAAAGGCTATAAACGACAGGCTCATGACCATGAAGTTGCCTCTGCTGAATGGAAGGAAGCACGCAACCATTGTGAGTGTCTACGCACCAACTATGACCAACGAAGATGATGTCAAGAACAAGTTCTATGAGGACCTGCACAGTGTATTAACATCTGTTCCCAAAGGAGACAAACTTATACTCCTTGGGGATTTCAATGCCAGAGTAGGCACGGACACCACCTCTTGGAGTGGCATTATTGGAAAGCATGGAGTCGAAAATTGTAACAGCAATGGACTCCGCCTCCTTCAGACATGTGCCGAACATGATCTTGTGATTACGAACACAATTTTCCGTCTCCCCATGAGAAATAGGACATCGTGGATGCACCCTCGCTCGAAACACTGGCACCTCATTGACTATGTCATCGTCAGGAGGAGTGACAGACAAGACGTTCGAGTGACAAAATCCATGTGTGGTGCCGAATGTTGGACAGACCATCGTCTCATTGTCTCGAAAATGAACATCCACATCAGGCCACCACGGCGTCCCCAAGGGGCGAAAATGCAAACAAAGCTAAATGTCACCCGCCTAAACAGCAAGAAAATGCAGCAGTCGTTTGAAAATATGCTGGAAGACCGCCTCAAGCCCAATGCTGAAGCTAAACAGGATACAGAAACAGAATGGAGAGCCCTAAAGGACACAATTTATAACACTGCTATGGAAATCCTGGGTCCAGCCCCCCGAAAGCATAAAGACTGGTTTGATGAAAATTCCGAAGACATCAACCAATTGCTGGCCGAGAAACATCTTCTCCTCAAGGCACATTTGAATGACCCAAAGTCAACATCAAAAAAAGATGCTTTCAAGAACATTCAGAGAGTTGTGCAGCAGAAACTTCGGCACATGCGGGACTCCTGGCTGAGCAGCAAAGCTGATGAAATTCAGGGCTTTGCTGACAGACATGATATGAAAAACTTCTACGACTCACTGAAAGCGGTCTATGGTCCTCCATCACCAGGCATAGTTCCCCTCCTCAGTGCAGACGGGGGAACATTGGTCACCGATAAGAAAGAAATCCTCCAACGCTGGGCAGAGCATTTCAGCAAAATCTTAAATGCAACTTCCTTCTTCGATGATGAAACCATCAACTGCCTTCCTCAAGTTCCCACCAATGAGACACTTGGTGACCTGCCAACCATAGTGGAAATAAACAAAGCCATCCAGCAACTCTCCAGCGGCAAGGCACCTGGTCCTGACTCCATCCCAGCAGAGATATACAAGGCAGGTGGGCCGGTCCTAACAGAGCAGCTTCACCAAGTCTTCACAAACATATGGATGAACGAGACCATGCCACAAGATTTTAAGGACGCGTCAATAGTCCACCTTTACAAACGTAAAGGAAACCGCCAATCCTGTGACAACCACCGAGGCATCTCCTTGCTTTCAATTGCAGGGAAGATACTCGCCAGAATTCTTCTCAATCGCCTCACAGCCTATCTCGATCAAGGTCTTCTTCCTGAGAGTCAATGTGGCTTCAGAAAAGAACGTGGAACTGTTGACATGATTTTCGCTGCAAGGCAGCTGCAAGAGAAATGTCAGGAACAGAACTGCGAAATGTTCTCCACTTTCATTGACCTTACCAAGGCTTTTGACACAGTCAGCAGAGAAGGACTGTGGAAGATTATGGCAAAATATGGCTGTCCACGAAAGTTTGTCCAAATAGTGCGGCTATTTCATGACGGCATGCAGGCAAGAGTACAGGAAAATGGTGAACTGTCTGAACCCTTTCCTGTAACCAATGGAGTGAAGCAAGGATGTGTCATGGCACCAACACTGTTCAGCCTCATGTTTTCAGCCATGTTGATGAATGCCTTCGAGAACGACGACATTGGAATAGACATCAACTACCGTATGGATGGAAAGTTATTCAATCTCAGAAGGCTGAAAGCTAAAACCAAAATTGACAGCGGCACCGTCAGAGAGCTCCTGTTTGCTGATGATTGCGCTCTATACGCCAACTCAGAGGCGGACATGCAACATAATGTTTCAGCTTTCTCACATGCCTGTGCCAACTTTGGGCTCAATATCAACTTGGAGAAGACTGTAGTTATGTACCAGCCAGCTCCAGGGAATAATCACACTGTGCCGAATATCAAAGTGAATGATCATAGACTAAGTGTTGTGGACAAATTCACCTATCTTGGCAGCACTGTGTCACAAGCTGCCACAATCGATGACGAAGTGAATGCAAGAATCTCCAAGGCCAGTGCGGCCTTTGGCAGACTGTACAAGAATGTATGGGACAGAACTGGAATAAGCCTGCAAACAAAGCTAAAAGTCTACAAAGCAGTTGTATTATCCACACTGCTATATGCTTGTGAAACCTGGACTGTTTATCAGCGACACGCTAGGAAATTAAACCACTTCCACACAGTCTGCCTAAGGAAGCTACTGAAGATTAAATGGCAAGACAAGATTCCAGACACTGAAGTCCTAGAAAGAGCATCCATGCCCAGTATCCACACTCTACTGATGAAGAATCAGATTCGCTGGGCTGGTCACCTGAAACGCATGCCAGATCACAGGCTCCCTAAACGAATTTTCTACAGCGAACTGCGTTGTGGTAAACGCTCCCAAGGTGGCCAGAGGAAACGTTTTAAAGACACTCTGAAAATTTCACTGAATGCTTTTGGAATTCATCATGACACCTGGGAGGCTGCAGCCAGAGACCGAAATTCGTGGCGTGCATCATTACGCAAGGGTGCAGTCATATGTGAGGCAACCAGGACTGGAAGAGCTGTGAAGAAAAGGCAGGACAGAAAAACCACTGCAGGAAATCCTCCTCCAGAGACGTCAAGCATTCTTTGCCCACATTGTCAAAGAACATTTCGAGCCAAAATAGGCCTTATCAGCCATCTTAGAACCCACGGCTCCACACCTTCAACCCCACTGGATGAAACGAATGGTCATCATCATTCTTGATGGACAAACAACACTCCATACATCTTGTGTTATTTACTATGATCTACTCCATACATCTTGTGTTATTTACTATGATCTACTCCATACATTATGTGTTATTTACTATGATATACTCCATACATCTTGTGTTATTTACTATGATCTGCTCCATACAACATGTGTTATTTACTATGATATACTCCATACAACACGTGTTATTTACTATGATCTACTCCATACATTATGTGTTATTTACTATGATCTTCTCCATACAACATGTGTTATTTACTATGATCTACTCCATACAACATGTGTTGTTTACTATGATCTACTCCATACAACATGTGTTATTTACTATGATATACTCCATACAACATGTGTTATTTACTATGATATACTCCATAGAACATGTGTTATTTACTATGATCTACTCCATACAACATGTGTTGTTTACTATGATCTATTCCATACAACATGTGTTGTTTACTATGATCTACTCCATACAACATGTGTTATTTACTATGATCTACTCCATTCATCATGTGTTATTTACTATGATCTACTCCATACAACACGTGTTATTTACTATGATCTACTCCATACATCATGTGTTATTTACTATGATCTACACCACACATTATGTGTTATTTACTATGATCTACACCACACATCTTATGTTATTTATCATTATCTACACCATACATCTTGTATTATTTATCATGATCTACATCACACATGTTGTGTTGTTCATCATGATCTACATCACACATTTTGTGTTATTTATCATGATCTACTCCATACATCTAGTGTTATTTACCATAATCTATACCACACATCTTCTGTTATTTACCTTGATCTACAACACACATCTTGTGTTATCATCATACTTCCCCCTTAATAATAGAAATAATAATAATAATAAAACCCTAGTATAACAGCCAGTCCCCTTTTGGTGGCCAGTATATTCCACATAGCTAATAAAAGTGCCACACCAGTTATTACTATTACTGAGTCGTGTACTATTGATTTTTCATTTTCCACCTGCCTTTATAATGCATATCTTTTATAATGTTGCTGTTTTCAGTTAGCCTTGAATGATGTGTGAATGTTATAATGTATGAAAGAGAGTGATAAAAGGGCAGAATGTTAGACGGGCCTGCGTGCCCAATTCTTAACCCTTTCAAACTAAAGTTGTGTTGATGTTGTTGTTGTTGTCATACAGCTTGTGTTATTTACCTTGATCTACACCATACATCTTGTGTTACTGGCCTTGATCTACAACATACATCTTGTGTTATTTACCTTGATCTACAAAATACATCTTGTGTTATTTACCTTGATCTACAACATACATCTTGTGTTATTTACCTTTTTCTACAACATACAGCTTGTGTTATTTACCTTTATCTACACCATACAACTTGTGTTATTTACCTTGATCTACACCATACAACTTGTGTTATTTACCTTGATCTACACCATAAATGATGTTTTACTTACTTTGGTCTATATATGGACTCCAAGTTCCACCCAGTTTAAATAAAATGAGTACCGTGCCATATCTTCAGAGCTAAAGTGGCCAGAGTGTTACTGACAACATCACCCAGCGAGCGCCGATTGGTCTATACAAATATGGATCTAGCACTATATGCCACATACACCTTGAAGGCTATAAATTGGTCCTTTACTTGCAGATTTTACCCCACACATCACCTCCCATTCTTACCTAATTATCCCATCTTTGGTATTTATCCTAACTCCAACAATTCACCGTGCTTTATCTATCCAGATTTTCCTCCCTGCCCCACTCCTCACTATGATGTTGAAGATAACCAAGATCGGTGCAGATTACGCATAGTCTGTCCGTTAATTGACTGGGACAGGGTATTTACGTACCAGTCAAAGGCTAAGTGCCTTTTGATGAACCCTTTCATAAAGTGTTATCTGTGTGGCCTGGAACGAACTCCCGCGGCCCTCGTTAGCCTGGTCTCGTGTGTGACGACAGCATCCACTGTGATGAGCGGTCGGAAGCTTAATCGCTGCTTCCATAAATAGATCATCATTCCAAGAATAGCAATACATGGAGAACTATTTTCGTTGTTGTACAATCTCCCGAGGGAAGCAGTGATTGTCTTTTCCTGCGTGGTGACAATTTTGTGAGTTTCCCCGCAGACGCTGGCGGTATCTGTTGGGTCATGTTTAGAGGATTTAAAAGGCAAGAGATTCGATTTCATTGCATCGAACCCACGACCTTCGGAGCTCGAGACAATCGGCGTACCCTTTCGCAACGGAGACTTCCCTGTTGGGACACCTGTCTTACAGTAGGTCTTTATGTTCTCCCCAGTTATGATGTGTCTTACAGTAGGTATTTATGTTCCTCCCTGTTAGGACATGTGTCTTACAGTAGGTCTTTATGTTCTTCCCTGTTGGGACATCTGTCTTACAGTAGGTCTTTATGTTCTTCCCTGTTAGGACATGTGCACAACAAGGATACAGATGAGGCACGTTTACATTTATATTTTCATGTAGTGTTTTCATGTAGTTGTGTCGGTTTGTGTTTATTTATTCTGTACTGACGAAGGCTTTAGCCGTAACGTCCATTTTGTTTCTTGTAATAGTGTTCTGGTAAAGCTCACAATCTACTTCTCGTGTTCTGGTGATTCACTCATTGCCTTTATAAAAAAGAACATTTATGTTGTTTCAGCAGATGGTTTACTGTACAAATTGTCCGCGGTTTGCTATTGTGTGTTAAAACAGGTTCTATCTAATATTAAACACATGAAGATCTGATCCCCAACCTGAGATGTAGTTTTTGCTTGTCCTATTCTAGTCCTGATAATGTCGTCGATATTTATAACACATCTCTTCCATCTGGAACGACCTCGGTACTCAGATAAAGAATGTTTTCACTTGTCTCGACTCAGCACCACGTATTTTAACTGTACATCCATGAGTTACCCAAATTCTTTGATATTATCAGCGCTTCTGTCACCTGGCTATTTAAGCCAACGGACCACATTAAAGAGTCAACGCCCACTGTCTGAATCCGTTTATATTGCCATATCCTGCTGCGGTCTAGCACGTTCTTCTTCAAGCCAGAACTGCAGACTGCACTGTAACTGATCCGTATGTTGGTCATTACAATTAGTCCTCTGTGACGTGAAGCCATGATAATTGCCGCGTCATTTGCCGACTTTATCTTAACGGACTAACATATCTGGCAATGTACAGACCTCACGTGATCGCGGTGACGAACATACACCATATGATTCCTCTTGTCCAACATATTGTTTGTTTGCTATGAAAGTGTTTGATAATTCTGTTAGCTGTGTTTGAACGCATCTGTTCGTTTACCTTCCTGCTGGTCGACCTCAACCGCTTATTGCAGGAACAATGCCATCGCTGTTCTTTCCATGCCGCTGTGACTTTAAGATGGCCACAGTGTTTCGCTTTTCAAAATATAATACTGTTTGTGAGCTAATTGTCTTCGGTGTTCAGATCTTTGCGTGCAGATAGCAAATACCAGATAACTACCCGCTGGGTCAAGTTCATGTGGACTTAAAAAGTTATCAGTTATCAGTTGGGGTATCTTCATTGCACTCCGGACAGTTCCATAGGTGCTCAGATCCTCCCCCAGCATATGTATCAGCGTCCAGTGGCTAATAGTGCCAGTTCTGTGTTGGTTGACGAGGCACCTCGTTTTCCCGATGTACCTTTCGTGTCTGGCCGTGCCAGTTCTTACTCCCAAGTCTTTCATCCTGGACAGCGATGTGGATTCAGTGACGTCAAAATCCTCTGTTCTCGACATATCTTTAAAGACGTTAATGATATCGGCACGATCCATGGGTTGGCCATCTGTAGGAGGTGCAGAGCTGGCCAGTTTATCAGCTCCTTCATTTCCCTCGACTTCCGCATGTCCCGGGTCGAAAATGAAGGTGACTTTACGGACAACAGACTTCCGCAGCGACTCAGTCCACTGTCTACGTACAGATACAGCTTCGACCTTCGAATCATGCTCATTGAATCACTTAGTACACACACGTTGGTATAACGCTGTCATTCTAGTCATATGAAAGCCTGTGTAACTGCCATCACCTCCATCGTCATGCTGCTCGTGGTCATGGAGTGGGCACCGCTGGATTCTTGAACGGTTCGGCCCGCTGAGCGGGCTGTAAATGCCCACGCACTCCTCTGCTGCTTTACAACAGATCCATCAGTATAGATAAGCACTTCGGGGCTATCTGAGTGTGGACTTAACAAGTAAGACAACAGTGTATGTCTGGAACAAGACCTATACGGACAAAATATGAAACTGGGTCACCATAACTTAAGGTCATAGGTTATTACACATGTTCGGATATAAACTAACACGGCGTGATCTGGATTTGATAAACATGAAATGAACTATGTTATGATTATATTTTATTACACTATAAGGTAATCGGTGGTATGGAGGAATGTCATCAGCATAGTTGATCCAGGACACCGAGAATGCAATATCTGCGGAGAGACATGAACTTCTACGCGAGCTGGCAGGGCACATCTTGATGATGATAATATAATTATATATAATCACACATTATACTGTTTGAGGACAAGGGTATCCATTTCCAGAAACGTCACTTGCATTTACTTAATTTCAAAAAATGACTGAATAGACCTAATTTATCTTAAACACCAATTAGGGACTCGGCTCTGTGGCGAATGGGTCATGAATGCAATTCGTAATCCCGCATACCGCGTTCGAGACAAAGCAATGGACGATTTGGAAGCAGACCGCCTTGCGTTGGTTTTCCATACAAAAGTATAATGCCGGTCGTTCATAAACCAATATCAAACTAGTTAACACTGAACGTACAAGTTCCCCAGGAACCACATACAGCCAAAATATACTGGAGTTGATCTGCTACGCCCTGTAAAGGATATGCAATTAACTAACAAATTAGGGAACAATCTGAGGCAACTAAGACAGTTCATAAACAAACACACATATAGTGTTTGGCGCTAATAGAAGTAGGAGACACAGGTAAGGATTAGAGGACGCACTAGATAACAATAAAATTGAAAGCTAAAGTTATCGACCGGTATTCGACCAATTAGTTGGTCAAGCGTCTCTTCCCCTTGATCTTTCCAGTTGTCACGATGTTCTTCAATGTCTCTGTTCTCATCACATACCAAAAGAAGCTTTTTGTCAATTTCTTATTGTTGTATTAGAAATAATGTTCTAATTTCATTAGCCTCTTTCAAGCAATTGTTGTAGGTTACTTTCGGCAGTCCAAGGAATTCACAACATTCGTCTCAGGAACCACATATCTGTTGCTTCCACGTTCTTCCTAATTTGTTCATTTAAATTCCAAGATTCACTGCCATACAGCAAAACTGTGTCTATATAGAACTTTAGCACTTTCTTTCTTATATTCAATGATAGTGACTTATTGCATAAGATACTTTTCATTTTCTGAAATGCTGATTTTGCTTGCCATATTCTGTTCTTAATTCGTAGGACAAAATATCAATAATATAAGATATGCAGATGGTACAGTACTGATGGCAGACAAGGAATCTCCAGCATTCGGTGGATGATGATGTTGTACACAGTCGTCTGCTAGTGAATGGTAAGAGACACCAGACAGCATGGCCGTGTCCTAGAAGTAACAAATACCACAGTGTCATTCCAAGTAAACAAGACTATTCTCGTTGAATCGGTACAACTGTCTTAGAACAGTCATGCCTTCTGACAGAAGGTGTCTTGTAGAGATTAGAACACGAATCACCATGGCAACAGTAGCCTTTGTCAAGAAGGAAAACATACTCAATAACAGGCTGTCAACTGCAGAGAAAAACAGGTTTTAAAGTGCTATATAGAGCCATACTGTTGTTGTATGTGTGTGAAACATGGATAATAAGCAAAGTCGCAGAGAGAAATCATGTGAATGCTGAAATGTGGTTTCTGAAGAAAATGCAAAATAATACAATGGGCCGACTGAAAGATAAATGAGAGGATAACAAGAAACAAATGAAAACCGTGCTTTAATTAGATAAATTTGCGGTTGGCATTTATGATATTTGGAGCACGTTATGACAAGCATTTAACCTACAAATTTAGTGACAGCTGTCACACCCGAATAGTAAAGAGCAAAGGGCGACAATAAGATAATACCTGGATGACTTGGTTGCCAAATGGCAACATCGGAACACGATCACAAAACTGACATAGAATTGGTGATCGTATGGCGTTGCGAACCATTACTTCCCACGCTTTTCGGCATGGCTTATGATAATGACAACGATGTTGATATGATTGATGACTTTCATGATGATGATGCTGATGGTGATGTTGATGATGATGATGATGATGATGATGATGATGATGATGATGATGATGATGATGATGATGATGATGATGATGATGATGATATGAACTGGTAGTCTGAAAGCTTTCGATATTAAATGCTAACTGACGTTAAAAACATGCATGCAGTATATACACATCTAATCGAGAATGGTGTGAAGGACTGTTTGCAGAATATGCAAACAATAAAGATAAGTTGAATGCCTCATTACTAATGTCCCGCTGGGATCACGTGAATACAGGGACATGGATAACAATTCTCCTGAGTACTGTCTCCTCAATTTGTCCAGAGGTTAAGAAAACTAACGCAATACGCGTTCGGAAACAGCCTTTTCGCACAACCTCATCTGTGCCAGTACATTTCCGGTCATGATCTCAGGTCAAGGCCTTTGTACGCACCTTAAAGGCATTCGGCATATGGTGGTATGGTGGTATATTCTGTTATTGACCAATCGGCATCCACTTTAGGCTGAGTGGCCCTGGGGACCCAGCTCAATATTCAACAGTAACATCCGTCCCCATGTGTATGAGGAGAACCCCATTACCACTGGGCTAGCAGGCGAGCGGCCAGCAATACTCTACCGCCGCTGCACGGGTCAAGCGTGGTCATCGTAACTGGCGCTCACTGCCCGGGCCAATGTATAACTGGCGCTCACTGTCCGGGACAATGTATAACAGGCGCTTACTGCCCGGGACAATGTATAACTGACGCTCACTGCCCGGGACAATGTATAACTGGCGCTCACTGCCCGGGACAATGTATAACTGGTGCTCACTGCCCGGGACAATGTATAACTGGCGCTCACTGCCTGGGACAATGTATAACTTGTGCTCACTGTCCGGGACAATGTATAACTGACGCTCACTGTTCGGGACAATGTATAACTGGCGCTCACTGCCCGGGACAATGTATAACTGGCACTCACTGCTCGGGACAATGTATAACTGACGCTCACTGCTCGGGACAATGTATAAGTGAAACATTTGCCACATATGAAAACACCGATTATTAGAGCCGATTTGTGAATTATAGAAATACTAAACTGAAACACCGGCCTTACATGTTACTTAAATTAAATGGGTACTGTCTAAACTACTGCCGCCCTGGGTGAGGTCTGGTGCATTTATAGCTATTGTGAACTACCTGAGGTGATATATAGGGAACTAAGAGTCAAACGGTCGACACATAGTCAACAAGGAGTTAATCTATTGACACACAGTGAACTAGGCGTTATTTGCTGACACATGGTGAACTAAGAGTTAATCATTTGACACAGTGAACTAAAAGTTAATCTGTTGACACACAGTAAACTATGAGTTAATCTGTTGACACATGGTGAACTAAGAGTTAATCTGTTGACACACAGTTGACTAGGAGTTAATCTGTTGACACACAGTGAACTAGGAGTTAATCTGTTGACACATTATGAAGTAAGAGTTAATATGCTGACAAATAGTTAACTAGGAATTAATATGTTGGCATACACTGAGCTGGAGTTGAGCTAAGAACCGACATCACTGCACTCAGGACACTTCTATACGCGCTCCGTCCCCTCTTTCAACAGCCAGCGAAGAGTCATACTTCAAATCGTTCCCACGACTATCTGACTGAAAGTTTTCCTTGTCATCCCTCTCGATTTTGAGATTCTTTCAGAACCCCTGCTGATCCCCCGCAGTATCATTCTTTCCACATACCGGATTCTCAGTCTGTTCCCTTGTCTTCTCTACCTGGTCCCACAGGCGCTCGCCCACCTCTCCCTTGTCCCTAGGTAATCTACCACCAAGAGGTGCATTACCCGCCAGCCTATCAGCCTGTTCATTCCCCCGTACTCCCGCATGACTAGAGCAAAATATCTATACAATTCTCACAATCTGTGACCTCTGAAGTGAGGATAGCCATTCCACTCGAAACATTAATTTCCCCACCTTACTTAGCAGACTGGTCTCTCTGGCCGAGGGGTTACAACACTTTCTCCGTAATCCCGTTTATCACGCAGAGTCTCGTAAGCGGGCGAGAGCTGGCAGCGGTTCGACCCCCGCTGGTGACTTGCGGGATAACAGAGCCGGCCGCTCAGAAAGCAATGGCAAACTACTGAGCGTAATCTTGCCAAGAGATCAACAGACAGCTGAAAGATGCTGCTGTTGACAGCGATGTCCTGTAAAGGATACGCAAAACATTTTCATTTCACTTAGCAGACTCCTTGAGTCCCTAATGAATGTAATGTAGTGGTCTCTAACCAACGGAATGCCACTGTTACAGCATCCATCTCCATGCTGGAGGTCGTAGTCTCATATGCCAGAAACTCCTTTTTTCAAACATAGACACACATAAAACTAATAGTTAATATGTTGTCACAGTGAACTACGAATTGATCTATTGATACATGATGAAGTAAGAGTTAATCTGTTGGCACATGATGAAGTAAGTGTTAGTCTGCTGACATATGATGAAGTCAGAGTTAATCTGTTGACATATGATGAAGTAAGAGTTAATCTGTTGATAGTTGATAAAGTACGAGTTAATGTCTGTTGACACATGATGAAGTAAGAGTTAATATGTAGACACATGATGAAGTACGCGTTAATATATGTTGTCACATAGTGAACTACGAATTAGTTTAATGATACACGATGAAGTAAGAGTTAATCTGTTGACACACGATGATGAAAGAGTTAATCTGTTGAATCATGGTGAAAAAAAAAATGTTTGCATATCCTTTACAGGACATCTCTGTTAACATCAGCATCTTTCAGCTGATTGTTGATGTCTTTGGCAAGATTACGCTCAGTAGTTTACCATTGCTTTCTGAGCGGCCGGCTCACATACCCCGTAAGTTACCGACGCGATTCGAACCACTGCTGATTCTCACCGTCGTCACGTTACTTACGAGAGTATACGAGATTACGGAGAAAAGTTGCTAACCTCTAGGCCAGGAAGCGGCGAATCATGGTGAAGTAAGAGTTAATATCTGTTGACACATAGTGAACTAAGAGTTAATCAGTGTCGAGACGACCAGAAATTAGAGTCGGACAAATGGCGGCCATTAGTGATGGCAGTAACATCAAGTAAAGGGCACACTGTTGTTCCAGGGAGACAAATGAGCTCGGCTTGTATCGAACACGCAAGACCCCGACCACAGGAAACCTGATTATCGGAAAGAAGATTCGATCTTCGAACGATGATTGGCAATCTTGCCTACTTTAAACAGCAGTCATGCGATGAGTGGGAGACATATTAGAAACAACTGCGCATTGGACGTGAACTCGACGTACAAGAATAACGACCGACACGAAAGTCTTGCAGCGGCAACCTACAATTTGCAAGAAGCTCACTCAACCAGGCTGATGATATAATTGTCAATGTTAGTGTTGCAGGGGTTAGTACGTGTTCAACATTTACCCGCTTCTCATCTTCCACCTCACAGTTTCAATCTATTTCATGCGAATCTATTTCATATAGCAGGGACATTTTCTGACGATTTAATGTTATCTGCATTAAGTATGCTTGAGTTGATGTGTCTGTGTGTGAGTGTATATGTCCGTGTTCTCGTTCTTCAGTTCCAGAACAAGGCTTCAGGTGCATGACATCAGTGGATTGTTTCCATTTAAAATTTAATGCGTAGGTATCATACACACTCATACACACATGCGTGCGCAATCACAATATCGTTCAGTTACTCGGTAGTACCGAGAGGAACCAGAAAATATTGAATATATAAATTAATAATTGCAAGTAAATAGTATTCGTTTATGATTTGTGTAAGAACATATTGGTACAACAATGTACAAAGGCGTGCTTGTAACCAACATTACACAGACGACCAAGAATATAGCCATGCAGGCTTAGGTAGAGAGAGAATTTCTGAGAATTGGGAACAATAGCTCTGTCATATGGTCAGACCACTTCAACGTTAGTATTGGGGGTGTCTAATTGGATGATGATGAAGATGATGATGATGCAAACAAATGAACAAGACCCTCGCGGTAAACAGGCGGTGACTGAATAGGTGTTGACAATGACAATATGGTTTCCACAGTAATGAAAGTATGAACAGTGTCATATTTGTGCCGGCTCAATAAACGGACATTTCCATCTTGATCTAGAAGGCGTGCATTGACTGAACCAAGATGATAATGTGACAACAGATCCTTGTATAACCCGCTCAGTTTGTATTATTGTAGGCACCGACAGATATACGCATTCCGTGGCCTCGATGGTCTAATGAATACATATTGATTTCTCCTCATTTATTCCTTTTGTGGGTTCAGAAATTACCAAGGTTGAAAATCTTCATTACTTGTACGTGATTGGCTAGCTTGTGTTGTAGTCCCAGCAGTCTACCGGTGGAGACAACAATTATGACTGATGTATATTCACCCCAGTACAAATTGAACGGAAATGTTAGAAACCTGAAGCTTTTTATTTTAATGGGAAAAATAAACATGCGGTATATGTGTGAACATGGAGATCTGTGTGTGAACCTCGAGGTCTGTGAATATGAACTTGGAGGCTTGTGTATGAACATGAGAGTCTCTGTGCGAACAAGGAGGTCTGTGTGTGAGCATGGAGATCTGTATATGAACATAGATATATGTGTGTGAACACGGAGGTCTGCGTGTGTGAAACTGGAGGTCCGTATGTGTGTGAACGTGGAGGTCTGTGTGTGAACGAGGAGGTCTGTTTGTGAACCTGGAGGTCTGTGTGTGAACGAGGAGGTCTGTGTGTGAACGTGGAGGTCTGTGTATAAGCATGGAGGTCTGCGTGTGTGAAACTGGAGGTCCGTGTGTGTGAAACTAGAGGTCTGTGTGTGAACGTGGAGGTCTGTGTGAATATTGAGGTCTGTGTGTGATCATGGAGGTCTGTGTGTAAACACGATGGTCTGTGAGTGAAAATGGAGGTCTGTGTGTGCAAACGTGGAGGTTAGTTTCTGAACATGGAGGTATTATGTGAACATGGAGGTCTATGTGTGTGAATGTGAAGGTCTGTGTGTGAATGTGAAGGTTTGTGTGTGAACATTGAGGTCCGTGTATGAAAATGGAGGTCTGTGTGAAAATATGGAGGTCTATGTTTGAACATGGAGGTCTGTGTGTGTGTGTGTGTACTAACGTGGAAGTATGTGTGTGAACATGGAGGTCTCTGTGTGTGTACTAACGTGGAAGTATGTGTGTGAACATGGAGGTCAGTGTGTGTACAAACGTGGAAGTATCTGTGTGAACATGGAGGTCTGTGTGTGTGTACTAACGTGGAAGTATGTGTGTGAACATGGAGGTCTGTGTGTGTGTACTAACGTGGAAGTATGTGTGTGAACATGGAGGTCTGTGTGCGTGTACTAACGTGGAAGTATCTGTGTGAACATGGAGGTCTGTGTGTGTGTACTAACGTGGAAGTATCTGTGTGAACATGGAGGTCTGTGTGTGTGTGTACTAACGTGGAAGTATCTGTGTGAACATGGAGGTCTGTGTGTGTGTACTAACGTGGAAGTATGTGTGTGAACATGGAGGTTTGTGTGTGTACTAACGTGGAAGTATGTGTGTGAACATGGAGGTCTGTGTGTGTGTTTGTGTACTAACGTGGAAGTATGTGTGTGAACATGGAGGTCTGTGTGTGTGTACTAACGTGGAAGTATGTGTGTGAACATGGAGGTCTGTGTGTGTGTACTAACGTGGAAGTATGTGTGTGAACATGGAGGTCTGTGTGCGTGTACTAACGTGGAAGTATCTGTGTGAACATGGAGGTCTGTGTGTGTGTACTAACGTGGAAGTATCTGTGTGAACATGGAGGTCTGTGTGTGTGTGTGTACTAACGTGGAAGTATCTGTGTGAACATGGAGGTCTGTGTGTGTGTACTAACGTGGAAGTATGTGTGTGAACATGGAGGTTTGTGTGTGTACTAACGTGGAAGTATGTGTGTGAACATGGAGGTCTGTGTGTGTGTGTGTACTAACGTGGAAGTATGTGTGTGAACATGGAGGTCTGTGTGTGTGTACTAACGTGGAAGTATGTGTGTGAACATGGAGGTCTGTGTGTGTGAACGCGGAGGTCTATGTATGAAACTGGAGTTCTATGTGTAACCATGGAGGTCTGTGTGTGAACATGATGGTTTGTGTGTGAACATGATGGTTTGTGTGTGAAAGTGGAGGCATGTGTTAGTGAAACTGAAGGTCTTTGTGTGACCACAGAGGTCTATGTGTGAACCTGGAGGCCTTTATGTGAAATGGGGTTCTATGTGTGTGCCATGACCTGAATTAGGTCATAGGCTAGTGAGTGCAGGTAGTTTAGAGTCGTGCACAGTTCAGTGACGGTGGTCAGCAAGTGAACACCCGAATGTGAAAGGCGAGCACTGTGCACACAACGTGAAACACGTTGGAACTCGCTTCCTAACAGGAAGTGGGGGACAGACAAGTTAGTTTGCGTCGAGCTGTTGTCCAGTATGGACATGGTGAGATGCATCTAGAGTTATGGCCAACATTGTGCCACTCTATCGTTATATAATTATATCGTGTTCGTGATGTTTATGAATTGTGGAACGATAGACATGTAATTGTGCTTCATATATTTATGGAAAATGCTGACGGAGTTTTGTCATTATATAGTGCGTTCAGCTAGTTATAGTGTGTGTACACAGTTTATTAGTTTAAGTGAGTCAGAGTATGTGGCTCATCAACTCCACGGTCAAGACCGGCAAACGAGGCATAATCACGAACTCTCAAATGGCCTTATGGTGATAAATACTAAGAGCGATAGAGTGGCTCTCCAGCGCACCTTGCGGCACAGTTGTTCGAGGGCGTCAGCGCTACCTGTCATACACTATGCTGTTATCCATCAGTTTTACATATTCCTGTTGCCGTATGGTTATGCTAAAGCGCCATCAAACAGCACTAGGGTATATCTCATCCATCGCATCAGATCTGCGGTATCAGATATCCACCTATGGCACTAGGCCTAGACCATGGTGTATATATATATCTATACAATTCTGATCCATGGCACTATATCAGCTGTGATCCGTGGCAGTGTGAATATGGAGGTCTGTGTGTGAACAATGTGGTCTGTGTGTGAACATGGAGGTATGTGTGTGGACGTGGAGCTAGGCGTGTGAACATGGGGGTCTGTGTGTAAGCTTGAAGGGTCTGTGTGTGAATGTGGACATGTGTATGAACATGGACGTATTGTGTGTAATTGAAGGTCTGTGCGTGAACTTGGAGGTTTGTGTCTGAACATGGAGGTCTGTGTGTGGACGTGGAGGTCGGTGTGTGAATCTCGACGTCTGTGAATATGAACTTGGAGGCTTGTGTATGAACATGAGGGTCTCTGTGCAAACATGGAGGTCTGTGTGTGAACATGGAGGTCTATGTGTGAACAAGGAGGTATGTGTATGAACATAGATGACTGTGTGTGAACGTGGAGGTCTGCGTGTGTGAAACTGTAGGTCCGTATGTGTGTGAACGTGGAGGTCTGTGTGTGAAGGTGGAGGTCTGTGTGTGTTAATCTGGAGGTCTGTGTGTGTGAAGCTGGAGGTCTATGTGTGTGAAGCTGGAGGTCTGTGTGTGTGAACGTGGAGGTCTGTGTGTGAACGTGGAGATCTGTGTGTAAACGTGGAGGTCCGTGTATAAGCATGGAGGTCTGTATATAAGCATGGACGTCTTTGTGTGAACGTGGAGGTCTGTGTGTGAACGTGGAGGTCTGTGTATAAGCATGGAGATCTGTGTGTGAACGTGGAGGTCTGTGTATAAGCGTGGAGGTCTGTGTATAATCGTGGAGGTCTGTGTGTGAACGTGGAGGTCTGTGTGAATATTGAGGTCTGTGTGTGAACGTGGAGGTCTGTGTATAAGCGCGGAGGTCTGTGTATAAGCATGGAGGTCTGTGTGTGAACGTGGAGGTCTGTGTGAAAATTGAGGTCTATGTGTGAACGTGGAGGTCTTGGAGGTCTGTGTTTGATCGTGGAGGTCTGTGTGAATATTGAGGTCTGTGTGAATATTGAGGTCTATGTGTGAACGTGGAGGTATGTGTGAATATTGAGGTATGTATGAATATTGAGATCTATGTGTGAACGTGGAGGTCTGTGTGTGAACGTGGATGTCTGTGTGTTAACATGATGGTCTGTGAGTGAAAATGGTGGTCTGTGTATAAGCATGGAGATCTGTGTGTGAATGTGGAGGTCTGCGTGTGTGAAACTGGAGGTCTGTGTGAATATTGAGGTCTGTGTGAATATTGAGGTCTATGTGTGAACGTCGAGGTCTGTTTGTGAACGTGGAGGTCTGTGTATATATTGAGGTCTGTGTGAATATTTAGTTCTATGTGTGGACGTGGAGATATGTGTGAATATTGAGGTATGTGTGAATATTGAGATCTATGTGTGAACGTGGAGGTCTTTGTGTGAACGTGGAGGTCTGTGTATGAACGTTGAGGTCTGTGTATAAGCATGGAGATCTGTGTGTGAACGTGGAGGTCTGTGTATAAGCGTGGAGGTCTGAGTGTGAACGTGGAGGTCTGTGTGAATATTGAGGTCTGTGTGTGAACGTGGAGGTCTGTGTATAAGCGCGGCGGTCTGTGTATAAGCATGGAGGTCTGTGTGTGAACGTGGAGGTCTGTGTGAATATTGAGGTCTATGTGTGAACGTGGAGGTCTTGGAGGTCTGTGTTTGATCGTGGAGGTCTGTGTGAATATTGAGGTCTGTGTGAATATTGAGGTCTATGTGTGAACGTGGAGGTATGTGTGAATATTGAGGTATGTGTGAATATTGAGATCTATGTGTGAATGTGGAGGTCTGTGTGTGAACGTGGATGTCTATGTGTTAACATGATGGTCTGTGGGTGAAAATGGAGGTCTGTGTATAAGCATGGAGATCTGTGTGTGAATGTGGAGGTCTGCGTGTGTGAAACTGGAGGTCTGTGTGAATATTGAGGTCTGTGTGAATATTGAGGTCTATGTGTGATCTTCGAGGTCTGTTTGTGAACGTGGAGGTCTGTGTATAAGCGTGGAGGTCTGTGTATAATCGTGGAGGTCTGTGTGTGAACGTGGAGGTATGTGTGAATATTGAGGTCTATGTGTGAACGTGGAGGTCTGTGTATAAGCGCGGAGGTCTGTGTATAAGCATGGAGGTCTGTGTGTGAACGTGGAGGTATGTGTGAATATTGAGGTATGTGTGAATATTGAAATATATGTGTGAACGTGGAGGTCTGTGTGTGAACGTGGATGCCTGTGTCTTAACATGATGGTCTGTGAGTGAAAATAGAGGTCTGTGTATAAGCATGGAGATCTGTGTGTGAATGTGGAGGTCTGCGTGTGTGAAACTGGAGGTCAGTGTGAATATTGAGGTGTGTGAATATTGAGGTCTATGTGTGAACGTCGAGGTCTGCTTGTGAACGTGGAGGTCTGTGTATATATTGAGGTCTGTGTGAATATTGAGGTCTATGTGTGAACGTGGAGATATGTGTGAATATTGAGGTATATGTGAATATTGAGATCTATGTGTGAACGTGGAGGTCTGTGTGTGAACGTGGAGGTCTGTGTGTTAACATGATGGTCTGTGAGTGAAAATGGAGGTCTGTGTATAAGCATGGAGATCTGTGTATGAATGTGGAGGTCTGTGTATAAGCATGGAGGTATGTGAATGAAAATGGTATGTGTATAAGCATGGAGGTCTGTGTGTGAATGTGGAGATCTGCGTGTGTGAAACTGGAGGTCTGTGTGAATATTGAGGTCTGTGTGAATATTGAGGTCTGTGTGTGAACGTGGAGGTCTGTGTGTGAACGTGGAGGTCTGTGTGAATATTGAGGTCTTTTTGAATATTGAGGTCTATGTGTGAACGTGGAGGTCTGTGTGTGAACGTGGAGGTCAATGTGTGAACATGGTCTGTGAGTGAAAATGGAGATCTGTGTGTGTGTGCTGTGTCAACATTGTGGTCCGTTGTGAAAATGGAGGTATGTGTATAAAAATGGAGGTCTGTGTGAACATATGGAGGTCTATGTGTGAACATGGAGGTCTGTGTGTGTGTGCAAACGTGGAAGTATGTATGTGAACATGGAGGTCTGTGTGTGTGTACTAACGTGGGAGTATTTGTGTGAACATGGAGGTCTGTGTGTGTGTGTACAAACGTGGAAGTATGTGTGTGAATATGGAGGTCTGTGTTTGTGTACAAACGTGGAAGTATGTGAGTGAACGTGGAGATCTGTGTGAATATTGAGGTCTGTGTGTGAACGTGGAGGTCTGTGTATAAGCGCGGAGGTCTGTGTATAAGCATGGAGGTCTGTGTGTGAACGTGGAGGTCTGTATGAATATTGAGGTCTATGTGTGAACGTGGAGGTCTTGGAGGTCTGTGTTTGATCGTGGAGGTCTGTGTGAATATTGAGGTCTGTGTAAATATTGAGGTCTATGTGTGAACGTGGAGGTATGTGTGAATATTGAGGTATGTGTGAATATTGAGATCTATGTGTGAACGTGGAGGTCTGTGTGTGAACGTGGATGTTTGTGTGTTAACATGAAGGTCTGTGAGTGAAAATGGAGATCTGTGTATAAGCATGGAGGTCTGTGTGAATATTGAGGTCTATGTGTGAACGTGGAGGTCTTGGGGGTCTGTGTTTGATCGTGGAGGTCTGTGTGAATATTGAGGTATGTGTGAATATTGAGGTCTATGTGTGAACGTGGAGGTCTATGTGTGAACATGGAGGTCTGTGTGTGTGTGCAAACGTGGAAGTATGTATGTGAACATGGAGGTCTGTGTGTGTGTACTAACGTGGGAGTATTTGTGTGAACATGGAGGTCTGTGTGTGTGTGTACAAACGTGGAAGTATGTGTGTGAATATGGAGGTCTGTGTTTGTGTACAAACGTGGAAGTATGTGAGTGAACGTGGAGATCTGTGTGAATATTGAGGTCTGTGTGTGAACGTGGAGGTCTGTGTATAAGCGCGGAGGTCTGTGTATAAGCATGGAGGTCTGTGTGTGAACGTGGAGGTCTGTATGAATATTGAGGTCTATGTGTGAACGTGGAGGTCTTGGAGGTCTGTGTTTGATCGTGGAGGTCTGTGTGAATATTGAGGTCTGTGTAAATATTGAGGTCTATGTGTGAACGTGGAGGTATGTGTGAATATTGAGGTATGTGTGAATATTGAGATCTATGTGTGAACGTGGAGGTCTGTGTGTGAACGTGGATGTTTGTGTGTTAACATGAAGGTCTGTGAGTGAAAATGGAGATCTGTGTATAAGCATGGAGGTCTGTGTGAATATTGAGGTCTATGTGTGAACGTGGAGGTCTTGGGGGTCTGTGTTTGATCGTGGAGGTCTGTGTGAATATTGAGGTATGTGTGAATAGTGAGGTCTATGTGTGAACGTGGAGGTCTATGTGTGAACGTGGAGGTCTGTGTGTTAACATGACGGTCTGTGAGTGAAAATGGAGGTCTGTGTATAAGCATGAAGGTCTGTGTGTGAATGTGGAGGTCTGCGTGTGTGAAACTGGAGGTCTGTGTATAAGCATGGAGATCTGTGAGTGAAAATGGTCTGTGTATAAGCATGGACGTCTGTGTGTGAATGTGGAGGTCTTAAAGGTCTGTGTTTGATCGTGGAGGTCTGTGTGAATATTGAGGTCTGTGTCAATATTGAGGTCTATGTGTGAACGTGGAGGTCTGTGTGTGAACGTGGAGGTCTGTGTGTGAACATGGTCTGTGAGTGAAAATGGAGGTCTGTGGGTGAGCTGTGTGAACATCGAGGTCCGTGCGTGAAAATGGAGATATGTGTATAAAAATGGAGGTCTGTGTGAACATATGGAGGTCTATGTGTGAACATGGAAGTCTGTGTGTGTGTACAAACGTGGAAGTATGTGTGTGAACATGGAGGTCTCTCTGTGTGTGTGTACAAACGTGGAAGTATGTGTGTGAACATGGAGGTCTGTGTGTGTGTGTGTGTGTACTAACGTGAAAGTATGTGTGTGAACATGGAGGTTTGTGTGTGTGTACAAACGTGGAAGTATGTCTGTGAACATGGAGGTATGTGTGTGTGTGTATACTAACGTCGAAGTATGTGTGTGAATATGGTCTGTTTGTGTGTACAAACGTGGAGGTATGTGTGTTAACATGGAGTTCTGTGTGTGTGTGTGTGCGTGCGTGTGTGTGTGTGTGTGTGTGTGTGTGTGTGTGCAAACGTGGAAGTATGTGTGTGAACATGGAGGTCTGTGTGTGTCTGTACTAACGTGGAAGTATGTGTGTGAACATGGAGGTCTGTGTGTGTGTACAAACGTGGAAGTATGTGTGTGAACATGGAGGTCTGTGTGTGTGTACAAACGTGGAACTATGTGTGTGAACATGGAGGTCTGTGTGTGTGTACTAACGTGGAAGTATGTGTGTGAACATGGAGGTCTGTGTGTGTGTACAAACGTGGAAGTATGTGTGTGAACATGGAGGTCTGTGTGTGTGTACAAACGTGGAAGAATGTGTGTGAACACGGAGGTCTGTGTGTGTGTGTGTACTAACGTGGAAGTATGTGTGTGACCATGGAGGTCTGTGTGTGTGTGTGTGTGTACTAACGTGGAAGTATGTGTGTGAGCTTGGAGGTCTGTGTGTGTGTATAAACGTGGAAGTATGTGTGTGAACATGGAGGTCTGTGTGTGTGTGTGTGTACTAACGTGGAAGTATGTGTGTGAACATGGAGGTCTGTGTGTGTGTACTAACGTGGAAGTATGTGTGTGACCATGGAGGTCTGCGTGTGTGTCTGTGTGTGTGTGTAGAAACGTGGAAATATGTGTGTGAACATGGAGGTCTGTGTGTGTGTACTAACGTGGAGGTCTGTGTGTGAACATGGAGGTCTGTGTGTGTGTACTAACGTCGAAGTATGTGTGTGAACATAGAGGTCTGTGTGTGTGTGTGTGTACTAACGTGGAAGTATGTGTGTGACCATGGAGGTCTGTGTGTGTGTGTACTAACGTGGAAGTATGTGTGTGAACATGGAGGTCTGTGTGCGTGTGTACTAACATGGAAGTATGTGTGTGAACATGGAGGTCTGTGTGTGTGTGTACAAACGTGGAAGTATGTGTGTGAACATGGAGGTCTGTGTGTGTACTAACGTGGAAGTATGTGTGTGAACATGGAGGTCTGTGTGTGTGTACTAACGTTGAAGTATGTGTCTGAACATGGAGGTCTGTGTGTGTGTACTAACGTGGAAGTATGTGTGTGAACATGGAGGTCTGTGAGTGTGTACTAACGTGGAAGTATGTGTGTGAACATGGAGGTCTGTGTGTGTACTAACGTGGAAGTATGTGTGTGAACATGGAGGTCTGTGTGTGTGTACTAACGTTGAAGTATGTGTCTGAACATGGAGGTCTGTGTATGTGTAATAACGTGGAAGTATGTGTGTGAACATGGAGGTCTGTGTGTGTGTACTAACGTGGAAGTATGTGTGTGAACATGGAGGTCTGTGTGTGTGTGTGTACAAACGTGGAAGTATGTGTGTGAACATGGAGGTCTGTGTGTGTGTACTAACGTGGAAGTATGTGTGTGAACATGGAGGTCTGTGTGTGTGTGTACAAACGTGGAAGTATGTGTGTGAACATGGAGGTCTGTGTGTGTGTACTAATGTGGAAGTATGTGTGTGACCATGGAGGTCTGTGTGTGTGTACTAACGTGGAAGTATGTGTGTGACCATGGAGGTCTGTGTGTGTGTGTGTGTACTAACGTGGAAGTATGTGTGTGACCATGGTGGTCTGTGTGTGTGTACAAACGTGGAAGTATGTGTGTGAACATGGAGGTCTGTGTGTGTGTACTAACGTTGAAGTATGTGTCTGAACATGGAGGTCTGTGTATGTGTACTAACGTGGAAGTATGTGTGTGAACATGGAGGTCTGTGTGTGTGTGTACTAACGTGGAAGTATGTGTGTGAACATGGAGGTCTGTGTGTGTGTGTGTTCAAACGTGGAAGTATGTGTGTGAACATGGAGGTCTGTGTGTGTGTACTAACGTGGAAGTATGTGTGTGACCATGGAGGTCTGTGTGTGTGTGTACAAACGTTGAAGTATGTGTGTGAACATGGAGGTCTGTGTGTGTGTACTAATGTGGAAGTATGTGTGTGACCATGGAGGTCTGTGTGTGTGTACTAACGTGGAAGTATGTGTGTGACCATGGAGGTCTGTGTGTGTGTGTACTAACGTGGAAGTATGTGTGTGACCATGGAGGTCTGTGTGTGTGTACAAACGTGGAAGTATGTGTGTGAACATGGAGGTCTGTGTGTGTGTGTGTGTTTTATTATTATTTATGGTGTGTGTGTTTGTGTGTGTGTGTGTGTGTGTGTATGTGTGTGTGCGTGCGTGCCTGTCTGCCTGCCTGCCTGCCTGCGTGCGCGCGTGCGTACGTGGAGACTCAGCGCTAAAACATGTTATATATTGTGCGCATTCAGACACAGTGAAATATGCTATCAATGCAGGTCATCAAGGCCGAATCGACAAGTTCAATCGTTCTTAACGTGGAAGGAACATGGAGGTCTGTGTGTATGTGTGTATGTGTGTGTGTACTAACGTGGAAATATGTGTGTGAATATGGAGGTCCGTGTGTGTGTGTACAAACGTGGAAGTATGTGTGTGAACATGGAGGTCTGTGTGTGTGTGTGTGTGTGTGTGTGTGTACTAACGTGGAAGTATGTGTGTGAACATGGAGGTCTGTGTGTGTGTACTAACGTGGAAGTATGTGTGTGAACATTGAGGTATTTGTGTGTGAACGCGGGGGTCTATGTATGAAACTGGATGTCTATGTGTGGCCATGGAGGTCTGTGTGTGAATATGATGGTTTGTGTGTGAAAATTTAGGCATGTGTGTGTTAACCTGGAGGTCTTTGTGTGAACACTGAGGTCTGTTTGTGAACCTAGAGGTCTGTATGTGGAATTGAGGTCTATGTGTCAACCTGGAGGACTGTGTGTGAAGATGGAAGTCTAAGTGTGAACATGGAGGTCTGTGTGTGAGTAATGTTTTCTGTGTGTGAACAGGAGTTTCTGTGTGTGATCATGAAGGTATGTGTGTGACGTTGAGGTATGTGTGTAAATATGGAGGTATTTGTGTGAAAATGGAGTCTGTTTGTGAAACTGGTGTCTGTTTGTGAAACTTGAGGTCTATGTGTGTGAACGTGGAGGTCTATGTGTGTGGACGTGTAGGTCTATGTGTGTGAACGTGGTGGTTTATGTGTGTGAACGTAGAAGTCTGTATGTTAACATGGAGATCTAAATGAATGAACGTGGAAGTCTATCTGTGAACGTGGAAGTCTATGTGTGAACTTCGAAGTCAATGTGTGAACTTGGAGGTATGTGTGTAAACATGGAGCTCTGTGTGTGAATATGGAGAAATGTGTGTTAACATGGAAGTCTGAATGTGAACGTGAAAGTTAGAATGCGATCGTGGAGGTCTCAATTTGAACGAGGAGAAAGAAAAACGCAAGTATATTTCTTCTCGTGCTGAACGGATTGCTCTGGTCTTGTGTAAGTGTGTCTTGTCGTGTGTACCAACTGGCCGTCTCGTGTGTACCAACTGGCCGTCTCGTGTCTACCAACTGGCCGTCTCGTGTGTACCAACTGGCCGTCTCGTGTGATACTGGTAGTTCTCGTGCAGACAAGGTTTACACTGGCAGCACAAACGCAACGATTTCACCTGATATCCTTTTACTGGTATTGCTGTTACAACTTCCTGATGTTATTATTGTATGGTACCATGTTTCTAGCTGTCTGCTGCTATGTTTCGAGCTGTCTATTGTTATGTTTCCGGCTGCCAGCTGTTATGTTTCTAGCTATAAGCTGTTATGTTTCTAGCTGTCTGCTGTTATGTTTCTAGCTGTCTGCTGTTATGATTTCTGATGCCATTGCTTACTGATATTTATGTTTCTACTGTGAATATTGAGCGCTGGTATGTTGCCAGTTTTCGTGTTTCTTGTAGTCATGTGTTACCTTTTTAGCCGTCAGCTTTTATGATTTCTGCTGTTATTATTTCCTACTATTATTATTTCTTGCTGTTATTATTTCCTGCTGTTATTGCTTTCAACTGCTGTTATTATTTCACGATGTTATTGTTTACTAAGGTCACTCTTTTCTGCTGCTATATTGCTGCCTGTTGTTATGTTTTCCTAGTACCGTTATTGTTTTCTGCTGTTATTGTTTTCTACTGTTGTTATTGTTTTCTACTGCTGTTATTGTTTTTCTACTGCTGTTATTGTTTTCTACTGCTGTTATTGTTTTTCTACTGCTGTTATTGTTTTATAATGAAGCCACATAAATTAATATGCACAAATGATTTCCTGCCATATTTGCCAGTATTTTACCAGGTACACATTACAGAAATAATCCAACACACATTACTATAGCAGCGCAGTTGATATAAGTAAATATGCCCGTTGTTAAATTGTGAAATAGGTTGTGAGTGTTGAGACACATCGACATATGCCCGTCGTTAAATTGTGTAGTGTGTGTGTGTGTGTGTGTGTGTGTGTGCGTGCGTGCGTGCGTGCGTGCGTGCGTGCGTGTGTGTGTTGAGACAGCCCATTATACTCTATATAATTATAACTATAACCGAGGTAGCGGCTTCAACCCTTAGGCCGGTCAGTTGGACTAAAATGTTGACTTGATTTAGGGACGAAATTGCAAATACTTCTGAAGTCGGAGTGGGTTCACCTGATGGCGAGGGATACTGTTAATAAGAAAAGCTAATCCACACGCAAATATCAGTTCAGTGCACTAGAAGTAGTAGCACGTTTATGGAGTACACATGAGTTCAAAACGAGCGAACGCAACCAAAAATTAAAATTTAAAAAAAAAATGCAGCACAAAATTGTCAGAAATAATATGCACAATGTATTGTTTGTCTCAAATTTGCAACGGGAAAACATTGATTTCAATGTGTGTATCTCAGCTAGCTGTCATCCACCATTTGACCATTTGTGTGTCTGGGCAGTGTTGCCATCTCCCTTTGATGAAAAAGCGCCAAACTCAACCCAAAAAAGCACTAAAAAGCACCAACATTTTTTAGGAAGCACAAAAAAAAAAAAGCACCAACTGTTTTTATTACAAATGTAACAAGGTAGCACAGTATAATTTATTATTATCACTTCATATTACAATGAAGTTTATTCCAGATCCGCCAAATCCCAATCAGAACTACTTTCGAGCCAAAAAAGCACTAAATTGCAATAATATTAATCACTAAAACAAGCACTGGCGGTATTCATTCAAAATGTTATAAAGTAGCACATTATAATGTATTATTATCACTGAATATTAGAATGAAGTTTATTGCAGATCTGCCAAATCCCAGTCAAACAACAACTCTTCAGTTTCTGTAGCTATTTCCTGTTTTGTTTGCTCCTGCGATGATGATGATGATGATGATGATTGAAAGAAACGTGTATATGCCTCCTGTGATCCAATTTTTCGCAGAATATCCTTAGGTAGTTTATAATCATGACAGCACTTGCCATATCTTTTTATGCCATATCTAATAGTCAAAACAGCTGTCAAACTCTTTATGCTAAGTCTATTCCGCAATTTTGATTTTATAACTCCCATCTGACTGAAAATACGCTCCACGTCCGCATTAGAATGAGGTAAAATGAGCACAGTTAAAGCTAAATCTGTAAGATCTTAGAAAGGATTTTCACCGGTGGCATCCCTGTATGAGGCTATTTCTACCCACAGTTCAAGTGTGTCAGAGGTCTGTGTCCACTGCATATGATGAAGTTTTCTCCACTGGAAATCGATGCGGGTGAGAGTAGCTGCATCTTCTACAAACATTTTAGCAAGATCCAATATACAGGGCTTCATTGGCTGTAGACATCCACTTCCACTAAGACATGACATGGACTGTAATACTCAAAAGTTATAGGGTGTACGTAAACGCAGCTGTGTCAATAGCTCTATTAAAAACTGGATGCACCTTCCACGAATTTCTTTCTCATCGGGAAACTTGTAGACTGCTATTAAAGGGAGTTAAATTAGTTGAATATTGCGCCGTAACGTACTAAGACTGTTTTACTCCCTCGCTTCAGTTCAAATTCGGCTTTTTAGTGTTCCCAAAATGAATTTTAAAGTAATTTTTACCCACCCCAAAAAAGCACCCCAAAAAATTTGGTAAAGCACTAAATTTACGCGGCCACGCTAAAAGGAAGATTTTCGCACTAACTGACTTGAAAAAGCACTAAATTTAGCGCGAAAAGTACTAAAATGGCAACACTGTGTCTGGGTTTTCACAGCAGTTGCCTAGACTCCGTTCGGCGCTGGTTGTATATGATATCTGGGTAATCATCAAGTCCCATTACGGAAGCAGAACTTGGAAATCTGGCTGCTGGTTGCTTCCTGTATCTGGTGTTTCTTGTTTATGGGACTCGTCGCCTTGTGCTGATTTCACTGTTTCCTACTTCTCGTAGTAATTGCGTCTACTGCTGGAGCGAAAGTTTGTGTCAGCTAGCAATTAGTTTACCGGCATTTATACAGGCGTGTAAGTTTACAATTACGTTGTAGATTTGTGAAATATTTAATTGTGGTCTATGGTACGCATCGGCAATCTACTGCATGCGTGCTGTGCATGGCATGCGGAACCAATTTCAATGGCTAGTTGAGTGAATCAAAATAGAATATATGATCTCATTAAAAACTGCATTTCTAATTGAGGAGCTGCTGGCCGAGTGGCTACAATTACGTATTCTCCTTCGGGAGACCCGGGTTCGAATCCTCGGTAAGGTGTGGAGTTTTTTTTCTGTCGGGGACTAAAGGAAAACTCTAACCTGCACAGTTCGCGGCGACTGCACTGGCCAGGCGGCCTTAATTCCTCAGGCTCAAGAACCCCCTGCTATACAGCGAAAGGTACTATATTGGCAGTAAATGACAGTTTGACAGTTATGGCACCAGACCATAGTACAAATGTTGGTATTTTTATTAAGTAATATGATGCCATTAACATGTTCTGTTCTTCAAACTGTTCGGTTTATACCTTAGCAAACTGTAATATGACAATTGTATAATGAAAAATTCAAAATAATATGTTCATAACTTACAATTTTAAAAACATAAAATGTGTATATTTATTTATATTTAATACATTTATTGAATAATAATAATTTTTAAAAACAACACACAAGAAGAAAATGGTTATTTAATGTATCGAAGATAAAGATCAATATCAAATTAATTTGTTCAATTGCTGCTGTGTATAATAACTTATGGTGGTGCAATGTGTAACTTCGCAAAGGTTTAGTTTGGCACATTGGTTGACGTTGAAAGGGTTTAGTTTGGCAGACTGAGTAACTTTGCAAGGGTTTAGTTTAGCACGCTAAGTAAATTCGCAAAATGACGTCGGCACATCTCTACACAAAGGTTGCCGAGCCTTGGCCTAGGGTATGCCTCAGGGACATAATCTACGTACCTTACTCAAAGTAATATATAAACTGGTATAACTCATGTTACGCACACACCTTATTTAATGTATTACACACATAACCAGAACTCACTAACCTTACTTAAAGTAGTACACACATTGCCATAACTCACTAACCTTACTTAAAGTAGTACACAGACTGACATAACCCATACACCTTACTTAATGAACCGAAGTAAGTTATCAATCAATCAATCAGGTGCCGTCTCCGCAATGAAGGTTGGCTGCAATGGATCTCCAACACTGTCTGTCTCTTGCCTTGACTGTACATTCTGTCAGGCTGATGTTCGTCTATTTCTTGATGTTATCCTCCCACTAGTATCGTTGTCTACTTCTTGCTCGCTTGCCCTAAACCTTGCCTTCCAGTATGGTTTTTATAAGAGTATCATGTCTTTTAACGTGGCCAAAATATTTCACTTGTCTCTTCTTTATATCTTTCATCAACTCTCTCTTCATTCCCAGCTTTTCTAGGACCTCTGCATTTGATTGTTTTTGTTTCTATGAAATACGACACATTCGTCTGTATATCCACATCTCCAGGGCTTCTATGCGACTTTCTAGTTGCTTGTTCAATGTCCAGGCTTCCGAGCTATATAGCAGCGTTGAATATACGTAGCATTTGACAATTCTCATTTTTAATGCGTTATTAATCTCTCTAGCTAAATGTTAATACTGATTTCATGCCGTTAAAAGCATTTTTGGCCATCCTATTTTCTTTTTGATTTCCATTTCACTTCTGCCATCTCATCTCATCTCATCATGTTCCTCTTGTACCTTGCGGTGTCGAGGTGAAGTATAAACTTCGTGAGAGTGCCCGATTATGGGCTTCATATATCGACATTCCCATGGATTCTGATATTCCCTCCGTCCAACGTTTACGTGGTCGGCCTCTTCCTCTGTTTCCATCTGGTCTGTACTTCTGCCATCATATGTTATTATATGTCCAAGATAAGAGAAACTTGTTACTTGTTCTAGTATCTGCCCGTTTACTGTGATGTTCATTGATGACCTTTCCTTTTCACTGCTACTTATCATAGTTTTTGTTTTTTCAATGTTAATATCTAAGCCACATTCTGCACTGTGCCTGTTTACTTCTTCCACTAGGTCTTGCAACTCTTGCTCACTTTCTGCTAGTAACACGGTATCGTCAGCATATCTAAGATTGTTTATGATTCTTCCATTGATGCTGAGTCCAGGCATTTCAGCTGGTTTAAAAGTTCTTTCTGTGTATAAGTTGAAGAGGCTTGGGGACAAATAAGTTATACATAATATCATTATAACAACTGTTTTCAATATTTCAATTACAGGCTATCGCAAACTTCATATCATGTACATGGAAGTTGTAGAACGAAAGAATGTTGCCCAGTCATTGTTGACGTAAATCAGATGAATGCATCGAAGCCGAACAGTGCCCAGGGCATGCTCTGTAATGTGGTCTGCAAATTGCGAGTGCTAAACAAATGTATGCAGCCACATATCCACACACATTTGGAAGCTCGTGCAGCTGCGTGTGGCAACTCTTGTCATGAGAATGCGGTTCTTGCATTCGGACAAATACAGTCGTTCTTCCCTAAGGGGACCTGCATTCAGCTACAGATCTTCCATTCATCAAATCGGAATTACAGCATTACAGTTCAGTGAGATAAGAGTATGGGATTTTTCCCTTCAGAGAGCGGGCACTATACATCAATAAATAGGTTTGAAAACTTCCTTCCAGGCCGCGCAAATTCTGTTCCGTATAGTTCAGAGGTCATTGTTCTAAGATAAGAACAATGCTGCTGCTGCGCGTGGCTGGCAGGCGGGGGTGGGTGGAGCAGTTGTGTGGGATGAGACACAGAAGACCACATATGGTTGTATACAACAAAGCCTTAAATCTCCCGATGTGTTATGTGTTAGATACAAACATATGTGCTGGTGGTTTCCAGGCTGAGCATCCGTGCCGACAATGCATTCAGTGATATTGGCTTTATATTTTACTGGAGAGAAATGTTTACAACAATTTAAGGATGTTAAAATCACCCTCTTCCAAGTGTGAGTCATTCAGCAACAGGAATTTTATGAATAACACTTTGTTTTACAATAATACGGACCAGATAGTTTGTGTGTGTGTTGTTTCTCAACAGTCCCCAACCACCGTTCACCTGTTCACCTGGAAGTACTGTGGTCTACCAGTCCACCTGGAAGTACTGTGGTCCACTTGTCTACCTGGAAGTACTGTGGTTCATCACTCTACTTGGAAGTTCTGTGGTCAAACTTTCCACCTGGAAGTACTGTGGTCCACCACTCCACCCAGAAGTACTGTGGTCCACCACAGTACCTGGAAGTACAGTGGTCCGCCATTCCACCTGGAAGTACTGTGGTCCACCTGTCCACCTAGAAGTACTATGGTCCACTTGTCCAACTGGAAGTACTGTAGTCCACTATTCCACCTGGAAGTACTGTGGTCCATCTGTCCACCTGGAAGTACTGTGGTCCACCTGTCCACCTGGAAGTACTGTGGTCTACCACTCCACCTGGAAGTACTGTGGTCTACCACTCCACCTGGAAGTACTGTGGTCCATCTGTCCATCTGGAAGTACTGTGGTCCACCTGTCCACCTGGAAGTACCGTGGTCCACCTGTCCACCTGGAAGTACTGTGGTCCACCACTCCACCTGGAAGTACTGTGGTCCACCACTCCACGTGGAAGTGCTGTGGTTCACCTGTTCACCTGGAAGTACTGTGGTCCACCTGTCCACCTGGAAGTAAAGGGGTCCACCTGTCCACCTGGAAGTACTGTGGTCCACCTTTCCATCTGGAAGTACTGTGGTCCACCAGTTCTCCTGGAAGTACTGTGGTCCACCTGACCACCTGGAAGTACTGTGGTCCACCTGGATGTACTGTGGTCCACGAGTTCTACTGGAAGT
>OY992876.1:344665502-344685502 GCA_963921405.1 Cepaea hortensis
CAACCCATACACATCCCTGTGTTCATCAATCCATACACATCCCTGTGTATCATCAATCCATGCACACCTCTGTGTATCATCAACCCATACACATCCCTGTGTTCATCAATCCATGCACATCCCTATGTATCATCAACCCATGCACATCCCTGTGTATCATCAACCCATGCACATCCCTGTGTATCATCAACCCATACACATCCCTGTGTATCATCAACCCATGCACATCCATGTGTATCATCAACCCATACACATCCCTGTGTATCATCAACCCATGCACATCCCTGTGTATCATCAACCCATGCACATCCCTGTGTATCATCAACCTATACACATCCCTGTGTTCATCAATCCATGCACATCCCTGTGTATCATCAACCCATGCACATCCCTGTGTATCATCAACCCATGCACATCCCTGTGTATCATCAACCCATGCACATCCCTGTGTATCATCAACCCATGCACATCCCTGTGTATCATCAACACATGCACATCCCTGTGTATCATCAACCCATGCAATCCCTGTGTATCATCAACCCATGCACATCCCTGTGTATCATCAACCCATACACATCCCTGTGTATCATCAACTCATGCAAATCCATGTGTATCATCAACCCATGCACATCCCTGTGTATCATCAACCCATACACATCCCTGTGTATCATCAATCCATGCACATCCCTGTGTTCATCAATCCATGCACATCCCTGTGTATCATCAAACCATACACATCCCTGTGTATCATCAACCCATGCACATCCCTGTGTTCATCAATCCATGCACATCCCTGTGTATCATCAACCCATGCACATCCCTGTGTATCATCAACCCATGCACATCCCTGTGTATCATCAACCCATGCACATCCCTGTGTATCATCAACCCATGCACATCCCTGTGTATCATCAACCTATGCATACCCCTGTGTATCATCAACCCATACACATCCCTGTGTTCATCAATCCATGCACACCCCTATATATCATCAATCCATGTACATTCATGTGTATCATCAATCCATGCACACCCCTATATATCATCAATCCATGTACATTCATGTGTATCATCAATCCATGCACACCCTGTGTATCATCAATCCATGCACACCCCTGTGTATCATCAACCCACGCACACCCCTGTGTATCATCAACCTTTGCACACCCAGCTTAAAACGGATACCAGGAAACATCTTGAGGAAGTAAAGGTGGCCGGTGTGATAACGCCCACATAAGGCCTCGAGTCTCGACTGCTCTACACAAACATGGCTCCAACACCATGTGACCACTGAGTGAATGTGCTTGACTGACTGACTGACTGACTGACTGACTGACTGACTGACTGACTGACTCACACACTCACTCACTCACTCACTTCACTCACTCACTCACTCACTCACTCGCTCCCTCCCTCCCTCCCTCCCTCGCTCGCTCGCTAGCTCGCTGACTGATTGACTGACTGACTGTGACTGACTCACTCACTCACTCACTCACTCACTTCACTCACTCACTCACTCATTCACTCACTCACTCACTTCACTCACCCACTTCACTCACTCACTCACTCATTCATTCACTCACTCACTTCACTCACTCATTCATTCACTCACTCACTTCACTCACTCATTCATTCACTCACCCACTTCACTCACTCAATCACTCACTCACTCATTCACTCACCCACTTCACTCATTCACTCACTCACTCCCTCACCCACTCACTCTCATACTTAATATATCATTTCTACTTCTTCCGTATATGCCTTTATCTGTGGCACACAAATGACGGCTACAACCCTCGACATCTCTCAATTATATACTATTTTCATAAATTGTGTAATAATTAACTGATTATATGTTTTTCAGCTCATTTGTTCCGCATACTTTTCTCTCTGTTTTCCGCTGTCTCTATTGCCTAAGTACTTCCCTCACGCAAAGCAAATGTATCTATTTCATTTGTTCTGGAGTTCACCGCATTACATGGTATTTGTATGTTTATTACTACGTAGATGCGTGACCTAGTAATTCATTTAACCTTGACATGTGCTTTCTTCTCTGTTCACGACATTTTCATCATTCATCTCACCAAGAAATTCTCCAAACCACCCCCTCCCCCATCACAATTCATTACTTATTGCCCAGCATTCGCATGCACACAGTAGACCAGGCCACCTAGAGAGACCAGGCCACCCAGACAGATCAGGCCACCCACAAAGACCAGGCCACCCAGACCAGGCCACAAAGACAGTCCAGCATTCGCATGCACAGCACAGACCAGCCACCCAGACATTCCAACATTCGCATGCACACAACAGACCAGACCACCCAGACAGTCAATCATTCACATGCACACAACAGATCACGTCACCCAGACAGTCAATTATTCACATGCGCACAACAGATCAGGTCACCCAGACAGTCAATCATTCACACGCACACAATAGACCAGGCCACACAGACAGTCAATCATTCACATGCACACAATAGACTAGGCCACCCAGACAGTCAATCATTCACACGCACACAATAGACCAGGCCACCCAGACAGTCAATCAAGCATTCACATGCACACAATAGACCAGGCCACCCAGACAGTCAATCATTCACATGCACACAATAGACCAGGCCACCCAGACAGTAAATCACTCACATGTACACAATAGACCAGGCCACCCAGACAGTCAATCATTCACATGCACACAATAGACCAGGCCACCCAGACAGTCAATCATTCACATGCACACAATAGACCAGGCCACCCAGACAGTCAATCATTCACATGCACACAATAGACCAGGCCACCCAGACAGTCAATCATTCACATGCACACAATATACCAGGCAATCGAGACAGTCAATCATTCACATGCACACATGAGACCAAGTCACCCAGACAGTCAATCATTCACATGTACACAATAGACCAGGCCACCCAGACAGTCAATCATTCACATGTACACAATAGACCAGGCCACCCAGACAGTCGATCATTCACATGCACACAATAGACCAGGCCACCCAGACAGTCAATCATTCACATGCACACAATAGACCAGGCCACCCAGACAGTCAATCATTCACATGTACACAATAAACCAGGCCACCCAGACAGTCAATCATTCACATGCACACAATAGACCAGGCCACCCAGACAGTCAATCATTCACATGCACACAATAGACCAGGCCACCCAGACAGTCAATCATTCACATGCACACAATAGACCAGGCCACCCAGACAGACCAGGCCACCCAGAGAGTACAAGCCACCCAGACAGTACAGGAGGCTATATAAGACCCCGTGGCGAAGTAGTTACGCCGCCTGCCTTCCGCCCCGAAGTGTTTGGTTCGATTCCCGGATACGTCGTTCGGTTCACGGGTGCAATGTTTCTCGGAGACTCCTGGGGGTCATCACTGGAGCTAACGAATTCGTGCTTTGTGCCACGCTTTCGGCAGGTTGCCCTGTGAAAGAGACCAAGCCATATGGGATTAAACCCGGAGCAGTGAAGTCGATCTTCTTACCACGTAAACTCTGTTCAACCCTCTGCTGTCTGGGAAACATCGGTATAAAGGAAACAGAGAATGGCAGACTGAAAGACAAGCAGTCATATAGAGACAGACAAACCCAAAGATAAAGAAACCAACCGACAGGTTGGCAGATGGACAGTAAGACAGACACCAGGATACAGTTCACTCAGGCGCTCAGGCATGCAGAAAGGCAGGAGACGATAGGCAGGGGTATAGACAGGAGGCCTGATTTACAGCTTCGTTCAAGAAGTTATTGAAGATTCTCAATCCAGGGACACAAATCGGGAAATAGCAAAATCATTGCGAGATACGAGTTATCTCTCTTGTAATGTTCATGGTTAAATATCATTCCTCTGTCTGAGTTGTTCTTGAGAACATTAACAGAAAATCATGATTCATATGAACAGAGTTCTATATTTTCTTTATGATTGACTACACTAAGGCATGTTATAAGACACTAATAATTAATTACAATGTTGGAGGTGTTTATAGATGGTAACGACCTCGAAACGTTAAAGGTGGAATCAACGACTGGCAAGAGAGGGTCAACCAGAGAGACGAATGGAGACGGATTGTATCTGCAGCACAGAACCTCAATGGCTCGGAACGCTGAAGAAGAAGAATAAGAATTGACAAAAAATTTGGAACTTTTCAACACATTAAGGCATTTGACAGGATCGTGTACTATCATCCGATTTGTTTAATTTGTACATGAGATAATAGTGACATCCATATAAGACATGCCAAGAATATCGGTTATTCTGCGTAATGTTAAACTTAGTTACATATCCTTTACAGGACGTAGCAGTCAATTCCAAAATTGTTTGGCTGCTTGTGAATCCTGGTCAAGTTTGTGTACAGTAGTTGTGTAACGTAAACAACCCGATGTTTAGGTGTCTGAAAATTAAAAGCAGTTACAAGAAATGATAGATACAATTAGAACATAAAGTCGAAACAAAAGACAGTCTGAATAACAGAAAAACAGAAATAATGGTTATTACAAAGAAACAGTGTATATTCAAATGTAATAACAACATGAATGGAACACATCTGAAACACATCAGTGTGTTTAAGTATTTAGGTACTTTCAGAACATCAGATGGAAGATGTATTCAGGAAGTTAAATGTAGAGTAACCCAAGCAAATGCAGCATTTGACAAGATAAATAATAGGTTCTGCAAGTTATCTTTATCAGTCGAGGTAAGGAGAACAGTTAAGATGTATATTGAGCCAGTCCTGGTGTATGGGAGCGAATTATTGACAATTCGCAGACACGTGAAGGACTATTTGGAGGCTGCAATGATGAATCCACCGTGACAGAACAGAAAGAACAATGAAGATATCTTGAAATAAGATACCTCGCAAGCAGAGCTGGTTACTCGACAGTTAACATTCTTTGGAGATGTCATGAGAAGGGAAAAGCTGGGGTATGTCGTCACATCTTCTAGCTGCAAGATTAGTCCATGGAGCAAACTACCCTTTCTCCATTGCCTTCATTGGCCCCACAAATGTATTTGATTATGTCAGCAAAGGCATACTTGAACATTTATATTTTAAATAGTTTGAACATGGCAACAGGTGAACACCTCGTCACATGTTGAAACCCAGCGTATCATCCAGTATGAGTGCAATCTTTCAGCACCGTGTGTGATATGCGGCTGTGTCAAAGGAGGCTGTGTGCCTGTCCCTACCTTGTTTGGAATGTTCTTTACTGCACTCTCATACATGCGTTTGACGGTGGAGCGGAAGAAGCGTGTCTCCACGCTAGATGGAATGGCCGACTGTTTGATGTTGCTAGGTTGAAACCACAGATACAAATCAGGGAGATGATTAAAGAGATCTGCTGCTAGCTGACAACGGTGAAATTGTCACACAGAGAAGACAAGTAACTCCAGAACTTGATGAATTTGTTCGTGAAAGTAATGAAGGCTTTCATTACAATATAAGTATCTGAAGAAAATCAAGTTCGTAAGCCTGTGTAGGGGAACATCTTCAGCTGTAACTGGAAGTAGTGGACGATTGTACGTGCTTGGCTTCTACTGTCAGACAGACATGCTCTGGATGTCGCAGAACAACAACCGCATCGGCAAGTAGAAACTGTTTACTCCCGCCTCCCCAATCGTGCATGAAAGAATTTCGAACTGATCAATAACAACTTATGTTAGGTTATATAGAGCTTGTATTATTAACTCTCTCTCTCTCTCTCTCTCTCTCTCTCTCTCTCTCCCTCTCTCTCTCTCTCTCTCTCTCTCTCTCTCTCTCTCTCTATCTATCTATCTCTCTCCCCTCTCTCTTTCTCTGTGTCCCTCTCTCTCTCCTCCCCTCTCTCACTCTTCACCCTCTCTCTCCCTCCATCTCTCTCTCTCTGTTTCTCTCCCTCGTTCTCTCTCTGTTCTCCTCTCTCCCTTCCTCCCCTTCTTCTCTCTCTCTCTCTCTCTCTCTCTCTCTCTCTCTCTCTCTCTCAGTAGGGGAGAGATGTCTTGAAGCAGCTATAACCGCAAGATAAACCACCCAACCCAACACCCATGACGTCTGTGTTCCAGCCCCTAAAGAATAAATACAATTTACTAGATCCAGTAGAATACTGCGCAGACCACGGTCACAACAAGTTAGAGAAACCGCCCCACACCAGCATTTGATTGATGTATGTAGTGATCTGCTTCACTTCTATAATGGGTATTGTGATCTGCTTCACTTCTATAATGAATATTGTGATCTGCTTCACTTCTATAATGGATATTGTGATCTGCTTCACTTCTATAATGGATATTGTGATCTGCTTCACTTCTATAATGAATATTGTGATCTGCTTCACTTCTATAATGGATATAGTGATCTGCTTCACTTCTATAATGGATATAGTGATCTGCTTCACTTCTATAATGAATATTGTGATCTGCTTCACTTCTATAGTGGAAATACCACAAGTAGTGTTACAGAATGTATTGGCCAGAAACTATGGGATCTTTTTGTAATCAGTATAACAGAAATAGCAGAACATAGATATGCTGACGACAAGGTATTGCTGTCAACAACACACATGAGAAATGTGTAGTCAGTGCCAGAGTAAAGAAATAAATAAAACATGTATCCCTAGGCAAAAAAAATGCAGTATGACACACACACACACACGCACACACACACACACGCACGCACGCACGCACACACGCACGCACGCACGCACACACACACGCACACACGCACACACACACACGCACGCACACACGCACGCACACACGCACGCACGCACACACACACACACACATACACACACATGTAAATAAATATATATGTATAAGTTCAGAAAAATAACTGAAAGTGAACAGATTTGAATATCTAGCTTCAGAGCTGACAGCGACGGAAATGTGGGGACAAATTAAGAGAACAAACAAGATTGTTCTACAAAAAATCTGAAGTAGTTTAAACCTTTTGTAATGGGATAAACAGAACATGCGTATTTCCCAAGGATGTAAAAATAGGACATTTAACAAACGGCTGAAAATCACATATGTAACATATATCTTACAGGAGGAAAAACTCAACAAACAGATCAGTGCAACAAGAACACACTTCTGAAGTAGAATGGTTATTAAGACAAATAAAATGGGAAAAATAGATTATTTCGAGCAAATACAACAATAATGATTGGACAAGATAACTATGAATGAAAGTTAACAGCTAATCGGAGAAGACGAAGGCCACAAGGCAGACACATTCAAGATGTAATAGATAATTGGCATGTGACAGTGCATATGACTTATAATAGAGAGGGTTTTGGAAAGACTCTTTTGGTGGGGAATTCTGCTATTGATAGATCACTGTTTGGTGATAATCCACAACATACAGTATGCAGCATCTTTGGAAAGGTGATAGATACCACGAAAGTAGACCTCTTGTCTCGGGAAATGTCTAAACACAGTGTACGACCTATTCTTCAGTCATGAATCTGCTCCAGCCAGCCACCTGTTATAGGCGAATTTAATGTGTGACCTGCCGCACATCCCATCAAATACATGTATATTGCTCATATTTGTATCACATTGCTTTGTAGTGAAGAATACCCTACAACTCATCATGTTCTGCCCTTTATAACTAATACAAATACGCCCCTAGAAAACAGACGACTCATTTTGTGAACGCATAATCACGACACGATTCCAGTATGGGCAGTACCAAGACCAACATCGCATGTTTGGATTAAGCATCGAGCTATGCCAATAATCTAGAGAGATCACAGCTCTCCATCTAAAACTCTCACCTGTCTCGGATGTGTTCTGTGTTTTGTCTTGGTTGTGACATCTGTCTATTGCATCCAGGGAGGACAATAGACGAGACAGGATATGCTAAAAAGATATGGCGAAAAGTGCCACCTCCCAATATCCGTACTTACTGTCCAATTGATAACTGTCGTGAGTGTACAACAGTTGTGTATATTTGTGTCTACGCAATGTCCGCCACCAGACATAAACTGCGCGTGAAAGGGTGAAGAATAACACACGAGCTATACTCGCATACAATTCTCGTGACGTCAATCACAAGATAACAGACATCAGCCGCGTAAAAATACACACTGATACTAAAATAGCCGTGACACGACAATAACACAGATACTCCATAAACTACATGCGACACGCAAATAATAGAGGTACTGTCTAAACTACATATGGCACAATGTGGGCATGGGTACTGTCTGGATGCTATGTGATAGCAAGGGCGCTATCTTGACTGTGTGACACACTATTTATTTTTTCATATCCTATTCACAGGACATCGCTGTCAACACCAGCATTTTACTGCTTTTGTTGATGTCTTGGCAAGTTTTACTTTCAGTAGTTTGCCATTGCTTTCTGAACGAACGGCTCCCATACCAAGACGTTACAATCCCAGCGCTACACGGTCTGCTTCCAAAATGGTCACCGCTGTGTTTCGAACGCGTGGTAAGCGACTCACAAACCGTGTTCGCAAGCCTTTGGCCACGGAGACTGACGACACACTATGAGTATGTGTATATACTCTATGTGATACACAGTAAGCACGTGTCTAGACTATACGTGATACACAATTATCACTGTCTAGAACTCTAGACTATATGAGGCACACCGGTCGGTATTCAGGGTGCTTGTGTAGATTCTGTATGATACGCCGGTATCACTGGCACTGTCTTGACGCACTGTCTAGACTCTATGTGACACACCGATATTCACGATGCTGTCTGGACTAAATGATACATCGTTATCCCAGATGCTGTCTAGACACAATGTGACGCATATTTATATCAGATGCCGTCTAGATATTATATGACACATCGGTATCGCTGGCCTGTCTAGACACTATTTGAGAGGTAATCAAGGTTCTGTCTAGACTATGTGACACACAGTAGGTGCTGTCTAAACAATGTGGCACACGGGTAACCGCGCGCTGTCTAGACGTTGTGACACAAAGTTACCCCGGGTGCAATCTAGACTATGTGACACAAAGGTACCCCGGGTGCAATCTAGACTATGTGACATAAAGGTACCCCGGGTGCAATCTAGACTATGTGACACAAAGGTACCCCGGCTGCAATCTAGACTATGTGATACATGGGTACCCCGGGTGCTATCTAGACTATGTGAGACACATATAACCCCTTGCTGTCTAGATACTCCAGTCATCCAGTGATCTATCCTATGCAGAACTTCACATAAACGTCCCCATGTGATTGTCGTTCACTAGCTCATAAAAATCACACGCTAGCGGCTATTTCACCATCTTGTTTTAGAATGCTACGATTTCACCAGAATGCCTCTCATGACACAAGAAAGTATTCAACAAGTGAGGAATGAGAAATTATAGGGATAAAGATAAAATCACGCATCTCAGCGTCCATCAATCTATGACGCCAAATTGCCCGCCATTGTACAAGGCCACTCTCTACCTAGCTATGACATAAGATTGCACATGAAGACGGCAAGCAGACAAACCTAATACAGTCTGGTTTCTACTGTTGAAGACATTTCAAAAATTAACACGTATGCTGTTTACCTTCACAGGAAATAGACAGGTGTAAACTTCCAGCTTGATAAAAATCCCAGCTGTAATTATTTTACCGGGGAAAACACGAACTGTCTGATGCCGCATTGCGGATCAAATGTGTGCAATGTTGTGATGAATCGAGACGCTAGGTGTAATAAAAGTTTGGTGTCATCAACATACGTACTGCCGACCGTCTAGACATGAGAACCCCCCCCCCCCCTTCCTCCCCCCCCCCCCCCCTGCGGCTGGAAATTACAACAACGCGAATGTGTGAAATGATCTCAGTCCAGAAAATCTTTCTCACCGGAACAGTTAGAGAACCCCTTGTAGATGTGAAACGTCACGACACGTGATTCAGGGAAATAAACGCGAGAATAAAGAATCACATGATACCAAATAGTTAAGGGCATTGGCCATACCTGGTATAAATACTCTGACTGGGACTGTTAGAATTATAAGTGGGTATTCCAGGATCAGGTATGATGGATTCAAATGTATATTACATTTATCGTGAAATATACATTCCATGCTGTTTAGAAGTTCTGTAAATGTTAGGTCCTAATAATTATTCTGCTCTGTAACTACAGATTTGGGCAGACTTTCATTGCGTGTTCCTAATGTATGATACTTTAATGAGAACTCAGCCTAATTTTTCCGTACATAGAACATTACTATGGTTTTATTATTCTCCTTATACAAGTATGAATTTTATGTTATGCACAATTATAACTATGTTGCTACGTATACACTTTTATTATGTTCTGGATATACAATTGACAGACTTTCATTTCGTCTTATCAGATGTTTGTCACTGTCGGATGTCTGGATTGATAGCTCATCCCCAAAGAGAGAAAGGACACTAAGTTCCTCTTTCCCAGTGTGATCCTGTCCGTTTAATTATGTTAACATTTAATGGCTCAGTTGCTTGGGTCCATAAATAGAGTCTCAGAAAACCAAGGAATACCTCTAGGAAAGCAATTAAAAGTATTTCCCCTTTATACCCAAAATCCCCTTTTGGTGGTTCCTTGCCTCTCCTCTCTCAGTTAACCTAGTTTTATCTAGGGTTGTTTTAATTAAACTAATTGACTATGCCAAGTAAACAATACACTCATGAAAGGAAATGACTCCCATTTTTTCATCATTTATTAACTATATATTGAGTAATGAACAGCAATATATCTAATCAAATACATACATGAAAAAATCAGAAACCAATTAGATCAAGATCTTTACACATATATTCAACAGTGACCTACACCCCCCCCCCTCCTCAAATATGATTGAGACTACGGGTAATTTTGCAGCTAGTTTTCCTACAGATCCTCTGTGGTAGAAAATCTGAAACAGAAAAATTGGTTTGCCCTCCCTTGTCTTGACTGGTGAGTTCTGAGTTCTTGTTCCAAGCAGTCACTGAGATTCTATGTTTATCTTGTAAGCTACAGAGCATTGTTCTTTCCAGGTTTTAAGGATATTACTTGACTTTGGTTTTTCCATTTTTAGGCAAATTATGTTACATAAATGTTACTTCTTCTTTCAGGAAAATGGAACTTTTGTTGCAGATGGATAGGTTTCCGCCCCACTCTCTCAGAGAGCATTTAATAGAGTTGCTTCTATCACAAGAGTGCTACACTCACAAAGTGCTGCATTCACCCAAGTGCTGCATTCAACCAAGTCAGGTCTGGATCTAGCTGGATCTAGACATTCCCTGAAATTTCAGCAATCAACATACATCTAATCACATCCTCAATATGACATTAGAAATTAAATGCTATACCTTTCAAGAAAAAACCAACAAAGAAAATACATAAAAGAATTTTGATACAAGGAAAATAAACAGTGGAGGGTAAAGAGTCTCGGTGCTCTAAAATAGTTATCTACAGCATAACTGGTTGTTCTACATCCAATTTTCCATTACATGGCGTTTAAGGTTTAGATTAGCAGATTGTAGTTTCATCTTCACCGATGCATGGCTCATCGTTTTCAGGTTGAGTAATATCTTGATTGATTTGGAATTGACAACTATGTTTCCCATCCTCTTCTGTACCTAGTTATTTCTCTACATCATCTTCCTTTACAGAAAAAGGGCCTCATACATTAAGGGTTTTTAAATCATTTCCCATTGTAATGAGTATTTGCTTATAATATAATATACGTACATCATGGTATCAATTCTTGTATAGTATTCAGGTGAATTATTTTCTAATCAAATGTTTCAAGACGAGCAGATTCTCTCCTCTTCACCGTGTCTGTAATATGCTTGTACTAGCATCAGCATCAGCATCAGCATCATCATCATCATCATCATCATCATCATCATCATCATCATCATCATCATCATCATCCATCATCATCCATCATCATCCATCATCATCATCATCATCATCATCATCATCATCCGCCATCCGTCATTTGTCATCCGTGATCCGTCATCCGTCGTCGTCGTCATCGTCATCATCAACATCATCATCATCATCACCACCATCACCACCATCACCATCACCATCACCAACACCATCACCATCACCATCACCATAACCATCACCATCATCATCATCATCAGCAGCAGCAGCAGCATCAGCATCAGCAGCAGCAGCAGCGTCGTCGTCGTCGTCGTTATCATCATCATCATCATCATCATCATCATCATCATCATTATCATCAATCATCATCATCATCATCATCATCATCATCAATCATCAATCATCATCATCATCATCATCATCATCATCAATCATCATCATCATCATCATCATCATCATCATCACCACCACCACTACCACCATCATCATCATCATCATCATCATCATCATCATCATCATCATCATCATCATCATCATCATCATCATCATCATTGTTATCATTGTTATTGCAATCATCATCATCATTCTCATCATTGCCATTAAATCATTATCATCATCATCATTACATCATCATATTAGTATCATCATCATCATCATTGCATCAGTATCATCATCACTAGACCATATGTGGTAACAGGAGTGACATGAAATACAAAGTGGGGTTTTGCTTTAGATAAAAAAAAAACAGATGCTTGAAGTATGCGTAATGTAATATGGGTTGTGTCGTGCTTAGGGCACAAATTGAGGTGATGGTACCATAAGTGATATATAATACAAAGTGTTGTCATGCGTCGGAGTGCACTAAATTATTACTTAGTGTATGGGCTATGCTTAACATATTCTCTTGTGATAGACAGGACATTACACATCAAAGTTGCCTTCTATTGTGAGATTGATTGCTAGTTTATACTCCTTCTCGGCATGTGACTTCTCTTCACTCATTCACTCATTCATCAGAACAAGATATTCATGTGTGCACGGATGATCATTTCACTCATTCATCAGACATAATATCCATATGTGTATGGATGATCATTCATCAGACACAATCATATCTGTATGGATTACAATCAAGCATATGTATGTGCATTACCCATGATACATTCACAAATTCAACATCAATGACATTACAATGAAACCTCATCATTCCACCATCCTTCATCAGAAATTCTAATATTTTCCTGCATGATAATTAGTCATTCATACCGATGTGTTTCACAAATGATACATTCACATCTGTTTAACAATAAGGAAATCAGTCATGAATCACCACAGACATACTCTCAGCAGTGACATAAATTTATATGATGATTAAGCATAATTATTAGAGTCACAAATGAAGCTTCTTCATGTTTAACAATAAAGAAAATACACATGGATCCCCACATGCTCTCATAGATTTATGTGATATACTCAAACCACATTCATTCATTGTGAATCCTAACCATTCTTGCATGGCGGTTAATTAAGCATTATTATATGGCACACATATTAATTCCACATGTTTAACAACAATGAAAATACATGTGCCTCACCATATGGTTGCTTTAACCCATCACACAAATTATGATACCTATTGGAATCTATTTGGTTCTCATGTGCTCATGGAATAAAAAAAATCTACTTGTCTTTTCATGTGCTCATGTAACAAACATCTACTTGACTTATTACAGATTACACTAATTTGTCTTACCAGTGTTGGCACATTTAAACTAGTTTTCTTATCATGCATTAAGTATACTTTGATTCTTAAATCTTAAATTACTCACCTTCTAAATCACTACTGACTGAGTTGAACTACTTAAGAAATATAATGTACAACTAGGTATAATGCTTATACATTAAATAAGTTGTTTAGCTAAGAGAAAAATAAAACTCACTGTGGTTTTCTTAATGGACAGTTTTCCCATAGACTATGATAACTGAATATATTATTTAGTTTGTACTAAATTAATTCCTTGAGAACTGACCGCATGGTTTACAACACATTGACTTACCACCAATCTTCTCATAAAGGTCTCACTGACTAACTAATTATGAAATAAATATTGTGTTTACCTTATTCTAAGAGAATGACTTCCAAACACTTCGGCGACAGGTTTCTGAATCTGAATGCGATGTCGTAGGCTGAGGCTTTCCTCTTTTCATTCACAATACTACGTTATATGTGAATATTCGAATCGGAGGGTGCTCTCACTCCAGCATCTGCATCTGATCTTCCTGCCTCATGTGTGTGTGTTGGTGAAAAACAGGCCGTGTTCCGGTCGCTCGTCTTTTTATGTAACTTTCTCCGGTTCAAGTTTTTGGTTGAATGTGGCTGTTGCTTATTATTGTCGTTAAATGAATCTTTGTAAATTTAGGATTTTAGAAGCGGAACACCCCTGCATTGTTGCGGTGTTCACCTTTAATTGTTGTACGGAGAATATTTACATCACCGTTACGGCTTGTGAAAAAAATATATCACAGTCACTTCTGTTAGAACTACTAATTTAGCAGTTGGTGTAGATAATTAAATTACTACATTTTTTTGCATTCCTACTACATATGTAAGAATATATTTATGTGCATACTGTTTAGTATATACTTGAGATATTGAATGTCATACTGAAACCCACCAGGATTGGGCGTTGTGCAAATTTTATTATTATTATGAGCAGCGGTCTATTGCCGTAATAGGCTCTACATGTAATATGTTAACCCCATGATGAATATTATAAGTTGCTAGCATGATTGGGTGTAAAGCAGATATGTAGTAGTGTAGACATTACCCAAAGTCTATGTAATGAGTATGGTGTGCTTAGCCATTTCCAGTGTGTGGTGAATGAGCGATCATCGTTACTCACTGAGTCCTGGCATAGAGACTGATCACCGGCACTTACGCCTGGTGATCATACACTCGCGTAATATCACCACTGACCATTTACCCTGCGGAAACAACTTTTGACAGAACTGCTGCAGGGAACCATGTGTCTGAATGAGTTACAAGGACATATGACTTTTCATTCCTCACGACGTGACCGATAGGGGAGGCAGAGAATGTAAACTACAGATCGTGTTAGACTACTGTAAAGTTCTCTCGGACTTGAGAGGGTGCGAAAAATATAGAGAAAGAAGAGAGTGAACGCAGTAACGTGGGAAGAGAGACATTTCTAGACGTCCCATTGTGCATATGAGTATATGGGTGATAGATTGTATGTATTACCTAGGATTTCCTTGGTGTAGAATGTAGACACTACACCTAATTTATTATGTATTCTAAGCTCTCAACAAGAGAGCCAGGTTGTATATTCCGACAATGAGGAGAGACCATATAGAGTCAGGACTGGACAGTGGTCCAGAAAACCGACTGGCTGATCGTACTGGACCTTAGTGGAATCCTATTGGAATCGAGGCAGGTCTCACCTGTATGGAAAGCCTGGATTCCCGATGTCAGTTATATATTGTACTTTGTATGTTGATGTAAACTAACATTACGCAATATCATCACACCAGCCAACCTCATGTTGTCTTAAGTTTTGATTTTGATAGAGAATAAAGAGTGTAGTTTGTTTGCAACTCATAGTTTGATCTTATTTTTCCAAGGGAAAAATTTTTTCCTTGGTGGGGGATTTATAATAACCTAGAGAAAGTGGTATTGTAAAGGAGGTTAACTTTCCCAGCCTAGTAGTCCAACAGTCGACATAAACCTGAGTATGTACCCTCTCCTTCCTACTTCTTGCGGAAGGGAAAGGGGTACCAAAACTAGATCAGTTTACCTTTTAAACGAGCCATTCTCAGCTCTACTGTTGGGTATGCAGTGCCGTAATCTTTATTTCAGCTACATAGATTTTTTCCTGAGTTTCTCTCTCCGGGATCTGAAGTGTAAGGAATCTGAACCTACCCCATTACTAATCACCAGCGCGAGGAGCAGTGACTACTGATATATTGAAGGCAAGTCTGCAATCAAATTATTCGTCTGACAAATTAGTTGCCTGTCTTGCTATCAAACATTAGTCACTTGATAACAAAGTGGGGTTGCTCGCCCGTGATAGTACATAACTCGGCGGCACCGCCACATGCACTTCTGACAACTAGATCATTAAAAAATCACATGCTAGACGCTATTTCACCGTGTCACGACATATTTGTGGGGTGACTTTAGAAAATGTAGGTGGTGTGAACAGAATCCGTGTAATGTCAACCCGCATACTCACTCCACCAAACCGCTTGTCAGGATAAACTCATCCCCTCCCCCACAGACACACAACCAAATACATACACATACTCAAACACTACCAAATATAAACAGACACACATCCACATACACATAGAAAGACACGTACACACTGACCGACACACGCATTACAGTTCAATATTTCAATGATTAATATATCGCAATAGAAGAAACACATTATTCACGAGATGCTTGCTTCCGACCGACCGATCGACCGACCGACCGACCGATCGACTGACCGACCCACCCACCCACCCACCGACTGACCGACCGACCAACCGACCGGTCGACCGACCGACCGACCTACAATCTATCAGCCTGTGTGTTACCAGGACCGGTAATGGAAGTATAGAAAAGCAACAACGCACCCTACCAGGTATGTCTAAAGCGGCGATTAAGAAGGGTTGTCTTAGGGCAGGCTACCCCACCATATAGAAAAATTCAGCCACAAATTCCAACCAATCATGAACAAGTCATATAAAGACAATATAATTACTCAGCCAACCAAGAAGAATGCGATGCGTTGCGGAAAGTGCACCAAGTAGTCCCGGCGCTGATTAAATTCCTTTCAGTTAGGATTATCTCCAGAATTGGCACCTGGAATGTTAAAACTATGTATGAATGAAAAACAGCACACGTGGTAGAAGAAATGAAATATTGTACGATTGGCATTTTGGGATTACGAAAGGTGGGGCGAAACGGGAAGACATCTAAGCACAGGTGAACAGTGCGGTCATGCAGGTGAAGCAGTAGTATTCCAGTGCCATTCAGAGGAATATCACCTCACACCCCCACCCCCTCACAATGAAAGAAGGCCTTAATGTTATCCAGAGCCAAAGGAAGCGTTATTAGATTGGGAAGCGGTAATAGCTAGAAAAATAAAGTAACAGTTAGAACCAGAAAAAAAAAAACCTGAATGTGATCCGATAAATGATCAAGAGGAATAAGTTAAAGAGGAATTGTACTTTAAACCTCAGAACACAACTGGCAATCTAAGAAATGGCAATATAAAATTTTTATTGAGGGACCTAAATGCCAAAATAGGATTTTAAAACACTGGGTAAGAAGAGGTCATAAGGAAACATGCACTAGGTGTCATGAATGAAAATGGAGAATTATTCACCAATCATTAAATCATTGTGTCATAGGCAGGAGTGTTTTTCCTCACAAAATAATGCATCAAGCCACATGGGCGCCAGCCGATTACAAAACGGAAAGCCATATCGATCATAACTGTAGTAATGAGAAATTTAGATTATCCCTAGACTACATGTTGCAAAAGTCTTGAGAGATGCAGGTATACCTTCAGATCACCACCAGCTGATAAGTAAAATTAAGTTTAACCTCAAGTCATATATGGAATTCAACATAATGTAGGATATCTCAGGAAGCAATAACCTAAAGAACAGTTTATGGTCACCGTTGCTTGTAAGTAGCAGGTCTTGCAACAGTAGACGAGGAGAGCACTGTCAAGCGTTTACAAAAGAGTGAAAGCATTTGTAGCGACTCGTGTATGCAAGACCTTAGAAGAAGGGAACGAAATCATAAAGCATGAATAACAGTCGAAATCCTTAAGTAATTATAAGAAGGAAAAAAAATATAAAGACAGATGTAATTAATAGCAAACACAGAAGCTAATTTAGAAGTTAAGAATCGCATATAGATGGATAAAAGATCACATTTAAATGTCCTGGCAAGAAAGTCTAAGGATTCAGCAGCGAAGGAAACCCCCAGAGACTCTAAAAGCACCACTAGGACATTGGTAGTTGACTTTTCAAAAAATAGTCAGGGAATATCCAATCGGTAGAAGTGGAAGTGGATCTCATATATGAAATACCAACTAAAGAATACGTATGAAAAACTATCCAACTATTGAAAGATGGGAAAGCTGTTGGTCTAGATCAGAGGTTCCCAAACCACTTGTGGCCCGCCAGGAGTAAGAAAGTGGCACGCGAGGCCTCGTTGTTTAATATAATATATTTTAATAATTTTAAAAAATGCACTCGGAGCACCCCGTCAGCGTGCAATCATTTACTCCGCTCATGGTTGTTATGCTTAGATATTATCGAATGCGCCTGTTCAGTTCAAAACGTTATGAAGTTCCCATATCCCAGCCTTGTTGACCAGTCAAAGTACTCAAGACGCCATGTTGTCTTCTGTTACAACTGTTTAGCAGAGTCTGTAGTATTGTGTTGAAATTAGATTTTATTCAAATTAAAATTTTACTGTTAAAGCCTATAAACATGAGTGTGGAAAATCTAAAATCAAACAATGGTAAAAAGCGAAAATATAAAGATGTTGCTTGTGAATTCAACGAAGATTGGACGGAGAAATTTATGTTTATGCCTAGCCGTGGTGGTAAATCAGTTTGCTTAATTTGCGGATTTTGTATTTCTGTTACAAAAACATTTAATCTGGAACGACACTTCACGATCACACATTCATACATAAATGCTCAGTATTCGATCAATTTGGAGTTAAGAAAAGATGTCATATAGAAAGTTCTCTGACCAGGCAGCAGTCATTTTTCACCAAGGCTAGCGAACAGAGCAAGAGTGCTGTTGTTGTGTCGTAAGAAGTCGCTCTTCTGTTGACTCGCAAAAAAGAAGCCGTTCACCGATGCAGAAGAAATAATCAAGCCTTCCCTTAAAATTGCTGCTAGAATGCTTGGCGATAAAAAGTGTCAAACAAAATTTGATCAGATTTCTTTGTCTAATAATGCTATGGCCTGGCTACTTGAAGAATTAGCCAACGATGTTCATCGTCAAGTAGCAGCATATATCAAAAATTGTAAATTTTGTTTTTCATTGGCAGTGGATGAATCCACTGACACTCTGAAGTGTCTCCACCTTGACGTGCTAGAGAAGCTTGCGTGTCCCAATGACCCCAAGAGCTCTTCCGACGAAAGCACAACTACACGTCGGACAGGCCTTGGGATAGGAACCAGAACAAGAGAGACGTAACCTGCTGCTCTGCAAGTAGACTGAGGATAGGCAGTCAAAGACCGAGTCAGGCGCACGATGCTACTAACTCTTGGTCCGGACACATACTCTAAGTCTCTCCACTGATGGATATGACTGAACGCCTCTTAGTCAACATCCCCCGGATGTGAGAGCCGGGCCGATACTGACCCACTGAAAAATGGTGGTGAGATGCTAAGCTTTCTACATGCTTGGTCCAGAAGGCTCTCATCCGGGGGATATGAGGGATCCCCGGATGAGAGAGCCAGGCCGTTACTCGCTCTCTGCTGCATGGAGGTAATGTGCTGAGCCGGCAGCACATGTAGCCTACTTCGTGAGCGTTACTAAAGGTGGATAAGAAATATGACTTGTTACAGTACAAAGTAAAAGTTGAAAGTCTTCTGGATATCTTTCAGTTTAGATGTCAAGACTTCACAATAGAGGAAGATAATGTTGCCCTCTTCATAAATCCGTTCGTATTTCCCTATGCCAAGCTCTGTCAATTACAGCAAAACCTTCAGCACGAAGTAATTGATTTGAAATGCAATTCTGCACTGAGATGTAAATTTCTCCAGCCGCCTGCTTCACCTTCAGCTGATCATATGATGTAATTCTGACGACTATTGCCTGTCGAACAATTTCAACACTTGCGTTCATTCGCCCAAAGATACATTTGTTTGTTTGGTTCGACTTACAGATGCGAGCAATGACCGTTATAAAAAAACAAGCAACGTTTCAGACTCACCGAAACTAGCCTAGCTGTGCTTATGACTTTGGGCACGACAGATTTGCGCCCAGACATTGATTAACTGGCATCTGAATTTAAGTAACTGGTTATGAAGAACAGTTACAATTGTAAATTAATTACATTATTAGCGATTAGCACACATTATTTTGTAGAGTCTGAGCGACCGAAGAAATACCA
>OY992876.1:344690502-344893002 GCA_963921405.1 Cepaea hortensis
ACCCTTAAAGCAGTATTTGCCCCAGACTATCTCATACCCCGACAGCAGTGTTTGCCCTAGATTATCTCATACCACGAAAGCAGTGTTTGCCCTAGATTATCCCATACTCCGACAGCAGTGAGCAGTGTTTGCCCTAGATTATCTGATACCCAGACAGCAGGGTTTGCCCTAGATTATCTCATAAACCCGACAGCAGTGTTTGCCTAGACTATCTCATACCCGACAGCGGTGTTTTCCCTAGACCAGTAGTTCCCAAGCTTTTCAAGCAGAGGGCCATATCTACTATTTTTGGTAGTTAATCGGGCCACAACGTTATAAAATTATAAACGTCGTGCAATATCATTCTTACCTTTCGGAACTTAAATTGTAAATCACTCTCGAAAATCGTTATTAATGTAATTAATTTACAATTGTAACTATTCTTCATAACCAGTTACTTAAGTTCAAATGCAAGTTTAGCAATGTCTGGGCACAAATCTGTCGTGCCCAAAGTCATAAGCGCAGCTAGGTTACCGGCGAGTCTGGAACGTTGCTTGTTTTTTTTTATAACGATCATTGCGGGAAATGACTGCTCGAGGCCTCGCGTGCCACTTTCTGACAGCTGGCGGGCCACTAGTGGCCCGCGGGTCGTGGTTTGGGAACCTCTGCCCTAGACTATCTCATACCCCGACAGCAGTGTTTCCATAGACTATCTCATACCCCGACAGCAGTGTTTCCATAGACTATATCATACCCCGACAGTAGTGTTTCCATAGACTATATCATACCCCGACAGCAGTGTTTCCATAGACTATATCATACCCCGACAGCAGTGTTTCCATAGACTATATCATACCCCGACAGCAGTGTTTGCCCTAGATTATCTCATACCCCGACAGCAGTGTTTCTATAGACTATCTCATACTCCGACAGCAGTGTTTCCATAGACTATCTCATACCCCGATATCAGTGTTTGCCCTAGATTATCCCATACACCGACAGCAGTGTTTCCATAGACTATCTCATACTCCGACAGCAGTGTTTCCATAGACTATCTCATACCCCGACAGCAGTGTTTCCATAGACTATCTCATACCCCGACAGCAGTGTTTGCCCCAGACTATATCATACCCCGACTGTGACATATTCACCTATCCATCATTTTCAGCGCGTCAACGTTACACAGCAACCCAGAGATTATCGAAACAATTACAGCACCGTAGAACATCGAACGCACTAAGCGATACTAATGACAGACAGATGCCAGGATAAGAATAGAAGGGTTAGCGTCAACAGAATAGAATGTGACTGGTAGAGACACATCACGTGGATATAGCGTCCCCCAGCTTGGGCGCCGCTTTAATAAAACCGCGCACTTCTATGACTTCAGAGCGAGCGAGCAGTCGCCAAAGCTATGTGTTGTCCAACTTTCAAACTTTTACAACGGGCAGTTTGATCTAGTCTGAGGTAAGCGCGTGATTCTCAGATCTAAGTGGTACCAAGATGTATAACGTAAAGGTATCCAGTGTTGTGCGTCCAATGAATTGTATTTTTGATAAAATAAATCTCTGAAAATGTGAAAAACTGCCGATCGCAACTTCAATACTGGCGCCACTTCCCCGGCGAAACCGACATCTTATAATTTCTCAAAACTGCAAAACTCTGACTTTCTACACTACATCTAACAACTTCACTATGTGCATATGACTATAATCTATCACAGAATAATGTACAAGATGAAATTTCCAATGCACTCAAATGCTTTTCATCAAAAACTTCTAGGAAAACGTTTCTGCAGAGATAGTCAGCTGGTGCAAACGAAACACTACCTTGCTTAAAAATGTACTTAATTCTGTCTATTTTGCAATCTAAAGAACTGAAACAGGAATTATACTCTTCCTTTTCTCTTTACGGATTGAAAACAAATAGTATTTGATAGAAATTAGTTTATTCATGTGTCAGATTTTATTTAGACAACGCACTACATCAACTGCATTGCTTAAAATAGGTTTATGTTCACAAACGTCATTTGTGATAGCCGACCTACTTAATCTGCTCAGACTAACGGGTGATAATTACCTTGGTCTATAGCCAACTGTGTCGCCAACAGAATGGACATGATATGCACTGGTAAAAGATGTAGGAGAAGTATAAGTAGACAGAGAGGAGGAGAGTATTAGGGAAAAATACTTTAAGTAATAATTTTTTTCTAATATATTGTGTCATGACCTTGTATAGATTACATTTTGTAACAAATACACATCAGAAATTCTGTATGTTGGACATGAACCACAATAAAAGCACACTAGATGAGTTAAACTCATATTAACTGATGTAGATGTGAGGACAATTAGTACAAGCTATGGAACCCCACACAACAGAAGTTAACTCAACACAATACACTTCACACCACACAACTCCACACCACAACAGCAGGAACAAGGAAATGATTTAGAATAGGAAGTAGTTGCCTTGGAAAGTACAGATAAACAATTATATACACAATGTAGAACAAATAGAGTAATGTGGATGTTTAAATGTATGCCATTTATACAAATGCATCTCATACTTGTGTTGATCTTGCCTGTCAGCTTGATTACCATGATTCAGGGAACATCACAATATCACTCTTATCTGTGTCTGACTGTACACTACTCACTGAACTACAGGTCCACTGAGGAAATGCATACAGCAGGTACCAGACAACAGAAGCTGCATCCAGTGTAATAATCTCTGACCCACCCCAAAGTAACACAACAATACTTCTTCTGATCTTATCATTTTTGTTTTGTTATGTTGTGTTCACACTATGAACATGCTGTAAAGGATTATACATACCTGTATGAATTTTAAACAGTGATGTCTTGGTGCCACACCTAACCAACAAGGAGGGAAGAGGAGTGAATGAGATGATCAACACCTGTGATGGCAGATGACTCCAGCCTTAAGCAGAGAATGAGAAGTCTTCAGTGAAGCTAAACTGGCCCAACCTGAAGTGGATCCATCAGACCATGGACCCAGGCTTATCCACATCTCATCACACCAGGTTTTCTTATCACTCCCACAAACTTCACCCTCTCAGAAAATGATTTTCTTGAATTATTGTTGGATGTAGAAATTGTTAACTATAACACATTTTGGTAGTTAAAATATCTCACTACACAATGAATGTTATTATTTATTGACTGACTATACTTGGTCCTATGAAAGTTTTTTTTTTCTATTTCATTCTGTAAATGTTAACAGCTGATGAAAGAACAAAGAAAATGTCAAATAGGCCAAAAGAAACTGGCACAGTCAATAAATTTGTTTAAATGTGAAGATCTCTTCCACTTAATTTGTCAGTCCAAACTATCTGTGGGAAAATCTCTATCTTGTGTGTGGAACATGTCTCAATGCTCCCTTGTGTTTGTTGAATGTTTAATTAACAGATACACATTCACATAAGATAAATTCTTAGTTGGAGAGAGAGAACAGGAGACTCTTCATCTTTAACTGTTCCAAATCCATGTTATATTGCACCTGATTCTTATTGAGAAAGTCTTTTCAGACAATTTCTTAAGATGGAAGAAGGGGGTTCGTGAGCTATACCATTAAATACCAGGTGGAAAGACAGGGGACAAACCTAGTGATTACTTTTCTATTAAAAGAGGACCACACACCCTTAGACAAATAACCAAATCCGAGTCTGTAAATCTTTCAAGGGTCGTATTCTTGATCTATTTACATATAAGAAGAGGATGGGGCCCAGCTACCTTTAACAGAGATGGGTCATGCACTTTAGTGATTGCCAGTCCCTTCAAAATATACGACATATATTGGATGCCCGTCCCGGACTTTGAAACCCAGCAGACAGTTTAGATAACTATTATCCTAGATGATAAACCCTGGGAATAGATAGATATCTGACGAGGGATTCTAAACTATAGTAGATCAGTGACACTAGATGTGAACAGTATTCATGTGTGAATTGGTGACATTGTACTTGTTTTGAACAATTATAGAAATTGTTACACAGATTTAGATTTCCAACTTTGTCATGTTTACATATGTTGAATAGACATCATGTGTGGTACTGATTGACTTCCATATGATATGATTGACAATTATAGAGGTTGTTAAACAAATTAAGATTTTTAACTTTGTCACTTCACATATGATAAATGAACATCATGTGGGGTACTGATTGACCTCCATATGATATGAATGACAATTATAGATAGAATATGGCAAGTGACTGATCATTTCTTCTGAAAAAAGGAGGGCCTCTTTCAAATAGGTCTATATTTCAGAAAAAGGTGTTCCAGAGGAAATAGAGTGAGAATTTACCATCTACAACATTTCTCTTTCGAGAAGATGTCTTTCTATAGAGGAATTTGGACTTAGAGAATTTCATCACCGACTGGGGAAAATTTTTCTCCATAGGGAAATCTCTATCAAAATTTCAGGTTCTTTTGGGAAGAGTGCAATCATTCTGGGTACTTCTTTGCTTCTGTCTTTAGCTTGAGGAGCATTGACAGAAAGACAAGAATTTAAGTTGCAATTATTTCTTAGGTCAGATTCTCGTGGTGTATAAGAACTATTTTACTTGGGTCAGCGGACATTAGTTAGTTTTTGCTTGTTAATATTGTGCATGTTATGCTGTATAATTTCAGATCCGGGAAGTGACAGGCTTACCCAGACCTGAGCAAACTGCACAGTATTATTTTTTTTTACAAAAAGATAGGGTAGACAAAAATAGAGCATGGCCGAGGCTGCTAAGTTCCGTGCCCAGACAGTTGAAATAGGCAAGCTATGCAATTTAGACGGCCCTGAGCTGGCTAAATTTGTATCAGATGAATTTGACAGGAGGGAGAAACTGCAGGCTGAAATAGCTGAGAAGGAGAGGAAGTTGCAGGCTGAAATTGCTGAAAAGGAGAAGCAACGCCTACAATCATATGAATTAGAACAACAGAAACTTCAAGCTGAAATAGCTGAGAAGGAGAGTAAGTTGCAGGCTGAAATCGCTGAAAAGGAGAAGCAACGCCTACAATCATATGAATTAGAACAACAGAAACTTCAAGCTGAAATCGCTGAAAAGGAGAAACAACGCCTACAAGCTTATGAGTTAGAACAAAGGAAACATGAAGATGAAATAAGGGATAGGGAACGAGAACGTCAACATCAACTGGAGTTGAAAAGAATGGAGACTGATCTGGAGATCCGAAGACTAGAGGGAGGGATTCCCCCCACCCCCTCAAACTCACTAGGTTTTCCAGTGACAGAACAACATTCCAACGTCTCGTACCAAAATTCCGGAGCGATGTCATTTCCACTAGAACCATTTAATGAACAGACGGACAATGTCGAGGCTTTTTTTATCACGTTTCGAACTTATGTGCGTCAGTTGTGGTCTAGAACAGGAAAAATGGGCGACGAAACTATCGCAAGCTTTAAGGTCTACCTCGTATGACGTGTTCTCTAGACTCACTCGAGAAGAACAACAGGATTACGAAACACTCAAAAAGGCACTCTTGAGCCGATTCGAAGTGGACGGGGACTCTTACAAAGTTCGATTCAAAACCGCAAGGAAAGAACCGGGCGAAAGTTATGCGCAATTAGTTGAAAGGCTGAAATCTTATGTTCAACGATGGGCAAGTCTGGGTAGGTTTGATGAGAGTTTCGAAGGGCTCCGAGAGATGATCATCATAGATCAGCTAAAAGGAAAGATGTCGAATGAAATGAAAGCATTCTTAACCCAGAACGGAGCTGACCGACTAGAAAGCATCATCATCCTAGCCGAGAGATTTGAGAAATCTCAGAAGGAAATCGGAGGTAAGGGACGTTCGGCCAACATTCCCCCTCAGGATAAAACTTCAAAAGCAAAGGAAGGTGATGGCAACTTAGGCACCAAGAAAAATGGGAAAACCAAAAACATCCCTCAGAACACAGCCCAAACAACAGCGAAGGAGGAAAAATTATTCTGCACTAATTGTAAAATTAAAGGACACACATTGAAGAATTGTAGGAAGAAGCCACCTCCACACACAGCTGCTTGTTTGGCCAGCCGAAGAGAGAAAGGAGTGAACACTGATGAAACGTCCAACCAGACACCTCATAAAGACACCGCATCTCATCTTCCGGTTGTCGAGTCCATATTGCTGAATGGATTCAAGACGACCTGTCTCTATGATACCGGGTTATCGTACGACTGTGTTGTATCATCATCCTTAGTTCACCCGGAACAGGTGACAGAGGAGATCGTCGAATTACAGGGACCCCTGAAGAGCTCTGCGACTATGTCTCTTCCGGTGGCAAAGGTGAGCATAGCATCTCGTTATGTCACTGGGACAATCAAGGCTGCAGTCTTAGAAGATCCTATATATCCCGTAATTCTTGGCTGTAGATTTATAATTCTAGGAGAACCTGTTCAACCTGTGGCGATGTCGACGATGACAACTCGATCCCAGACGAAAAAGACTCCGGAAACAACTACGCCAATCCCTCGAAAGGAGGAACTGAAGAGGGCACAAGAAGCCGATAGCACCTTGGAACCCTGCTTCAGGAAACTGCCTAAATCACATTTACCTCCACGTAAAGGTGAGCTGTTTATGAAGTCAGCACTTCTATACAGGAAAGCAGGGAGAGCTGGACAAGAGTTCAACCAACTTGTTGTACCAACTCCACACAGGGCTCAGATTCTTGAAATGGGCCACAGTCTACCCTTTAGTGGGCATATGGGTATCAACGCCACTACACAGCGCATTGCAACTCACTACTTTTGGCCAGGGATGAACGCAGACATACAACGGTTTGTAAAATCATGCCCACAGTGTCAGAAAGTATCACCAAAACACCGGACACCACCGGCAATGTTGGGTGATCTGCCCATAACAGGAATACCGTTCGAGAAGGTAGCTGTAGACATAATCGGACCCCTCTCCGCAACGAAGAGGCGAAATCGATTCATATTAACGCTTGTGGACACAACGACCATGTGGGCCGAAGCGGTTCCTATGCCAAGCTGTGACTCCAAACACGTTGCTGAAGCATTATTAGGAATATTCACACGTCTAGGATTCCCCCAAAGAATCTTGACGGACAACGGTTCACAGTTTCGTAGTAAACTTATGGAGGAGACATTTAGACTTTTCCATTCACGCCATATCTTTAGTTCACCATATTACCCGCAATCCAACGGACTTGTGGAGCGGTGGAACGGGACCTTGATTAGTATTCTGCGCAAAATTGCCCAGGAGAATACGGAGGATTGGGACTTGTATTTACCCGCAGCACTATTCGCTTATAGGGAGGTACCCCATCACTCAACAGGTTTTGCTCCAGCAACATTGTTGTTTGGACGACCAATCAAGGGGCCATTGGAGGCATTGCTACGAACATGGACTGATGATCATACAGACGATACAGTCGTGACTGCATCTACGTATGTTGCCGAGTTGAAGAATCGTTTACAACACAGTTGGAAACAAGCGAATGTCAATCTACGTAAAGCCAGACGAAGAATTGCTAGCTACTTCAATCGCAAGGCAAAAGATAGAGAGTTAGAGGTGGGAGAGAAGGTGATGTTGCTGCTTCCAACCAGTCAGAATAAGCTGCAAATAGGATGGAGAGGACCTTATGTAGTGACGGAGAAAATCTCACGTACCAACTACAAGATTTCTGTCAAAGGCAAGATGAAAGTATTTCACATAAACCTTCTGAAGAAATATAATGAAAGACCCTCAACCACCGAACCTGCACATCTGATGGCCATGAGTGTGGCTACTGAAGTCGAAGAAGGATCAACAATGGGAGTCGAGTACCCACTGCAAGCCAAAGAAACCTTTAAGGATGTGGAAATTAATCCCAACTTAACAAAGGATCAACAGGAGCAGATTCGGGAACTTATGGTTATGTATGCAGACGTACTTACAGATAAGCCAGGAAGAACTGATTTGGAGGAATTTGACATGAAGTTAAATGACACAGTGCCTGTGCGAGTCAAGACTTACCCAGTTCCTTATGCAAAGCAAAAGACTTTAGAGGAAGAAATACAACAGCTACTCACCGCAGGAATAATTTCACCATCTGAATCACCTTACAGTGCCAGCGTCGTATTATTGAGAAAGCCAAGTGGAGAACATAGATTGTGCATCGACTATCGACAGCTCAATGCTATTACTGAATTTCAAGCAGAACCTCTGCCTGATCAGAACAAACTCTTCACAGCACTCAACCGAGCGAAGTACTTTACTAGGATTGATCTCAGTAAGGGATATTATCAGATTCCTGTAAAGGAGGAGGTTAGACCATGGTTAGCTTTCAGTACGCCTGGAGGACACTATGAGTTCAACGTACTTCCATTCGGATTAAGTAATGCTCCTAGCGTTTTTACACGTATGATGAGAAAATTACTTGACCCACTACAACATCCAGACATTAGTCACTTTATGGATGATATACTGATCGCAACTGAAACATTTGACAAGCATGTAGAAACACTACATCTTTTGTTCAGACGACTCCGAGAAACTGGATTAACGGCTAGGCCAAAGAAATGTCAAGTAGGATTCCAAGAATTGGACTTTTTAGGTCATAAGATATCTCATGGACTAATAACTCCACAGGAAGGAAACGTGGACAAACTCCAGAGAGCACCTCGTCCAAAGACAAAGAAGGATGTGAGATCATTCGTATCTTTGGGTGGATTCTATCAACGATACATTAAAGACTTCAATACTCTGTCAGCACCTTTAACGGATCTTACCAAAAAAGGGAACCCAGAGAAAGTCAATTGGTCTGCTGAATGTGAGAGAGCTTTCACAGCACTCAAACAAGCCTTAACCAATCACCCAGTTTTACATCTGCCAGATCTCAACCAACCATTCGTACTGCGTACAGACGCCAGTGACATAGGAATTGGGGCAACGCTGTTGCAGAGAAAAGGAGATGAAACATCAGAGCTATTCCCTGTAGCTTATGCCAGCAGGAAATTGAATGCAGCGGAGAAGAATTATAGTGTTATCGAGAGAGAATGTTTAGCTCTCGTATGGAGTGTACAGAAGTTTCAGGCATACCTATATGGAAAACACTTCACTGTACAATGTGATCATCAACCACTTATGTTTCTCGCAGCATCCAAAAATTTGAATGCAAGACTTATGAGGTGGTCACTACTTCTACAACCATACTCGTTCCAGATAGAATATGTCCCTGGAAAGATGAATGTGGGAGCAGACTTTCTAAGTCGACACCCAGTGTCTGATGAACCAGGTCAATCAGATACAGGAGAGAATACATTGGAGTAAATCATATAGAAAAAGCTTGACCACTGTAAATGCTGGAAACTTAGTTCCATACCCTAGAACAATCTGGAGTGGGGCTATGTGACATATTCACCTATCCATCATTTTCAGCGCGTCAACGTTACACAGCAACCCAGAGATTATCGAAACAATTACAGCACCGTAGAACATCGAACGCACTAAGCGATACTAATGACAGACAGATGCCAGGATAAGAATAGAAGGGTTAGCGTCAACAGAATAGAATGTGACTGGTAGAGACACATCACGTGGATATAGCGTCCCCCAGCTTGGGCGCCGCTTTAATAAAACCGCGCACTTCTATGACTTCAGAGCGAGCGAGCAGTCGCCAAAGCTATGTGTTGTCCAACTTTCAAACTTTTACAACGGGCAGTTTGATCTAGTCTGAGGTAAGCGCGTGATTCTCAGATCTAAGTGGTACCAAGATGTATAACGTAAAGGTATCCAGTGTTGTGCGTCCAATGAATTGTATTTTTGATAAAATAAATCTCTGAAAATGTGAAAAACTGCCGATCGCAACTTCAATACTGGCGCCACTTCCCCGGCGAAACCGACATCTTATAATTTCTCAAAACTGCAAAACTCTGACTTTCTACACTACATCTAACAACTTCACTATGTGCATATGACTATAATCTATCACAGAATAATGTACAAGATGAAATTTCCAATGCACTCAAATGCTTTTCATCAAAAACTTCTAGGAAAACGTTTCTGCAGAGATAGTCAGCTGGTGCAAACGAAACACTACCTTGCTTAAAAATGTACTTAATTCTGTCTATTTTGCAATCTAAAGAACTGAAACAGGAATTATACTCTTCCTTTTCTCTTTACGGATTGAAAACAAATAGTATTTGATAGAAATTAGTTTATTCATGTGTCAGATTTTATTTAGACAACGCACTACATCAACTGCATTGCTTAAAATAGGTTTATGTTCACAAACGTCATTTGTGATAGCCGACCTACTTAATCTGCTCAGACTAACGGGTGATAATTACCTTGGTCTATAGCCAACTGTGTCGCCAACAGAATGGACATGATATGCACTGGTAAAAGATGTAGGAGAAGTATAAGTAGACAGAGAGGAGGAGAGTATTAGGGAAAAATACTTTAAGTAATAATTTTTTTCTAATATATTGTGTCATGACCTTGTATAGATTACATTTTGTAACAAATACACATCAGAAATTCTGTATGTTGGACATGAACCACAATAAAAGCACACTAGATGAGTTAAACTCATATTAACTGATGTAGATGTGAGGACAATTAGTACAAGCTATGGAACCCCACACAACAGAAGTTAACTCAACACAATACACTTCACACCACACAACTCCACACCACAACAGCAGGAACAAGGAAATGATTTAGAATAGGAAGTAGTTGCCTTGGAAAGTACAGATAAACAATTATATACACAATGTAGAACAAATAGAGTAATGTGGATGTTTAAATGTATGCCATTTATACAAATGCATCTCATACTTGTGTTGATCTTGCCTGTCAGCTTGATTACCATGATTCAGGGAACATCACATTATCACTCTTATCTGTGTCTGACTGTACACTACTCACTGAACTACAGGTCCACTGAGGAAATGCATACAGCAGGTACCAGACAACAGAAGCTGCATCCAGTGTAATAATCTCTGACCCACCCCAAAGTAACACAACAATACTTCTTCTGATCTTATCATTTTTGTTTTGTTATGTTGTGTTCACACTATGAACATGCTGTAAAGGATTATACATACCTGTATGAATTTTAAACAGTGATGTCTTGGTGCCACACCTAACCAACAAGGAGGGAAGAGGAGTGAATGAGATGATCAACACCTGTGATGGCAGATGACTCCAGCCTTAAGCAGAGAATGAGAAGTCTTCAGTGAAGCTAAACTGGCCCAACCTGAAGTGGATCCATCAGACCATGGACCCAGGCTTATCCACATCTCATCACACCAGGTTTTCTTATCACTCCCACAAACTTCACCCTCTCAGAAAATGATTTTCTTGAATTATTGTTGGATGTAGAAATTGTTAACTATAACACATTTTGGTAGTTAAAATATCTCACTACACAATGAATGTTATTATTTATTGACTGACTATACTTGGTCCTATGAAAGTTTTTTTTTCTATTTCATTCTGTAAATGTTAACAGCTGATGAAAGAACAAAGAAAATGTCAAATAGGCCAAAAGAAACTGGCACAGTCAATAAATTTGTTTAAATGTGAAGATCTCTTCCACTTAATTTGTCAGTCCAAACTATCTGTGGGAAAATCTCTATCTTGTGTGTGGAACATGTCTCAATGCTCCCTTGTGTTTGTTGAATGTTTAATTAACAGATACACATTCACATAAGATAAATTCTTAGTTGGAGAGAGAGAACAGGAGACTCTTCATCTTTAACTGTTCCAAATCCATGTTATATTGCACCTGATTCTTATTGAGAAAGTCTTTTCAGACAATTTCTTAAGATGGAAGAAGGGGGTTCGTGAGCTATACCATTAAATACCAGGTGGAAAGACAGGGGACAAACCTAGTGATGACTTTTCTATTAAAAGAGGACCACACACCCTTAGACAAATAACCAAATTCGAGTCTGTAAATCTTTCAAGGGTCGTATTCTTGATCTATTTACATATAAGAAGAGGATGGGGCCCAGCTACCTTTAACAGAGATGGGTCATGCACTTTAATGATTGCCAGTCCCTTCAAAATATACGACACCGACAGCAGTGTTTCCATAGACTAGCTCATACCCCGACAGCAGTGTTTGTCCTAGACTATATCATACCCCGACAGCAGTGTTTCCATAGACTATATCATACCCCGACAGCAGTGTTTCCATAGACTATATCATACCCCGACAGCAGTGTTTCCATAGACTATCTCATACCCCGACAGCAGTGTTTCCATAGACGTTATCATACCCCGACAGCAGTGTTTCCATAGACTATATCATACCCCGACAGCAGTGTTTCCATAGACTATCTCATACCCCGACAGCAGTGTTTCCATAGACTATATCATACCCCGACAGCAGTGTTTCCATAGACTATCTCATACCCCGACAGCAGTGTTTACATAGACTATCTCATACCCCGACAGCAGTGTTTACATAGACTATCTCATACCCCGACAGCAGTGTTTCCATAGACTATCTCATACCCCGACAGCAGTGTTTCCATAGACTATCTCATACCCCGACAGCAGTGTTTCCATAGACTATCTCATACCCGACAGCAGTGTGTCCATAGACTTTATCATACCCCGACAGCAGTGTTTACATATACTATATCATACCCCAACAGCAGTGTTTCCATAGACTATATCATACCCCGACAGCAGAGTTTCCATAGACTATCTCATACCCCGACAGCAGAGTTTCCATAGACTATCTCATACCCCGACAGCAGTGTTTCCATAGACTATCTCATACCCCGACAGCAGTGTTTACATAAACTATCTCATACCCCGACAGCAGTGTTTACATAGACTATCTCATACCCCGACAGCAGTGTTTCCATAGACTAGCTCATACCCCGACAGCAGTGTTTGTCCTAGACTATATCATACCCCGACAGCAGTGTTTCCATAGACTATATCATACCCCGACAGCAGTGTTTCCATAGACTATATCATACCCCGACAGCAGTGTTTCCATAGACTATCTCATACCCCGACAGCAGTGTTTCCATAGACGTTATCATACCCCGACAGCAGTGTTTCCATAGACTATATCATACCCCGACAGCAGTGTTTCCATAGACTATCTCATACCCCGACAGCAGTGTTTCCATAGACTATATCATACCCCGACAGCAGTGTTTCCATAGACTATCTCATACCCCGACAGCAGTGTTTACATAGACTATCTCATACCCCGACAGCAGTGTTTACATAGACTATCTCATACCCCGACAGCAGTGTTTCCATAGACTATCTCATACCCCGACAGCAGTGTTTCCATAGACTATCTCATACCCCGACAGCAGTGTTTCCATAGACTATCTCATACCCGACAGCAGTGTGTCCATAGACTTTATCATACCCCGACAGCAGTGTTTACATATACTATATCATACCCCAACAGCAGTGTTTCCATAGACTATATCATACCCCGACAGCAGAGTTTCCATAGACTATCTCATACCCCGACAGCAGAGTTTCCATAGACTATCTCATACCCCGACAGCAGTGTTTCCATAGACTATCTCATACCCCGACAGCAGTGTTTACATAAACTATCTCATACCCCGACAGCAGTGTTTACATAGACTATCTCAAACCCCGACAGCAGTGTTTCCATAGACTATCTCATACCCCGACAGCAGTGTTTCCATAGACTATCTCATACCCCGACAGCAGTGTTTCCATAGACTATCTCATACCCGACAGCAGTGTTTCCATAGACTTTATCATACCCCGACAGCAGTGTTTACATAGACTATATCATACCCCGACAGCAGTGTTTCCATAGACTATCTCATACCCCGACAGCAGTGTTTACATAGACTATCTCATACCCCGACAGCAGTGTTTACATAGACTTTATCATACCCCGACAGCAGTGTTTACATAGACTATCTCATACCCGACAGCAGTGTTTACATAGACTATCTCATACCCGACAGCAGTGATTCCATAGACTATCGCGTACCCCGACAGCGGTGTTTGCCCTAGTCTATCTTATACCCCGAAAGCAGTGTTTGCTCTAGACTATCTCATATCTCATATCTCATATCCCGAGAGATGTGTTTGCCCTTGGCTATCTCATACCCGGAGAGTGGTGTTTGCCGTAGATTATCTCAAACTTCGACAACAGTGTTTTCCCTAGACCAGGGGTGTCAAACTCAATCGCTCAGCGGGCCAAAACTAAAATCATTCATAAGGTTGCGGGCCAGACAGGATAAACATTCAATAAGCCGAAAATTAAACCTTTTTTAAACATTAATATAAATTAAAACAGAAAAAATGTTTTCATAATAAAACATCATTGGTATAGACATTTTCACTCTTATATCAATGTGTCAGAGCACGATGTTTGACATCTTTTCTTGGCTACAAGTTCGTTTATGTTAGGAGTAATGTTTTGTGTCACTGAGATTCTCATGATGCACTGCAAGTATTCATCATTGAGACGACTCCTGTGTGATGTTTTGTTAATCTTCATCACAGAAAACAGCTGCTCATACAGATATGTGCTACCAAACATGCTCAAGGTTCGAGCCGCATGTAGACGAAGCCGGGGCATCTCTTCAGGAATGAAACTATTGAACTGTGCAGGCCTCACAGTGTCGTACTTTGCCTTTAGTGTCCCAGTACACTGCAGCTCTATTAACTCCATCTGCAAATTTACAGGTGCTGTTTCCACATCTATGGCAAATGGATTACGAAACAATGTTTAACAATGTCTGGCAACACGAAAAGTGAGACAAGTTGCATTGGTGCATTTGTGTCTCCCATAAGCGCAGCTTCACTTGAAATGCCTTCACTGCATCATGTATATCAGTGATAATGTGGTTCCGTTCCTGGAGCTGCAGGTTCAAGTCGTCTGCTTCATTCGTTTGATATCATTTTAGCGCGCTGATGGCGCGCCTGGAAATGTATTGTTGTGCAGGGCGCACGCTGGTTGATAATTAGCAACTGTAGGCGCCGCTGTTTATTTAGTGTACAGATCTGATGTCTGGGGATCTTATTTGATACTTTCATCATCATCCAGTCGCCACCGTGGTTACTTCTCCACACTTTACTTTACTGGTCGTTAGACTCTACCATTCCCCACACAGTACGCAAACTTACTATTAAACACAACTCCTCTCTCCTGTAGAAATATAACTCAAACTAAGATGTAGATTTTATGTTCCTATGTTCATCTTGACACTGTAACATGGACATATCATACACACCATCATCTACTCCATATTACAATAACACTACATTGCTACACAAACATAATAAAAGGCGGCATAATATAAGCCGTGCCGGCTCCGTGGCCGAGGAGTTAGCAGCTTTCTCCGCTAACCCCGAATACTCTCGTCACGTGACGCGACGAGAATTAGCAGTGGTTAGAATAGCAAAAGTGACTTATGAGAGTATGGAGCCGGTCGCTCAGAAAGTCGTGGCGTGCTGATGAGCGTAATCTAGCCTAGGAATCAACATACAGCTGAAAGATGCTGGTGTTGACCGCAATATCCTGAAACAGGATGGAAAAGCGAAATAAAAAAAAAAAAAATAATAATATAAGCCGTGCCTATTCTAGACGTGGTGCGTCCACGACGACAACCACAACTTGAATGCCTTTTCTCGGATTCGCTTCCCGTGAGCTGCGAAGCGAGTCCCAGCGTTTTCACGCTGCGTGAAAAGTGACCCATTTTCACGATCTAGGTGTCCAGTTTCTGAACACTGTCATAACCTCTAACCTCATCTAACCTGGGTTACGGCATAACTGGTCCATGGCCTTATCAGGACAATGGCATTCCGAAAAACTGTGGAACGTTTTCCTTTACCGTCCATGAATTGACAGATTTCCTCGTTCAGCTGGAAAAATCTACTGAGAACTTTTCTCCAACTTAGCCACAGCACCTTTGTATGATAAGGCATGTCACTGAACGCCGACTCTATTTCCTGCAAAAAAGACTGAAATTGGCGGTGATTTAAACCTTTGGCTCTGATAAAGTTGACGGTTTTTGTTACATTGCTCATTACATCTTCCATGTTGAGGACTTTACCACACAGCGATCCTTGGTGTATGATGCAGTGATATACTATCAATTCACCAATACAGTTCTCCTGCATCTTTAATGGCACCCTTCCAACTAGTCCACTTTTTTCCGCCACACATCGCCGGTGCTCCACTTGTTGTCAGTCCAAGGAGTTTGTCCCAAAGGCAGTTTCATGTTGGTTAAACTTTGACATTCATTCATTCAGTAGCATGTCCTAAGCGGAACCTCGCTCCTATAACAACCCTCCCGAAAACCTCTCGATCATAAGCAATATGTCCCGCGACCGATACAGCCTTCTGGAGATCATCTGCCACATCCTGCATTCATCTTCTCTTTGGCCTTCTTCTTCCTCTCTTCCCAGGCATCTACCCCTCCATTATTGTTCTCTCAAAACTTTCATGACGTTTCAAGTGACCAAAATATTTCAATTTTCTTTGTTTTATCGTCTTTAATAGCCAACCGTCTTCAATATTCAGCTCTTGAAGTATGGATGTATTTGTTCTTTTGTTTACAAAAGATATTCTTAGAACTCATCTATAACATTTATATTCAAAGGCATTTATGCGCCGTTCAGCTTGTTTAGTAAGTGTCCAGGTCTCACAGGCGTATGTTGCAATGAGAAATATGCGTGATCTCAAAAATCTAATTTTTGTAGTTCTGTCTGTCCCAATCAATAATTTATTCAGTTGTTTCAGTCTTTGAGGAGCAATTTATAGTCGTCGTTTAATTTCTTTCATTGTGTCACCGTTTTGGTAATCAATGACCTAAGATATTCAAAATTTTCTACCACCTCCAATTGTTCCTCATTAATATATGTTTCTTTCTCCATAGTAGTTTTATCTTTATGCATTATTTTTGTTTTTGCTATGTTGGGATATAAATTGTGATTTTCACTATTCAATTGGGTTGAGGCTATTAGGTTTTCCATACCATTCTGTGTTGTGGATAGCAATACTGTATCATTAGCATACCGAATCTTAGGAATGTCATGACCGCCGATATTTAGGGCATCATATAGCTCCCTGTTTATATCATCTCTTACATTTCTCATTATATTTTCGGCGTACAGGTTAAAAAATATAGGGGGACAGCACACATCCCTGACGGACTCCTTGCTTGATGTCAAACCAATCTGATGTCTCGCCATCTATTCTAACCGCTGCTTGTTGGTCTAGATAGAGCATTCTTATGAGTTGTATTGCGTGTGATGGGAAGTCCATAATCCTCATGATTTCCCAAAGTGTCTGATGTTGTACACAGTCAAATGCCTTTGAATAATCCACAAAACACGAGAATAGGTTTACATTAAATTCTCTGCACGTCTCTATTATTAAACGCATGTTGAGAATGTGATCCCTTGTTCCTCTTCTTTGTCGAAATCCAGCTTGAACCACGTTACTTTCTTCTTCCATTTGTTTATGAATAACCGTAGACCCCGAGGTAAACCAAGAAGACGGTGGAGAGATCATATTTATACAGACCTACAAGCACTTGTAATCAACGACTGGCAAGAGAAGATCAACCAGAGAGACGAATGGAGACGGATTGTATCTGCAGCAAAGAACCTCGAAGGCTCGGAACGCTGAAGAAGAAGAAGATTTTCTTATGAAGTCTTCCCATTATGATTTTTAGAAGAATTTTACTTGCATAACTGATCAGGGCAACAGTTCTATAGTTGGTGCATAATTTCAGGTTGCCCTTTTTTTGGTATTGGAATGAAGATAGTTCTCTTCCAATCTTTTGGCCATATACCATATTTCCATATCTTTTTACATAATGCGTGATAGATTTGTATACTTTCTTCTCCTCCTGCTTTAATTAGTTCAGCTGGTATCTCATCACATCCAGGTGATTTACCATTCTTTGGGTTCTTTATTGCCCATGCAATTTCATCTAATGAGGGTTCAGGTTCTGTTGCTACTGTCATTGGCTCATGTATCTCATTCATATCCTCACTGACACTCATATCATTTCATTCCACTGCAGTACTGCTGCCATCTTTCTAGAATTTGTCTAGATACTTTGATATACGTTGTCAAAAATGTCTTTTCAATATTTCTTCTGTAACATTCAAACTGGAGTCCACTCCACGGATAAGGATGGCGAGCTGTGCAGTGTCATTCTTGTCATTACTTTCAGCGACAGCAAGGGAGAATGCAACAAAGTCTTTGCCTTTTTCTATCAGCTGTGTTTTTACATCAGTGGCCATCTCACAAACCCGATCAACAACCGTATTTCTGCTAAGGCAGTGGTTCTCAACCCTTTTGGCCCGTGCCCCCCCCCCTTTCACCACATGTTCAGACGGTCACCCCCCCCCCCCCCCCCCTTCAAATTTCCAAAATTGTCAGCCTCAAAAAGTGCATTAAAAATAGCATGCCTATAATAGTGAAAATCCTTATTTTCTTCCATAGTTGTACATAACTTTTACATGCAAAGATAAATTTTATAGTGTCGTTTTTATACAGCTAATGGCAAATGAATATGCTGATGGATCTTAAAACTTAAATAAAAGCATTTTTATATTCACAATATTTTATTAAAACACCACATTAATCGTACTACAATAAGCAAAATGTTAAAACGTCAAAGAATTGTAGCTTAATATACGACACCAGAATGCCAAAAATTGTGCTTCATCATACAAAACGCTCATTACAAAACCAGGATATTGTCGATTCATAATTAACTTCATTTAAATTAAGATTGTAATCAATGAGAACACTGTGATTGTTTTTCCCGCAGCAATTCTGAAATACGCGGAGGCGTGCTTGAAAGGGCACAACGGACATCATCTTCAACATCTAATCTATTACGTCCTTTCGTTTTAATTTCCAACAGAGCTGAAAAACCTGACTCACAAAGATATGATGACGCAAATGGAAGCAAGCTTTTTCTGCCACTTTTGGGTAGGAATCGCACATCAAAGGCCAAAATTCCGTGATTGGTTTCTCATCGAACACATCTCTTGCTCCTGAATCATTTTTCAGCCCTGAAATTTATCTTGAAAATCATCAGAAACTTTTTCACCTGATAATTTGAATGGGTTTCGCACCAAATCCAGCTCTTCATCACTATGTTCAGGAAAATATGGCTTAAATTCATTGTCTAGCGCTGTCAGATTCTGCGAAGTTTTAATTTTTTACAAATTGTATTTGGTCTTTACCATCAACAAGGAGAACGGATGACAGCTTCTCAGACAATGCAACATTTGTCATATTTTCCTTTCTTTTCCAGTTTTCCAGCTTGCTCATAAAAGCTCTCAAGGCGTCCACAAATTGTATGATATTTGTATACCTTCCTTGCATCTGAAGACTGAGTTTATTCAACTGCTCAAAAATATCAACTAAATAGGCAAGATGATCCATTCCTCATCATCCAGCCAGGCGAAAAAGTCTTACCTTGAACTTCTAAAAAGAATTTGAGCTCGTTTCTCAGCTCATATACTCGCCGAGTTACATTTCCTCTTGGCAGCCATCGAACATTGTGTACACACACACACACACACACACACACACACACACACGTGTGTGTGTGTGTGTGTGTGTGAGTGTGTGTGTGTGAAGGGGAGAATGGCATTTCGGAATAAAGAGGGAGGGGGGTGAGAATGACTTCTGAACATATGATGAAAGGGTGCATGGGCCAAAAAAGTTTTAGAACCCCTGGCTCATACCCCGACAGCGGTGTGTGCTCTAGATTATCTCCACCTCCACCCTTTGTGACGGAAGCATCAAGTGAGTGGGCCTCAACAAACAACGCCATCTTTACACAGTTTTCCTTTTTAGTTCCTGCTAAATTATATCCATCTTGGATTCTGCGTCCTTTTTATCCCTCTCTGTTTTTACACACAAATATTGTCCTTCCCTGAACTTGGAAAATAAAAACTGCCCTTTTCTCAGCTCTCACCAGCATGGCTGCCTGTTGCAGACTCTTTTATCATCTCATCATTAGCCTCTTTTTAAATAATTGTCGAAGTCTGAAATCTCTGGTGTACAAGCACATCTGTGTCCTCTCGGGGGATCACTTTATTTGTTGTATCGATTTATCCAGGCTGGTCTCAATACAGCACTTCAGGCGCCAATACCCCACTTTGTCTCTCCTATTTTATTCAAACTAAACGTATATTGTGTTAAAACGTGACGAGAAAAATTATGTCTGTGACATTGCATGCACGTATAGCAAAATAAATAAAGAATAATTATGTCTGTAATATTATTTGTAAGGTAACGAAATACAGAAAAATTATTTCTGTAACATTAAAAGTTACTTGCATATCCTTTACAGGACTTCGCAGTTACCACCAGCATTTTTTTCTGTTCTGATCTCTTAGCAAGTTTTACGTTCAGTAGTTTGTCATTGCTTTCTGAACAACCGGTACCCATACCATTTCGTTCAAAAAAAAAACAACGCAAGGCGGTCTGCTGTCAAATGGCCCGCAGCTGTGTTTCGAACGCTGATATGCGGGATTTCGAACTGCGTCCGTAAAACCTTCGCCACGGAGACCACAAACAGCAGAAAATGATGAGGTTCAATGTGACGTCCTGTAAAAGATATGCAACCAATTTTAACTGTTGTGGAATGAGATTGCCCTGAGTTCGGGGAGAAATCGATGCTCCTAGAGTGCCATGGTTGACTTCACACTGATCAATCCATGAACTGACTAAACAGATAAAGACACACTGACGTCTGTGAATGTCCGCCTCTGGTGGCCTGAAGGCATCACGTGCCGGAATTACAAGCATCATTGTAAGCCGCCCACTGAAAATAGGTGGGCTATGAGGGATTGAAGAACAAGGGGGGACCTTAGCTGATCACTTCATCTCATGCTTCCTCTCATGCAAAACAGCCTTTGAAAATGTCTGTCTGTCCGTCTGTTTGTTTACGTGCGTGCGTGCGTGCGTGCGTGCGTGCGTGCGTGTGTGCGTGCGTGCGTGCGTGTGTGTGTGTGTGTGTGTGCGTGCGTGCGCGCGCTTGCCTGTCTATGTGTATCTGTGAGTGTTTTTGTCTGTGCATGAATATATGTATGTGTGTGTGTATGGGTTGGTGCATGGATGATACAGTTAATGACACAAACGTCGTCTTCTCACTGTTCTAGTTACACAACCACTGTTACATCGTCTCCTCACTGTTCTAGTAACAAAACCACTGTTATATCAACTCCTCACTTTTCTAATAACACAACAGCTGTTACATCGTCTTCTCACTGTTCTAGTAACACAACCGCTGTTACATCGTCTTCTCACTGTTCTAGTAACACAACCACTGTTACATCGACCCCTCGCTGTTCTCCTAACAATGGCTGTTACATAGTCTACTCACTCTTCCCGAAATACAACCACTGTTACATTGTCTCCTTGCTGTTCTAGTAACACAATATCTCTTGTTACAAAGCTCAAAGTCAAGATTTTCGAGCACATTTTCTTCTTCTACTACTTCTTGGTGACTCTTTCCAGGGAAGTGTGTCACAATTAGTTATGCGCCTCAAATGCCAGTGTCTCCGACTTCGCCATGCATTTTTATACGGTTCGCGTCCTCTAGGCAGATCCCACCCATGGTAACGCGTTCTTCCTACCCGTGGGTACGTTTTCTTATCTAACAATTTTGCCAGGCCAGTATCAGTAAGGCCTACGTTTTACGATTCCCAACTGCCGGGGGATGTTTACAGCGCATCACTTGCACAAGGGACCTCCTAATGTCGTACACATGCGAGAAGGCTATGTATCTATCTCACTACGCAAGAGATTAAGAGACGCGTGATAGTATTATATTGATTAACCTCTCAGCCACGCCTCCCCACTAACGGGTCTCTTCTCAATACAGCTCCCTGTCTACATTCAAAAAGTAACTACCAACACCACCTCCTAGTCTAATTCTGGTACTAACTACCTACATCAGCTCCTAGTCTACATTCTGTCAGTAACTACCTACACGGACTCCTAGTCTACATTCTGACACTAACTACCTACACGGACTCCTAGTCTACATTCTGTCAGTAACTAACTACATCAGCTCCTAGTCTACATTCTGGCACTAACTACCTACATCAGCTCCTAGTCTACATTCTGACACTAACTACCTACATCAGCTCCTAGTCTACATTCTGGCACTAACTACCTACATCAGCTCCTAGTCTACATTCTGACACTAACTACCTACACCAGCTCCTAGTCTACATTCTGACACTAACTACCTACATCAGCTCCTAGTCTACATTCTGACACTAACTACCTACATCAGCTCCTAGTCTACATTCTGACACTAACTACCTAAACGGACTCCTAGTCTACATTCTGACACTAACTACCTACATCAGCTCCTAGTCAAAATTCTGGCACTAACTACCTACATCAGCTCCTAGTCTACATTCTGGCACTAACTACATACACCAGCTCCTAGTCTACATTCTGAAACTAACTACCTACACCAGCTCCTAGTCTACATTCTGACACTAACTACCTACACGGACTCCTAGTCTACATTCTGACACTAACTACCTACACCAGCTCCAAGTCTACATTCTGACACTAACTACCTACATCAGCTCCTAGTCTACATTCTAACACTAACTACCTACACCAGCTCCTAGTCTACATTCTGACACTAACTACCTACACCAGCCCCTAGTCTACATTCTGACACTAACTACCTACACCAGCTCCTAGTCTACATTCTGACACTAACTACCTATACCAGCTCCTAGTCTACATTCTGACACTAACTACCTACATCAGCTCCTAGTCTACATTCTGACACTAACTACCTACACCAGCTCCTAGTCTACATTCTGACACTAATTACCTACACCAGCTCCAAGTCTACATTCTGACAGTAACTAACTACAACAGTTCCTAGTATACATTCTGTCACTAACTACCTACACGGACTTCTAGTCTACATTCTGTCACTAACTACCTACACCAGCTCCTAGTCTACATTCTGACAGTAACTAACTACATCAGTTCCTAGTCTACATTCTAGCACTAACTACCTACACCAGCTCCTAGTCTACATTCTGACAGTAACTAACTACATCAGTTCCTAGAGTACATTCTGACAGTAACTACCTACAAGGACTCCTAGTCTACATTCTGACAGTAACTACCTACATGGACTCCTACTCTACATTCTGACACTAACTACCTACATGGACTCCTAGTCTACATTCTGACACTAACTACCTACACCAGCCCTTAGTCTACATTCTGTCACTAACTACCTACACCAGCTCCTAGTCTACATTCTGTCACTAACTACCTACACCAGCTCCTAGTCTACATTCTGACACTAACTACCTACACCAGCTCCTAGTCTACATTCTGACACTAACTACCTACACCAGCTCCTAGTCTACATTCTGTTACTAACTACCTACACCAGCCCCTCGTCTACATTCTGTTACTAACTACCTACACCAGCTCCTAGTCTACATTCTGACACTAACTACCTACACCAGCTCCTAGTCAACATTCTGTTACTAACTACCTACACCAGCTCCTAGTCTACATTCTGACACTAACTACCTACACCAGCTCCTAGTCTACATTCTGTTACTAACTACCTACACCAGCTCCTAGTCTACATTCTGACACTAACTACCTACACCAGCTCCTTGTCTACATTCTGTTACTAACTACCTACACCAGCTCCTCGTCTACATTCTGTTACTAACTACCTACACCAGCTCCTAGTCTACATTCTGACACTAACTACCTACACCAGCTCCTAGTCTACATTCTGTTACTAACTACCTACACCAGCTCCTAGTCTACATTCTGTTACTAACTACCTACACCAGCTCCTAGTCTACATTCTGTTACTAACTACCTACACCAGCTCCTAGTCTACATTCTGACACTAACTACCTACACGGACTCCTAGTCTACATTCTGTTACTAACTACCTACACGGACTCCTAGTCTTCTGACACTAACTACCTACATGGACTCCTAGTCTACATTCTGACACTAACTACCTACACGGACTCCTACTCTACATTCTGACACTAACTACCTACATGGACTCCTAGTCTATATTCTGACAGTAACTACCTACACCAGCTCCTAGTCTACATTCTGTCACTAACTACCTACACGGACTCCTAGTCTACATTCTGTCACTAACTACCTATACCAGCTCCTAGTCTACATTCTGACACTAACTACCTACATCAGCTCCTAGTCTACATTCTGACACTAACTACCTACACCAGCTCCTAGTCTACATTCTGACACTAATTACCTACACCAGCTCCAAGTCTACATTCTGACAGTAACTAACTACAACAGTTCCTAGTATACATTCTGTCACTAACTACCTACACGGACTTCTAGTCTACATTCTGTCACTAACTACCTACACCAGCTCCTAGTCTACATTCTGACAGTAACTAACTACATCAGTTCCTAGTCTACATTCTAGCACTAACTACCTACACCAGCTCCTAGTCTACATTCTGACAGTAACTAACTACATCAGTTCCTAGAGTACATTCTGACAGTAACTACCTACAAGGACTCCTAGTCTACATTCTGACAGTAACTACCTACATGGACTCCTACTCTACATTCTGACACTAACTACCTACATGGACTCCTAGTCTACATTCTGACACTAACTACCTACACCAGCCCTTAGTCTACATTCTGTCACTAACTACCTACACCAGCTCCTAGTCTACATTCTGTCACTAACTACCTACACCAGCTCCTAGTCTACATTCTGACACTAACTACCTACACCAGCTCCTAGTCTACATTCTGACACTAACTACCTACACCAGCTCCTAGTCTACATTCTGTTACTAACTACCTACACCAGCCCCTCGTCTACATTCTGTTACTAACTACCTACACCAGCTCCTAGTCTACATTCTGACACTAACTACCTACACCAGCTCCTAGTCTACATTCTGTTACTAACTACCTACACCAGCTCCTAGTCTACATTCTGACACTAACTACCTACACCAGCTCCTAGTCTACATTCTGTTACTAACTACCTACACCAGCTCCTAGTCTACATTCTGACACTAACTACCTACACCAGCTCCTTGTCTACATTCTGTTACTAACTACCTACACCAGCTCCTCGTCTACATTCTGTTACTAACTACCTACACCAGCTCCTAGTCTACATTCTGACACTAACTACCTACACCAGCTCCTAGTCTACATTCTGTTACTAACTACCTACACCAGCTCCTAGTCTACATTCTGTTACTAACTACCTACACCAGCTCCTAGTCTACATTCTGTTACTAACTACCTACACCAGCTCCTAGTCTACATTCTGACACTAACTACCTACACGGACTCCTAGTCTACATTCTGTTACTAACTACCTACACGGACTCCTAGTCTTCTGACACTAACTACCTACATGGACTCCTAGTCTACATTCTGACACTAACTACCTACACGGACTCCTACTCTACATTCTGACACTAACTACCTACATGGACTCCTAGTCTATATTCTGACAGTAACTACCTACACCAGCTCCTAGTCTACATTCTGTCACTAACTACCTACACGGACTCCTAGTCTACATTCTGTCACTAACTACCTATACCAGCTCCTAGTCTACATTCTGACACTAACTACCTACATCAGCTCCTAGTCTACATTCTGACACTAACTACCTACACCAGCTCCTAGTCTACATTCTGACACTAATTACCTACACCAGCTCCAAGTCTACATTCTGACAGTAACTAACTACAACAGTTCCTAGTATACATTCTGTCACTAACTACCTACACGGACTTCTAGTCTACATTCTGTCACTAACTACCTACACCAGCTCCTAGTCTACATTCTGACAGTAACTAACTACATCAGTTCCTAGTCTACATTCTAGCACTAACTACCTACACCAGCTCCTAGTCTACATTCTGACAGTAACTAACTACATCAGTTCCTAGAGTACATTCTGACAGTAACTACCTACAAGGACTCCTAGTCTACATTCTGACAGTAACTACCTACATGGACTCCTACTCTACATTCTGACACTAACTACCTACATGGACTCCTAGTCTACATTCTGACACTAACTACCTACACCAGCCCTTAGTCTACATTCTGTCACTAACTACCTACACCAGCTCCTAGTCTACATTCTGTCACTAACTACCTACACCAGCTCCTAGTCTACATTCTGACACTAACTACCTACACCAGCTCCTAGTCTACATTCTGACACTAACTACCTACACCAGCTCCTAGTCTACATTCTGTTACTAACTACCTACACCAGCCCCTCGTCTACATTCTGTTACTAACTACCTACACCAGCTCCTAGTCTACATTCTGACACTAACTACCTACACCAGCTCCTAGTCTACATTCTGTTACTAACTACCTACACCAGCTCCTAGTCTACATTCTGACACTAACTACCTACACCAGCTCCTAGTCTACATTCTGTTACTAACTACCTACACCAGCTCCTAGTCTACATTCTGACACTAACTACCTACACCAGCTCCTTGTCTACATTCTGTTACTAACTACCTACACCAGCTCCTCGTCTACATTCTGTTACTAACTACCTACACCAGCTCCTAGTCTACATTCTGACACTAACTACCTACAACAGCTCCTAGTCTACATTCTGTTACTAACTACCTACACCAGCTCCTAGTCTACATTCTGTTACTAACTACCTACACCAGCTCCTAGTCTACATTCTGTTACTAACTACCTACACCAGCTCCTAGTCTACATTCTGACACTAACTACCTACACGGACTCCTAGTCTACATTCTGTTACTAACTACCTACACGGACTCCTAGTCTTCTGACACTAACTACCTACATGGACTCCTAGTCTACATTCTGACACTAACTACCTACACGGACTCCTACTCTACATTCTGACACTAACTACCTACATGGACTCCTAGTCTATATTCTGACAGTAACTACCTACACCAGCTCCTAGTCTACATTCTGTCACTAACTACCTACACGGACTCCTAGTCTACATTCTGTCACTAACTACCTACACCAGCTCCTTGTCTACATTCTGACACTAACTACCTACATGGACTCCTAGTCTATATTCTGACAGTAACTACCTACACCAGCTCCTAGTCTACATTCTGTCACTAACTACCTACACCAGCTCCTAGTCTACATTCTGAATCAAACAAAACATGGGAAAACATAATAGAGTCATATAACTTCCAACAGTTAGTCAAACAAGCCTCTAGAATAACAAATTCATCTGCAACACTTATAGATCATATCTATACCACGTGTGCTGACAACATCACAGAATGTACTGTACCTATTAATGCAATGAGCGATCACTATTCATTATGTTGCACGTGGTCGAAAAGAGGTACCAAAACTCCCAAACACAAACATATAAGTATAAAATATCTTCTTCTTCTCTTCTTCTTCAGCGTTCCGAGCCATTGAGGTTCTTTGCTGCAAATACAATCCGTCTCCATTCGTCTCTCTGGTGGACCTTCTCTTGCCAGTCGTTGATTCCAAGTGCTTGCAGGTCTGTACATGTATTATCTCTCCACCGCCTTCTTGGTCTACCTCGGGGTCTACGGTCATTTATTTCCTGAGTGTAAGCGAGTTTTGTTTCCCTATTATCTTCCATTCTTTCTATATGCCCCAGCCATTGTAGTCTATTATTATTATTAAGTATAAAATATAGAAATTACAAAAACTTCAATCAAGATGCCTTCTTACAAGCCTTACTCAACTCATCTCTGGACCATGTTTACCAGCTTAATGACCCAGATGATGCTCTGGACCACTGGCTGAAGACCTTTCTAAGCGTATTTGATAAGCATGTTCCATTTAAGGAAGTTCGTGTTAAACATCACACTAAGCCCCCGTGGATCACACACGAAGTAGTTGAACTTATGAGAGACCGGGAGAGGGCACATAAAAATAGAAATCTAACTAAGTAACGTAGTCTGAGAAACAAAGTTCAATATGTTATTCGAAAGGAAAAGAAAAACTATTTTAAGAACTTAATAACCAACACTAAGGATATATGGAAAGCAATTAATAGCTTGACAAACAAACATAAATCATCACAATCGTTACCATCAAATCAGGTTACATGTGATCAATTCAGTAGTTTCTTTCAGTCTGACATAAACCAACTGAAGGCCGCAATACTAGATGTGCCTCATGACATATCTTTATTATCATCATTCTGTGAGAGCAAATGCTATGGAGACATTCCCACAAACATACCGCTAATGACGACCACTGAAGTATTTACTCATCTCAGTAGCCTAAAAAACAATAACTCATCAGGACTAGATGGAATCAGTAATCGGATCCTTCGCTATGCTGCACCGGCGATCTGCGAGTCACTAACTTTTATATACAGTGTCACAGCCTCACCTAAGGGCGGTACTGACATAAAAGAACGAGATACTGGCGAAGGGATAGAACTCCAATTAAAGGGAAAGAACCGAGTCACTCGAAGGCTCGAATAATCCCGAGCCTTCTCGAAGGAACGGTCAGTGTGTCCACAGCCACGTGGACACTGATGGGGCCCGCCGATTGCGGGGTCCACGAGAAACTCAGAGAGAGTTACCACCCGAGTCGGATTGCGACACGTGTGGAAGGACAGACACGGACTGGACATCGAGGAAGCAACAGGGCTTACCTTAAGGGGACTTGATAGTTGCAGACCCAAGTGTTTTAGGGGTCTTATACATATGTTAGATAGCTGATAGAGTTGTTGTGATAATCATGTTCATTGTAAACTCCTGTGATACACAACTTGCTAATTGCTGGCTTGTGAAAACTCGCTTCGCCAGCGTACTGTAATATAAATGTAAATAAATGATGCTCGATTGTATCTGAATGGAGTTTGTTGCCTGTATGAGCCCGAGTTTCAATCCCCTAGAGATCTAGGACTGTGACAGGCTATTTGGGGGCGAGCGTCGGTTTTGGCATACACAAGCTTTACTTTTCAAACAGCTCTTGGTTTTGCCAAGTAAAAAAATATATATCAACTTTAATACATGACAAAGTAAAAAAAACTTTGCAGCTATCTGTGAATGAGCGATTATAGTCCCTCTACAAAAATATTTGAACTGATGATAATGTTTATGAAATTTGACATGACTGTGACAATTACAGTGACAGTTACTAATTTTTTTTTATTCCAACATCAGATTGTTCCGCGAAATATCGTGTATGTAACCTGTCCTCCAGCAGTGGCGAGAAAACAAGTCTACAGTCGAGAGCTCAGGGAAAATAAGATGAGTTTCATTTCATGCTCATTACATCCCTAAGCGATACTCACCCTCATTCATTGTAACATTTTTTCTATGTATTGATTTGTATGTATAGGCTAATCTCATAACCAAGAAAACCTGCTCATCTAAATTTGCTCATGTAAACATTAAGGGAGATAACCAACTTTTGTACACCCAAACTAATTTCAAAGGGATTTAATTTCAAGAAAGTAAACAATAACTAAAATACAAGATGTCAACATTAGAACAGTGCATTGAATTAGGTATTAGGCTAGGATATAAAGAAGAACAACTTGCAGAATGGGCACAAAAGACACATTCAGAAAATATTGCACGAGAAGAAAGAGCAACGGCGAGAGAAGAGAAAAAGATTCAAGCAGAAAGAGAAGAGAAAAAGATACAGATGCAAATTGAGAAAGAAGAGAAAAAGATACAGATGCAAATTGAGGCTGAAGAGAAAAAGATGCAGATGCAAATGGAAGAGAAGAAAATGGAGCTTGAGGCCGCGACCAAACAAGCCCAATTAAATGCAGAGACACAGATAAAACTAAAACAAATGGAAATTGACTCCAACTTAGAAATGTCAGTAAACAAAATTAGAAGTAAAGAAGATGAACAAAAATACAACAAATATAAAGGCCTTGTCAAAGCGTTTTGTTCAGGAGATTCTATAAGCGCATACTTAGAGAACTTCGAGTGTTTGATGACTTACCATAAGGTCGCAAAAATCGACTGGTCATTTATTCTGATGAGAAATTTAGCATTAGAGCCCTTAAAAGTGATAGAGACAGTTCCACAAGATATGAGGAAAGATTATGATTATTTAAAGCAAAGAATACTCCAACATTTCTCACTAGATACAGCAGGCTATCAACTTCAGTTCTCAAAATTAGCCCCTCTACCTAATCAAACTTTCATTGATTACGTGTCTACTGTTCGGGATATTTGTACAAAATGGATAACCTCAGCAAAAACAAATAACAACCATGATAAACTGAAAGAGCTAATTAGCACAATTCCAACACTTTTTTCTAAATTTTTGAGACAAATGGATTGTAAAACTATCCAAGAAATAGAAACTAAGGGGAGCGCATATTTTACAGCGAACCGCGATATTTTCCAGTTAAATATGAGCCAAAATGAAACAGCTGCGGTTACAAACACCAAATACTCAAAACCAAATGAATATAAGTTCAAACAACGCTCTAAGTTCACAAAACCAGTCAAATGTCAGTATTGTCATCTGACACACGAAGAGTACGCGTTGTGCGACAAATCACCAAATTATCCACATCATCTCCAAATGGTAGTGGAAAAACAAAAGAACAAAATGAACGCATATCAGAGAGCGGTTAAATGTTTTTTTTGCTCGAGCTATGGCCATTATTCAAAACTTTGTGATGGGAGAAAGATGTTGAAGCAGGCCAATGCCGCATTAATAGACACAACCTCAGATGAAGAAAGTGAAAAACAGAACGAATGCGACATCCAGAATGAAAGTTCGAGTGAGTTAGGCAATGCAGTACAAATCATTGACACCATCACGGATAACAAATGTAACACCTGTAGAAAATTTCAGTTTGATACAACTTTGTTATGTGGCCACACAATCCCAATTGCTAACGAAATGGCCAACGCAGCCTTAACACCAACAGGCAAATTAAATTATGCAACAGGTTTTGTTAATAACAAACAATATACATTAATACGCGATTCCGGAGCGACTCTTTGTGGAATAAGAGAACATTAGTTAGTGACAAAGACTACACACACAAATACGTAACGTGTAGCACATTCGCAGGCATGATCGAAAGATACCCCCTAGCACTTGCCGAAATTCTGACACCTTTTATATCAGGACAAGTGCTATGCGCAGTACTAGAAAATCCTGCCGCTGAAATCATCCTTGGGAATCTTCCCAACATAAGATCTTGCTCTGAAAAGGAAATCAGAGAATGGGAACAGATTAACTGTGTCCAAAAACCAAACAATGATTCCAAAGTGAAAAACCACGCGTGCTTGTCTCAAACTGCCAAAAGCACAAGGGAGACAACCGATGACGTAATTCGAAATGAATTCACAGAGGTGCAGAATACAGGGGCGGTCGAATCTTTCAAAGATACCATCAGATTAACACCTCGAACTGAGGACGCCATCGATCCACAAATTATTGAGCCTGTAAATGTGCAACAACACACACAACACACTAATATAGTAACGAGACAAACGACACACAAAACCCACACGGACCAACTTCAGGAGGCACTACAAATCATCTCACCTATTATTACCACCACCGAGTTTATAGAAGAACAAAAAGCAGATCCAACTCTTTCACAATATTTTCGGCTAGTAGGATTAAAGCCAAAATTAACCAAAAACGCTTCTTGGACATTTAGACTAAATAATAATGTTCTAACGAGATTATACACCAGAGACCAAACCACGATACAGCAAGTGGTTTTACCAAAGGCACATCGTGAGAAAGTGCTACATATAGCCCATGACTCACCTTTCGGAGGTCATATGGGTTACGAAAAAACCAGGGCCAGAGTCCTGAGTCAATTTTATTGGCTGAAATTTTGCCAAGACATAAAAACCCATTTTAAATCATGTGATACCTGTCAAAAACTGATCAAAAAAGGAAGAAACCCTACAGCAAACATTCAATCAACCACAACTGCATCGAGACCATTTCAAATCGTAGCGGTTGATTTAGTAGGTCCTCTGAACCACATCTCAAACAAAGGAAATAGATACATTTTTACACTTGTTGATTTATGTTCAAGATGGGCAGAAATGATTTCATTAAAATCTATCTCCTCTAAGGATGTGACGGACGTATTATTGCAGTTATTATCCCGTTTTGGCTTTCCGGAGAAGATAATATCAGATAGAGGAACACAATTCATATCTAATGCCACCCAATCGGTAACTAAGTTACTAGGCATAAAACAATGTTTTACTAGTCCCTATCGACCGGCCGCGAATGGAATCTGCGAAAAACTAAATGGGGACCTAAAACATATGTTATCCAAGGTGACAGCTGAAAATCCAGCCGATTGGGATATACTTCTCCCAACGGTGCTGTTCGCATACAGAGAAGTCCCACAATCAAGTTTGAATTGATATATGGAGCTAATCCAAGAGGACCTCTCACTATTTATAGAGATTTAATATCACAACCCGTAAACACCCAATTACCAGTTTCCACCTATGATTTGGTCACTGACACCAGAGACAAAATCATAGATCCTGTATACTGGCCAGAACATCATTACAGGAGAAAGGTTTTAGGTACAGGCAGTACGCCAACAAAGGGGCAAAAACGATTGTATTACAACCAAATCAAGATATTTTACTATTACTACCTGACAAGAGAGATTTACTATCAACCTCTTGGCAGGGATCATTTAAAGTTGTGAGAAGAATTTCGGAAGTTGACAACGAAATTTCTTTGAATGGAAAGTTGAAAATATTCAATGTAAATATGTTAAAACCATACTATTCTAGAAATGACAGTGACACGAACAAGCAGACGCAGATAACAGATAGCAATAACCAGACTGACAAGAATGACAACAGAAACGAAACGGCAGTTACCCGACTGAATGACACCCCGACAAACGAAGCATCGTTAACGACTCATTCTTGTGACAACGAACACGACGAAAATATACTCACAGTACCGACAATATGGGATAACGACAAGTACAACCAAGTTAACGACACATTGACAACTATTAGTCTCGACGACGACGACAATGACATTGAAGACAATTTACAAACAGTAGCGTCAGTAATAAATCAGACGGACTCAGACAATACAGAAATTCCAGTACCAATTATGAACGACGACAGTACTATGAATGACATACATATCTCTGACACTGTGACACAACAGCAGCGACAAGACATTTTGTCTCTTCTGAACGACTATAGAACTATCTTCTCAAACAAACCTGGACGGACTGACAAAATAACACACTCAATTGTGTTGACCGATCTAACACCGATCAAATGTAGACCATATCCGATTCCTTTACATTATAGAGCAAATTTAGATAAAGAAATGTTGGACTTAGAGAAAAATAGAATAATACAGAAATCTGTGTCCCAGTATTCTTCGCCAATTGTCCTGGTGAAAAAGAAGGACAAAACCATTCGTTTGTGCATAGACTATAGAAAATTAAATACCATAACCACGACAGATGCTGAGCCAATGAACAGCTGTGAAGACCTCATTTTAAATATGTCTCAATCATCCTTATTTTCTAAGCTTGATTTAGCTAAAGGTTACTGGCAAGTACCACTAGATCCCTCTTCAATGCATATAACAGCATTCGCTACACCCCTTGGGCTGTACGAATGGAGATATCTTCCGTTTGGTCTCAAAAACGCTCCCGCCACATTTGTCAGGTTAACTAGACTGCTATTACACGGCATCAAGGACGTGCAATCTTATATTGATGATATATGTATCCATTCTTCAAACATGACTTCTCACTTACTTACTCTCCAACAAGTCTTTAACCAAATCTTTCTTTTTGGACTTACTATCAAACCTTCCAAGGTTGAAAAAGGCTATAAAGAGATAGACTTCCTAGGTCATAGGATTTCCGAAGGCAGACTATTGACAGATGATAAAATCGTATCAAAAATACTCAACCTAGAAGTTCCAACTACAAAGAAACAGGTTAGAAGCTTATTAGGTCTCATAAACTATTATGCCAAGTTTATACCAAACTGGGCAGAACTCACATCAGTTTTTTCTAATCTGTTGACAAAAGATCATCCAGAAAAGTTTTGTAAGAGTATCCGCTTAGAGGATGCAATGTGCAAATTGAAATCAATTTTTTCTAACCCACCAGTATTAAGATTACCAAACATAGATATACCCTTTATTCTAACCACAGATTCGAGTGCTATCGCAATTGGAGGGTGCCTGATGCAAGAATATCAAGGCACGAGACATCCGATACTCTACGTCAGCCGCAAGCTGAAAAAGGCAGAGATCCATTACTCCACAGTTGAGTTGGAGGCATTAAGTCTACTTTTTTGTATGCGTCGATTATCTAAGTTCCTCTTAGGTTCGCATTTTGTTGTTTTAACCGATAGTTCGCCACTGCTGGTACTTAAGCAAGGTGTTCCAAAGAACCATCGTTTGGAAAGATGGTGTCTTCTTCTCCAGGATTTCGACTTCGAAATCCGCCATATCAAGGGCACTGATAACATTATTGCTGACTTTTTATCACGGCAAACTAATGCACCAGCAGACGAACACTAGGCACATTAATTATTCGCCATACAAGAAGCTGTGATATTTTAGTCTGTGGCATAGAACACTGTACCTCTACACCGACTAGAGAACGTTCATTCAGAAGTATCAACGCCCAAATGAATAGGTTACGTATAACACCCACGAACATGAAACTTTGAGAACCCTATATTACCAATTACCAAGGCGTTAAAAACAATCCGAGCGATATATAATATCTGTGAAATGATTTCAACCAGTGAACTGACAGTCATCTGTAAAGATTAAGAACACTGCATACTCGCTATTGCTAAGAAACTTCGCAAACAGCCGGAATAGAACTACGTCGATTACAACATGCAAGGGACAGCTATATTAACTGTTAACATTGAGGGCACGACACACGGACAACAGGAGGACAACACACATCGTCGCTGCAGTTAGTTAGTTAGTTACTTAGTTAGTTAATTAAGTTACTATTAGGTAATATGTATTACACTTGTATTTAATTATTATGTATATAAAATATGTCAACCTATAACTTGTAGATTTTCTACCATAATATTACAGGTATTTCCACTCATAGGTGAAATATTTTTCGTATACAATTTTTTCTATTTAAATTATAAACCATTTTTTGATTACACGTACAAAAATTACTTGTTACCTTAAAGGGAACATATCGCCTAATCCATTTTTCTAAGGGCAATAACACTTACCTCAACTTTATCTATATATTTTAACAAAAGACTATTTTGTATGAAAGACGTATGAATGACAGAATGAATGAATTAAATGAGAGAGCGATATACTGAGCGGACAAATTGTACGCAAAACGTATTTATTTTAATTTGTCTGCGTCTTCATGTAAAAATGTATTACCTGTCTAAATTGTTGATACATGTTTAATACATTACATCTAAGCGCCACTGTTTGGAATGCCCCGATCATGCATTACACACATTGGGGTAATTCATGACAAAGGATATCCCAACTCGTGACGCTTAGAGATAAACCACACAGTGAGCACACACGTTACACAAACTCAAAACTGAACACTAACAATTAAAATACAGTCACTTTATTAGAAACAGCAACATATCATTCAATACACAAACAAGCCAACAGGAACACGTAGTCAGATGTGATAAAACAACAGCATAACTACATATCCAGCATTATACAACATACGGAAGTAAATATGTATCGAAATACACACACAGGATAAGATTTGCAGGTGTACTTAAATAGCCAAGACATTTGTCTTGTTAAAACTCTCTCACACAGAGTTTTAATATCTTGGTATCATATGGATACTTGAGAAGGGCGCGGTTGTAAAAACAACTGGGAAACGTCACGGTACTTCGGTCAGATAAGCATGTTTAAGAACATAGAAGAGAGAGACCTCTTCAGCAATCATCTTAAAGTGGTGTATGGGAGAATACATGAGTTGGCGATGCAGATATGTAAGTTGCCAAGTTACTATCCACCAAACTACAAACACCGACTTTATGTGATACTGTGACAGAATTAGTACAGAACTAATTACCATAGAATAACCCATCAAAGCAGGGGGGAGGGGGACTCCTATCACAGCCTCACCTAAGGGCGGTACCAACATAAAAGAACGAGATACTGGCGAAGGGATAGAACTCCAATTAAAGGGAAAGAACCGAGTCACTCGAAGGCTCGAATAATCCCGAGCCTTCTCGAAGGAACGGTCAGTGTGTCCACAGCCACGTGGACACTGATGGGGCCCGCCGATTGCGGGGTCCACGAGAAACTCAGAGAGAGTTACCACCCGTGTCGGATTGCGACACGTGTGGAAGGACAGACACGGACTGGACATCGAGGAAGCAACAGGGCTTACCTTAAGGGGACTTGATAGTTGCAGACCCAAGTGTTTTAGGGGTCTTATACATATGTTAGATAGCTGATAGAGTTGTTGTGATAATCATGTTCATTGTAAACTCCTGTGATACGCAACTTGCTAATTGCTGGCTTGTGAAAACTCGCTTCGCCAGCGTACTGTAATATAAATGTAAATAAATGATGCTCGATTGTATCTGAATGGAGTTTGTTGCCTGTATGAGCCCGAGTTTCAATCCCCTAGAGATCTAGGACTGTGACAGGCTATTTGGGGGCGAGCGCCGGTTTTGGCATACACAAGCTTTACTTTTCAAACAGCTCTTGGTTTTGCCAAGTAAAAAAATATATATCAACTTTAATACATGACAAAGTAAAAAAACGTTGCAGCTATCTGTGAATGAGCGATTATAGTCCCTCTACAAAAATATTTGAACTGATGATAATGTTTATGAAATTTGACATGACTGTGACAATTACAGTGACAGTTACTAATTTTTTTTTATTCCAACATCAGATTGTTCCGCGAAATATCGTGTATGTAACCTGTCCTCCAGCAGTGGCGAGAAAACAAGTCTACAGTCGAGAGCTCAGGGAAAATAAGATGAGTTTCATTTCATGCTCATTACATCCCTACGCGATACTCACCCTCATTCATTGTAACATTTTTTCTATGTATTGATTTGTATGTATAGGCTAATCTCATAACCAAGAAAACCTGCTCATCTAAATTTGCTCATGTAAACATTAAGGGAGATAACCAACTTTTGTACACCCAAACTAATTTCAAAGGGATTTAATTTCAAGAAAGTAAACAATAACTAAAATACAAGATGTCAACATTAGAACAGTGCATTGAATTAGGTATTAGGCTAGGATATAAAGAAGAACAACTTGCAGAATGGGCACAAAAGACACATTCAGAAAATATTGCACGAGAAGAAAGAGCAACGGCGAGAGAAGAGAAAAAGATTCAAGCAGAAAGAGAAGAGAAAAAGATACAGATGCAAATTGAGAAAGAAGAGAAAAAGATACAGATGCAAATTGAGGCTGAAGAGAAAAAGATGCAGATGCAAATGGAAGAGAAGAAAATGGAGCTTGAGGCCGCGACCAAACAAGCCCAATTAAATGCAGAGACACAGATAAAACTAAAACAAATGGAAATTGACTCCAACTTAGAAATGTCAGTAAACAAAATTAGAAGTAAAGAAGATGAACAAAAATACAACAAATATAAAGGCCTTGTCAAAGCGTTTTGTTCAGGAGATTCTATAAGCGCATACTTAGAGAACTTCGAGTGTTTGATGACTTACCATAAGGTCGCAAAAATCGACTGGTCATTTATTCTGATGAGAAATTTAGCATTAGAGCCCTTAAAAGTGATAGAGACAGTTCCACGAGATATGAGGAAAGATTATGATTATTTAAAGCAAAGAATACTCCAACATTTCTCACTAGATACAGCAGGCTATCAACTTCAGTTCTCAAAATTAGCCCCTCTACCTAATCAAACTTTCATTGATTACGTGTCTACTGTTCGGGATATTTGTACAAAATGGATAACCTCAGCAAAAACAAATAACAACCATGATAAACTGAAAGAGCTAATTAGCACAATTCCAACACTTTTTTCTAAATTTTTGAGACAAATGGATTGTAAAACTATCCAAGAAATAGAAACTAAGGGGAGCGCATATTTTATAGCGAACCGCGATATTTTCCAGTTAAATATGAGCCAAAATGAAACAGCTGCGGTTACAAACACCAAATACTCAAAACCAAATGAATATAAGTTCAAACAACGCTCTAAGTTCACAAAACCAGTCAAATGTCAGTATTGTCATCTGACACACGAAGAGTACGCGATGTGCGACAAATCACCAAATTATCCACATCATCTCCAAATGGTAGTGGAAAAACAAAAGAACAAAATGAACGCATATCAGAGAGCGGTTAAATGTTTTTTTTGCTCGAGCTATGGCCATTATTCAAAACTTTGTGATGGGAGAAAGATGTTGAAGCAGGCCAATGCCGCATTAATAGTCACAACCTCAGATGAAGAAAGTGAAAAACAGAACGAATGCGACATCCAGAATGAAGGTTCGAGTGAGTTAGGCAATGCAGTACAAATCATTGACACCATCACGGATAACAAATGTAACACCTGTAGAAAATTTCAGTTTGATACAACTTTGTTATGTGGCCACACAATCCCAATTGCTAACGAAATGGCCAACGCAGCCTTAACACCAACAGGCAAATTAAATTATGCAACAGGTTTTGTTAATAACAAACAATGTACATTAATACGCGATTCCGGAGCGACTCTTTGTGGAATAAGAGAACATTAGTTAGTGACAAAGACTACACACACAAATACGTAACGTGTCGCACATTCGCAGGCACGATCGAAAGATACCCCCTAGCACTTGCCGAAATTCTGACACCTTTTATATCAGGACAAGTGCTATGCGCAGTACTAGAAAATCCTGCCGCTGAAATCATCCTTGGGAATCTTCCCAACATAAGATCTTGCTCTGAAAAGGAAATCAGAGAATGGGAACAGATTAACTGTGTCCAAAAACCAAACAACGATTCCAAAGTGAAAAACCACGCGTGCTTGTCTCAAACTGCCAAAAGCACAAGGGAGACAACCGATGACGTAATTCGAAATGAATTCACAGAGGTGCAGAATACAGAGGCGGTCGAATCTTTCAAAGATACCATCAGATTAACACCTCGAACTGAGGACGCCATCGATCCACAAATTATTGAGCCTGTAAATGTGCAACAACACACACAACACACTAATATAGTAACGAGACAAACGACACACAAAACCCACACGGACCAACTTCAGGAGGCACTACAAATCATCTCACCTATTATTACCACCACCGAGTTTATAGAAGAACAAAAAGCAGATCCAACTCTTTCACAATATTTTCGGCTAGTAGGATTAAAGCCAAAATTAACCAAAAACGCTTCTTGGACATTTAGACTAAATAATAATGTTCTAACGAGATTATACACCAGAGACCAAACCACGATACAGCAAGTGGTTTTACCTCAGGCACATCGTGAGAAAGTGCTACATATAGCTCATGACTCACCTTTCGGAGGTCATATGGGTTACGAAAAAACCAGGGCCAGAGTCCTGAGTCAATTTTATTGGCCGAAATTTTGCCAAGACATAAAAACCCATTTTAAATCATGTGATACCTGTCAAAAACTGATCAAAAAAGGAAGAAACCCTACAGCAAACATTCAATCAACCACAACTGCATCGAGACCATTTCAAATCGTAGCGGTTGATTTAGTAGGTCCTCTGAACCACATCTCAAACAAAGGAAATAGATACATTTTTACACTTGTTGATTTATGTTCAAGATGGGCAGAAATGATTTCATTAAAATCTATCTCCTCTAAGGATGTGACGGACGTATTATTGCAGTTATTATCCCGTTTTGGCTTTCCGGAGAAGATAATATCAGATAGAGGAACACAATTCATATCTAATGCCACCCAATCGGTAACTAAGTTACTAGGCATAAAACAATGTTTTACTAGTCCCTATCGACCGGCCGCGAATGGAATCTGCGAAAAACTAAATGGGGACCTAAAACATATGTTATCCAAGGTGACAGCTGAAAATCCAGCCGATTGGGATATACTTCTCCCAACGGTGCTGTTCGCATACAGAGAAGTCCCACAATCAAGTACGGGGTTCTCTCCGTTTGAATTGATATATGGAGCTAACCCAAGAGGACCTCTCACTATTTATAGAGATTTAATATCACAACCCGTAAACACCCAATTACCAGTTTCCACCTATGATTTGGTCACTGATACCAGAGACAAAATCATTAGATCCTGTATACTGGCCAGAACATCATTACAGGAGAAAGGTTTTAGGTACAGGCAGTACGCCAACAAAGGGGCAAAAACGATTGTATTACAACCAAATCAAGATATTTTACTATTACTACCTGACAAGAGAGATTTACTATCAACCTCTTGGCAGGGACCATTTAAAGTTGTGAGAAGAATTTCGGAAGTTGACAACGAAATTTCTTTGAATGGAAAGTTGAAAATATTCCATGTAAATATGTTAAAACCATACTATTCTAGAAATGACAGTGACACGAACAAGCAGACGCAGATAACAGATAGCAATAACCAGACTGACAAGAATGACAACAGAAACGAAACGGCAGTTACCCGACTGAATGACACCCCGACAAACGAAGCATCGTTAACGACTCATTCTTGTGACAAAGAAGACGACGAAAATATACTCACAGTACCGACAATATGGGATAACGACAAGTACAACCAAGTTAACGACACATTGACAACTATTAGTCTCGACGACGACGACAATGACATTGAAGACAATTTACAAACAGTAGCGTCAGTAATAAATCAGACGGACTCAGACAATACAGAAAATCCAGTACCAATTATGAACGACGACAGTACTATGAATGACATACATATCTCTGACACTGTGACACAACAGCAGCGACAAGACATTTTGTCTCTTCTGAACGACTATAGAACTATCTTCTCAAACAAACCTGGACGGACTGACAAAATAACACACTCAATTGTGTTGACCGATCTAACACCGATCAAATGTAGACCATATCCGATTCCTTTACATTATAGAGCAAATTTAGATAAAGAAATGTTGGACTTAGAGAAAAATAGAATAATACAGAAATCTGTGTCCCAGTATTCTTCGCCAATTGTCCTGGTGAAAAAGAAGGACAAAACCATTCGTTTGTGCATAGACTATAGAAAATTAAATACCATAACCACGACAGATGCTGAGCCAATGAACAGCTGTGAAGACCTCATTTTAAATATGTCTCAATCATCCTTATTTTCTAAGCTTGATTTAGCTAAATGTTACTGGCAAGTACCACTAGATCCCTCTTCAATGCATATAACAGCATTCGCTACACCCCTTGGGCTGTACGAATGGAGATATCTTCCGTTTGGTCTCAAGAACGCTCCCGCCACATTTGTCAGGTTAACTAGACTGCTATTACACGGCATCAAGGACGTGCAATCTTATATTGATGATATATGTATCCATTCTTCAAACATGACTTCTCACTTACTTACTCTCCAACAAGTCTTTAACCAAATCTTTCTTTTTGGACTTACTATCAAACCTTCCAAGGTTGAAAAAGGCTATAAAGAGATAGACTTCCTAGGTCATAGGATTTCCGAAGGCAGACTATTGACAGATGATAAAATCGTATCAAAAATACTCAACCTAGAAGTTCCAACTACAAAGAAACAGGTTAGAAGCTTATTAGGTCTCATAAACTATTATGCCAAGTTTATACCAAACTGGGCAGAACTCACATCAGTTTTTTCTAATCTGTTGACAAAAGATCATCCAGAAAAGTTTTGTAAGAGTATCCGCTTAGAGGATGCAATGTGCAAATTGAAATCAATTTTTTCTAACCCACCAGTATTAAGATTACCAAACATAGATATACCCTTTATTCTAACCACAGATTCGAGTGCTATCGCAATTGGAGGGTGCCTGATGCAAGAATATCAAGGCACGAGACATCCGATACTCTACGTCAGCCGCAAGCTGAAAAAGGCAGAGATCCATTACTCCACAGTTGAGTTGGAGGCATTAAGTCTACTTTTTTGTATGCGTCGATTATCTAAGTTCCTCTTAGGTTCGCATTTTGTTGTTTTAACCGATAGTTCGCCACTGCTGGTACTTAAGCAAGGTGTTCCAAAGAACCATCGTTTGGAAAGATGGTGTCTTCTTCTCCAGGATTTCGACTTCGAAATCCGCCATATCAAGGGCACTGATAACATTATTGCTGACTTTTTATCACGGCAAACTAATGCACCAGCAGACGAACACTAGGCACATTAATTATTCGCCATACAAGAAGCTGTGATATTTTAGTCTGTGGCATAGAACACTGTACCTCTACACCGACTAGAGAACGTTCATTCAGAAGTATCAACGCCCAAATGAATAGGTTACGTATAACACCCCCGAAAATGAAACTTTGAGAACCCTATATTACCAATTACCAAGGCGTTAAAAACAATCCGAGCGATATATAATATCTGTGAAATGATTTCAACCAGTGAACTGACAGTCATCTGTAAAGATTAAGAACACTGCATACTCGCTATTGCTAAGAAACTTCGCAAACAGCCGGAATAGAACTACGTCGATTACAACATGCAAGGGACAGCTATATTAACTGTTAACATTGAGGGCACGACACACGGACAACAGGAGGACAACACACATCGTCGCTGCAGTTAGTTAGTTAGTTACTTAGTTAGTTAATTAAGTTACTATTAGGTAATATGTATATATTTTAACAAAAGACTATTTTGTATGAAAGACGTATGAATGACAGAATGAATGAATTAAATGAGAGAGCGATATACTGAGCGGACAAATTGTACGCAAAACGTATTTATTTTAATTTGTCTGCGTCTTCATGTAAAAATGTATTACCTGTCTAAATTGTTGATACATGTTTAATACATTACATCTAAGCGCCACTGTTTGGAATGCCCCGATCATGCATTACACACATTGGGGTAATTCATGACAAAGGATATCCCAACTCGTGACGCTTAGAGATAAACCACACAGTGAGCACACACGTTACACAAACTCAAAACTGAACACTAACAATTAAAATACAGTCACTTTATTAGAAACAGCAACATATCATTCAATACACAAACAAGCCAACAGGAACACGTAGTCAGATGTGATAAAACAACAGCATAACTACATATCCAGCATTATACAACATACGGAAGTAAATATGTATCGAAATACACACACAGGATAAGATTTGCAGGTGTACTTAAATAGCCAAGACATTTGTCTTGTTAAAACTCTCTCACACAGAGTTTTAATATCTTGGTATCATATGGATACTTGAGAAGGGCGCGGTTGTAAAAACAACTGGGAAACGTCACGGTACTTCGGTCAGATAAGCATGTTTAAGAACATAGAAGAGAGAGACCTCTTCAGCAATCATCTTAAAGTGGTGTATGGGAGAATACATGAGTTGGCGATGCAGATATGTAAGTTGCCAAGTTACTATCCACCAAACTACAAACACCGACTTTATGTGATACTGTGACAGAATTAGTACAGAACTAATTACCATAGAATAACCCATCAAAGCAGGGGGGAGGGGGACTCCTATCACAGCCTCACCTAAGGGCGGTACCAACATAAAAGAACGAGATACTGGCGAAGGGATAGAACTCCAATTAAAGGGAAAGAACCGAGTCACTCGAAGGCTCGAATAATCCCGAGCCTTCTCGAAGAAACGGTCAGTGTGTCCACAGCCACGTGGACACTGATGGGGCCCGCCGATTGCGGGGTCCACGAGAAACTCAGAGAGAGTTACCACCCGTGTCGGATTGCGACACGTGTGGAAGGACAGACACGGACTGGACATCGAGGAAGCAACAGGGCTTACCTTAAGGGGACTTGATAGTTGCAGACCCAAGTGTTTTAGGGGTCTTATACATATGTTAGATAGCTGATAGAGTTGTTGTGATAATCATGTTCATTGTAAACTCCTGTGATACGCAACTTGCTAATTGCTGGCTTGTGAAAACTCGCTTCGCCAGCGTACTGTAATATAAATGTAAATAAATGATGCTCGATTGTATCTGAACGGAGTTTGTTGCCTGTATGAGCCCGAGTTTCAATCCCCTAGAGATCTAGGACTGTGACATACAGTCAATGTCTCACCAAAGGTCACTTCCCATCAACCTTTAAAATCGCTAAAGTGTATCCTCATTTAAAAGCTGGTTCATTAGACGATTGTATCATGAGTAATTATAGGCCAATTTCCATATTATCCTCTCTATCCAAAACGCTAGAAAAGCACATCCAGAAAACAACAGTAGAGCACTTAGTTCGCCACAAACTAATAGCTGACAGTCAGTCAGGATTTCGGCCAAAATATTCCTGCCATACACAAACATGATAGAAAACTGGTATCAAAATATTAACAACAATACTCTATGTGGAACGATGTTTATAGACTTTAAAAAAGCATTCGATATGATAGATCATACTATCCTAATTAAAAAAGCTAGAAACAATGAAAGTAAGCTTTAATATAGTGACATTAATAAATTCATTCTTATTAGACAGAAAACAAGTAGTACCACATAATAAATCTCTATCCCAAGCTATTACCATTAGTATTGGAGTACCTCGGGGGTCTATACTTGGCCCTTTGTTATTTGCCATTTATATAAATGATCTTCCCTTATATCTGTCATCGTCCTGCGATTTATTTGCAGACGACTGCACAGTATATACAAACGCTATTGATCGTAATGTGCTAGAATTATCCTTGCAACAGGAAATAAATAGTGTAGTTAACTGGAGTCATGCAAACCGCATGCAAATTAACATTTCTAAAACAAAATCTATGTTAATAGGAGCGAGGCAAAGACTTCACACTCTAAACTCGCAGGGAACTCTTCAGCTGCACATTGGTAGCACACCTATAGAAAGTGTAACCGAGCACAAGGCACTGGGTCTTATCATAGATCAAAATCTATCCTTTAATTCCCATGTTCATGCTCTTGTTAAACAAATAGCCAAAAAAGTATACCAACTTGCCAAAATTAAAAACTTCCTCCAAGAAAACACAAAAAGATATTCTATACTTCCCACATACAAACACATATTGATTATTGCTCCACAATCTCGGATGGATGCTCCAAATCAATAACAAAACGCCTTTATTCGCTCCAGAAAAGGGCAGTGCGTCTAATCAATGGTGATAAGTTTACAGACAATTCTACCCTACATGAACGTCTTCAGTTACTGCCACTCCACAAACGCCTACTTTTTAATAAGGCTAAACTAACTCACAAAATCCTATTTCAAAATGCCCCAAGCAAGCTTTGGCCATTGTTTAAATATAATGCTAGACATAGTGAACGACTAAATATACTTCATGTCCCTAAACCTAGGATAGACTTATATAAAACAAGCTTAGCATACTCTGCCACTCAGTTGTGGAATAATCTTCCACAAGAAATCAAAGACACCACCAATCATTATACATACAGTCGCAACCTGTTTGAACACTACCTCAGAACAGTCTACATGCCCCCTTAAAAATAAAAAAACAGCAACAAAGACAATAATAATGGTAGATTATCTCGAACGACAACTAAAAAAATAACATTCCCATATGTGTGGCACATTACACCCGCCTTGGGTATTTATGATGCCCATGTTAAACATTGCCTCAACGAGTCATGTATTATTGATTATTTTTCATGCGTTTTAATGCTTATTGTTATTTTTTTGTCAAAGAATTGCTTCATAAGAGATGTTGAATGAAAGAATGTATGAGAGGAAATAGAGAAGAAGGGCAGAATGTCAGACGGGCCTGCGTGCCCAATTCTTAACCCTTTGAAAATAAAGATTTTCGTTCGTTCGTTCGTTCGTTCATTGTGTCACTAACTACCTACACGGACTCCTAGTCTACATTCTGACAGTAACTACCTACACCAGCTCCTAGTCTACATTCTGACACTAACTACCTACATTGACTCCTAGTCTACATTCTGACACTAACTACCTACACGGACTCCTAGTCTACATTCTGACACTAACTACCTACACGGACTCCTAGTCTACATTCTGACACTAACTACCTACACAGACTCCTAGTCTACATTCTGACACTAACTACCTACACCAGCTCCTAGTCTACATTCTGACACTAACTACCTACACGGACTCCTAGTCTACATTCTGACACTAACTACCTACATGGACTCCTAGTCTACATTCTGACAGTAATTACCTACATCAGCTCCTAGTCTACATTTCTGTCACTAACTAGTTAGTTAGTTAGTCGACAGATCATCCTCATTGCACATCGAACCATTCAGTCCATAAGTGCTCGGATCCCCTCCTCAGCAAATCCCGCAGCGTTTAGCGGCTAACGACGCCAGTTCTGTGTTGGTTTATCAATCTTCTTTGGCTTCCTGCGTAGTGTTCTTGTTTGGCCACACCTCTTTTAATTTGCTGCTCTCGCAGTCTGGCCATTGTTGTAGATTCACAGTCATCATTTGGTTCTCGCAAAAGTCTTACTTCTCGTAGAGCATTCAGAATGTCGGCCTGTTCCATGGCGCGTCCGCCCTCCACAGTAGCCTCACCTGCGAGCTTGTCAGCCCGCTCATTTCCTTGTACTCCCGCATGCCCTGGCACGAAGATGAAACTAATCTTTGCCAGTCGAGACCGCTCCAGAGGCAGCAACCATTCTCTTCGGATCGACCCCTCCTCTATCCTCTTGATCATGTTCATTGAGTCGCTAAGGAAACATGCCCTAGTGAATGTCTGTGTCTCGAGCCATGTTATTGATTTACTTACTGCCATGACTTCTGTCAAAGACTCGACCGCATCCCCTCCGCCAGGAAGAGCAGTCAATCTTGAAGAGACCAGGAGGTGATACGGTGCCCGAGGCAAGGGCAGGGAAGATGAGGTAACGTGAGATGGTAAAGCATTCCCTCATGAGACACGCAGGCGGTGTTCAGAGAGTTAACACTCTAATCACGATAACATCACGCCTCGTGGTAGCCACAGAGAAGTTGAGTATACACTCAACGTACCACGTCTGCCATCAGCGTGCCATGTGAGGCAACACGCATCAAGGTGAAGGTCAATCTGCGTGGTGTGTGACCACGGAATGAAAGATTGTCAGACGGGAGGACAGGACCTGTAGTGTGCACTTCGTTAGAGTAGCGATAGGGTTTCTTGTGTTTATTTGTGTAGAAAGTTAGCATAGGGGTTAGCAGCTCGTGATAGATAATACTGTGGCTTTAGGTTGTGTGTTTCAATAGCGACTGTTCACTGATTGTAGCGAGCCAACGGCAATAAAATGTACCATTTATTTTCCTCGCACACGACTTGCAAGTTGTCTTGTATGGTGTGCCAGAAGTACCCGATGATGCCTGTCAGTTGAGTTGTTGACAGGCAAGGGTAATTGTGGTGTCAAGAAGTGAAGCTTGAACGAAAAGTTCAAGCTAATCCACTCATCCACGGGCTCCAGACTAGGGTTTAATTTTTGTAGTAACGGTAATTTGTGCAGACAAGTGCAATTTGCAGGCTAGAAATGTGCCTATCGTGACGAAATAGTGTATAAATGTGCTTATAAAATGTTTATTTAATGAAATCATGTATTCTTCAAAGCTGTAAGTATTAATATTCTTATTTTCTTATATTGATTTATATATTTACCAATTTATTCTTGAAGAAGCACCAAACATGATTCAAAGCGGAGCGATACACTGTCAGCCGACAATATCGATTTTTGAAAACTAAAAATAGCGCTGCGCCTGTGACGTAGAATGATTGACAAACAGTTGTTCGGCGTCATTAGCATAAAGCAGTCAATTGTTTACAAGATCGCTTAGCGGCGGCTCGCCTGAATCTGTGCTTTATATTATTTATTATTTGTTTATTTAAATTACTAAATGAATATATTTATTTATTTAAACATTATTATGTTATTTATATTTATTTAAAAGCAGTTATTCATATTTTTGGTTCTATTTTCCCTGTTTATCGTCACGAGGGAACTATTTTCGGCCAAGCATACGAGACTTGGCTGCACAACGCTTACAGAAATTAACTAGGTTAAGTAACGAAAGGCAATTACTGTTTAGAACAAAGACAGGACAGTGACATTAAATTTAATTAATACATGTTCTAGTTGTTCGTGAGTCTGTCATTGTCTAAGTCATTGTCCTTAGTTGTCGGGTAAATCATATCGTGCAGTAGACGTGTTTACTGCTGCCCTGCATATCAGAGGGCAAATAACAACTGGGTACATACGCCGGTGGGCCAAATATAGTGTCCTACTTACGAAACGTGTCTCCACCCCAAAGTACCAAACAAGGTGACCTATGTCAACGGAGTTCCGTTCCCTGATTCTCGGGAACATTAAGTTGAGTATACCTATATTTTTGGCATGCAATGTGATTAATAGTGCATCTCTTTTTCAGCTTGTGATACACTATCATATTTTTGTGCTCTGATTTTCCAACATTAAAATTTTGTTCAGCATATAAACTGGAAATAAAATTAATATTCCTTAATGAGCAACAAATAGATAGCATCATAGATAAATAGGTAAATAAACAAATCAGTGTAGGTCAACTCGACTTAAATTACTAAACAGCATGGCTACGTTAGCCGATTTTATAAAAGCAGGTAAAGATTTACAATACACAGGTAAGGAACTAGAAGAATATGCTGATAGGAAATTTAAAGAATTAAAAGATGCGGAGAGAGATGAACGCGCACGAGATAGACAACAACAAAGGGAAAAAGAAGAACGAGATAGACAACAACAAAAGGAGAAAGAAGAACGAGATAGACAACATCAAAAGGAGATGGCTCAACTAGCTGAGATAACAAAACAAAAGCAGCTAGAAGATGACAAACAAGTTAAACAACAACAATTACAATATGATAAGGAGATAAAACAAAAACAATTAGATCAAGAGAAAGAATTAAAACAAAAGGAATTAGATCTAAAGCAAAAAGAGATAGATGAAATGGCAAGAGTTAAAGAAAAACAAATTCAAGTAGAATCAGAGACACAATTAAAGATGAAAAGCATGGATGTAGACTCACACGCAGAGATCTCTGCCACTAAACTAAGAAGTCAACAAGAGGAAAATAAGTTCAACAAATACAAAAATATTATCAAACCATATTGTAAAGAGGACTCCATATCTGCCTGGACAGAGAATGTAGAGTATCAATTTAAATATCACCAAGTTCCTTTAGAGATGTGGGCTCCTATTTATATGAAGAATCTGAGTGGTGAGCCCCTTAAAGTAATAGAATCTATACCAATTGACCTTAGATCTAACTATCAATACATCCATGACAGGATTATGCAGCACTTTTTACTTGATGCCCCTGGGTATCAGGTTCAATTCTCAAATTTAAAACCTAAACCTAGTGAAACCTTTATTGATTATGTTTCAAATGTACAGAGTGTACTAGACAGGTGGCTTAAAGCAGCTAACATAGGAAAAGACTTTGATAGATTAAAAAACTTAATAGCTATGGATAAGGTAATATCCACCATACCTTCTCCTTTTGCTAAATTTTTACAGCAGGCAGACATTGAGAACATCCAGCAATTTGAAAAAAAAAGGTTCAGCATATTTTTCTTCCAACAGAGATATTTTTAAAACTTCAAATGACTCTGAGATAGTTTCCTTTGTGAAAGACCAACCAAAAAACTATCAGAGTAACAGAAAACCTTTTCAGAAGTATGACAAGAAAGACAGGAAAGTGTCCAAATGCATGTATTGTCAACTTATGCACGACACTTATTCGATGTGCGACAAATCGCCGAATTATCCGGCGCATCTTGAAAATGTTATCAAGAAGCAGCAAAGCAAAAGATCTGCATACAGGCGTGCAATCAAATGTTTTTTTGTTCCAGTTTTGGCCATTATTCTAATAAGTGCCTTGGCCGCCAACGTTTAAAAGCTAACAATGCTATTTTGATTGACACCTCTTCAGATAGTGGTAGTGACAATGAGTGTGAGGTTGAAAGTGACTTACCTACTAACCAAGCAGAAGATGTGTGTGGTGCAAACGATATGTTAAGCTTTGACAGCTGTGAACGATGTCACCAATTCCATGCAGACGGAAAACTAGAATGTGGACATACAGTACCATTCTCATCTGAGAATGTAAATGCAGCATTAGCCTCCAGAGGCAGTTTAGTGTTCCACAATGCAATGGTCAATGACGTACCATGCCAATGTTTGCTGGACAGCGGCAGCACTCTTATTGGTCTTCGAAAAGAACTAGTGAGTCCGGGTGATTACACAGGTGACACTGTGAAATGCCGAACCTTTTCGGGTAACGTTGAAATTTACCCTTTGGTAAAAGCCCGTATTGATTCTCCTTTTCTTTCCGGTACCTTTACTTGTGCAATACTGAACAACCCTTGTACTGACTTAATTTTGGGGTGCTTACCTCAATTGAAACAATGTACTAGTGAGGAAATAGTTGCATGGGAGAAATTAAATGCAGCTAATGCAACAACAAGAGCAGACAGTGTGAAACATCAAGACACACTACAAGATGAGAGACTACTGTTGCTTTCTCCAACTGGCACAGATGACACCAGCAGACAGAAATTTATAGAACAGCAGAAAGCTGACCCTAGTGTGTCTCCATACTTGAAATTATTAAAAGATAAAGCCAAAGTGACCAAAAATGCTTCATGGTTCTTTAGACTTAATAATGGCATTTTAACTAGATATTATACTACTGGTAACCATGAGATTCAGCAAACGGTGTTACCTGAACAACATCGTCTAACTGTGCTAAAGATTGCACATGAGTCACCGTTTGCTGGTCATCTTGCATATGATAAAACCAGGGCCAGAATTCAGGCTCATTTCTATTGGCCAGGTTTTTGCAATGATAAAAAATTATTTTGTCGGTCTTGTGATGTCTGTCAACAATTAGTACGCAAGGGTAAACATCCTACAGCTGAAGTACAACCTTCTACACTGGCCTCCAGGCCATTTGAGAGTGTGGCGGTAGATATTGTTGGACCCCTGAATCAGGTGTCCAGCAAAGGAAATCGCTTCATATTGACAATGGTCGACCTATGTACAAGGTGGGTTGAGGCAGTAGCTTTGAAGTACATCACCTCCAAAGACGTTGCCAATGTATTTCTACACCTGTTCTCACGATTCGGATTCCCACGGACCATTTTATCCGATCGTGGAACTCAGTTCATATCGGCTGCAACGCAAGCCCTTACAAAAATGTTAGGTATTAAACAACATTTTACGACAGCATACCATCCAGCCAGCAATGGAATAGTAGAGAAAATTAACGGTGACCTAAAGCATATGCTGGCTAAGGTGACAGCAGAAAACCCAGCTGATTGGGATACACTGTTACCAACAGTGCTGTTCGCCTATCGGGAGATTCCCCATTCAAGCACGGGTTTCTCACCGTTTGAATTAGTTTACGGGGCTAACCCACGTGGACCCCTAACCATTTACCATCAGGTAATAACTGATTCTATTGAAATTCCGATCCCTAAAACACCTTATGAAATGGTGACAGAAACACGAGACAAGATCATGAAATCGTGTGTTATAGCTAAGGCAGCTTTGGAGAGGAAGGGTCAAATCTACCGCCAATATGCCAACAAAGGGGCAAGAACAATTGAACTTGAACCAGATCAAGACATACTCTTGCTACTTCCAGACAAAAGAAATTTATTATTAACCTCATGGCAAGGGCTATTCAAGGTGGTACGTAGAATTTCAGATGTTGACTATGAAATATCAATAAACGGACACTTAAAGATATTCCATGTCAACATGTTGAAACCTTACTTTTCAAGACACGAAACAGAAGTAGTGACAGACGAACAGAGTGCACCAACACCTAGTGATCAGACGACAGACATACACAACGCAACTACACTAGTTAGCGAGACTGGCAGTTCCGACAATGGCAATACACCTAGTGAGTTAACAGAATACGCACTCAGTACCACCACTGTACTGAATCAGGTAGACGACGACGGAATGGAACTACCTGTTCCCATTGTAGACAAAACTGCGACAGGGGACAGTATACATATAGATCAGGGACTAACAGACATTCAACGACGACAATTAGTGGAATTAGTTACTGAATACAAAGACCTATTCTCTGACATCCCAGGTAGGACGGACAGAATCGAACACTCCATTCTTCTTTCGGACTCTAAGCCTATCAAATGCAGGCCGTACTCAATCCCACTCAGCTATAGGGAAAATCTAAATAAGGAAATTCTTAATTTAGAAGCTAGTGGGATTATCCAAAAGTCTACATCTGAGTACTCTTTTCCAATCGTCCTAGTTAAGAAGAAGGATTCCACAATTCGTCTGTGCGTAGACTATCGAAAACTCAATAACATCACTAAGATCGACGCAGAACCTATTCCTTCCTGCGAAGATCTTATCTTGGACATGTCTACTTCAAAAATCTTTTCAAAACTAGATCTTACTAAGGGATATTGGCAGGTCCCTATGCAGCCTCAATCTATGCATCTTACTGCGTTTTCAACCCCTTTAGGACTATACGAGTGGCGGTTTCTTCCTTTCGGACTTCGAAATGCTCCTGCCACTTTCGTACGCTTAACTAGAGATCTATTACATGGAGTGACGAATACTGTGACCTATATAGATGATATATGTGTCCATACTGAAGACTGGACAACACACTTACTGAAACTGAGACATGTCTTTGATAGGTTGCGACTCTTCGGTCTCACTGTCAAACCGAGCAAAGTTGAATTAGGCCTAAAAGAAATTGAATTTTTGGGTCATGTCATCTCTCAAGGTCAACTGAAGACTGACAATAGGATTATTACAAAAATTATGAATCTGACCATTCCTACCACGAAAAAACAGGTCAGAAGCCTTTTAGCATTAGTAAATTACTATAGTAAATTTATTCCAAATTTAGCGGAAATTACAAGCGTATTTTCCAATGTTTTAAAAGCATCTGTAAAATTGGATGTGAAAGATGCATTATTAATTTCTGCAGTGTCAAAATTGAAAATTCTTTTTAGTAATGTTCCAATCCTCCGCTTGCCTAACCCTAGGCTCGTTTATTATCTTAGGACAGATGCCAGCAGGATCTCCATCGCTGCAGTACTAGGCGAATTCTATGAGGGCATCTTCCATCCGATTTGCTACGTGAGCCGTAAGATCACACCTACCGAGTCCAGATATTCGATATCAGAGTTGGAAGCCCTAAGCGTCATCTATGCGGTGAGAAAGCTCCATCGATATTTGGCGGGTGTGCACTTCATCGTCCAGACCGACAATTCTCCCATCACGGTCATCCAGAGTGGTGTGCATCGAAATGACCGGATATACAGGTGGTCTCTTATTTTACAAAACTATACATTTAGTATAGAACATATCAAGGGTAAGGACAATATTCTGGCTGATACCCTTAGTAGACCATCTGGGGTAGAAATACCTGAGATCCCATATATATAAATGTAGAGTGATAGTTAGTACATGAATATATTATATTATTCTATGTAAAATAGGTTACATATACATCGACATTATGTGCTTAATCATGTACCAAGAACAGTGAACTATCATGTGTCCGTAGACATCAAGTGAAGAACTGTGCTGCAAAACGTAGAGATCACCGTGTGAACTAGGACAGCTCATTTCCAACTAAGCTCCATTCCGGTGTATCATGTATATGAAACGCAGAAAACAGTGTCAGAACAGTGCTTAATTACAGACACGAAAAGACGAGCTACGACACCAGCGAACTCTACAAGTGCACTAACAATAGAACACTATGATGACTGTGCAATGTATTTCAGATACCCAGGCAAAGTGTGTAGATATATTATGCCTATACAACCATTGTACATACATGAAGGCAACTACTAACCTGTGGAAACCGAATACTATGTATATAAACTTATTGTGATATGTAATATAATATTGTAAGATAGTAATAAAGTAGAGGTAGGTTAAGAAATATAATAGTTCTCATTTATTTTAATAGTGCAGTAGTACAGTAATTAACCCATTTACTTAGCTTAAAATTAAATTAGAATATTAGTTTAGACATAAGAATAGTTTATTACAAGTTAAATTAAATTTATGATATGAATAGTACCATTTAGATTGTTATATTTCACTTAGTTTCATTTTAGTTTAGTTTATTCCATCTTAATGAAACCATACCATCTTTCAAATATTACCATTTATTAGTATCATCATTTGACATCATAATAGATTAAAAAGAGTAGATAAGGTAACATACATCATTTACACCATTTAGATTAAGAACATCACTCATATAATTCCTTTGTGCATTTAAAAACATTATTTAGCATAGTATTTAGAAAAGTACATAAGTTGTGTTCACATCATCCATGTAATTAAGGTACATAACTCACATCACAACAATTACATTTAAATAGTTAGATTACATCCCTTAGATTAGAGAAAAATAAGAAGTAATATAAACATATCATATAATTAACATAACAAATTTAATAAATTTAGGAAACACATTAAATACTTAATTATAGAATTATGATTAGTATGTTAGAATATAGAGTTTTATGTTAGTATAATATAGTGTGATAAGATCAAGGGGGCAAACCATCAACCCTTTCTCATCAATGTAAATATACTGTAAATACATGACTCGTGCAGCGACTTTCGCACAGTCATGGGGCTCAACTAGCTTAAACTGAGCCAAACCTGTACAGTGTCACTCCAAGGTTTTTAATTAATCGGAAGAATTAGTGTGGAAGGATAAAAGATGTGTGACAGAATTAAGGGTGAAAGGAGTGTGACAGAAGTGTGAAAGCGAGGGCGAAGGGAAAATAGACGGGAGAGAGTGACATCAGTCAGCGAATTCTTCTGCTGTCTGGCTCGACTTTTAATATTTGTCTGTGTTAATGTTGGTTTTCGTTATTGAAAATGTGCTAATGTGATTGTGTTGTCGGTAATATAGTTTACAACTTAGATTAAAGTATTTTGAGTTTCATAGCAAGGGAATGTAGTCACGAATGAGTGTTATACACCTATTTATGGCCACATTTAACCAAATTATGACACTTAAAAAACTAACATACATACACATAGGAATTAGAAACATAGATTAGAAGTTAGATTAGTAGATTAATTACATCCAAACACACAAACAACCAGAAAAACAAACATATAAATTACATACACTTTTTCTAGATCAAATGGAGATAACTTCAGGTCAGGGGACATAATAGACAACGAAAAACTAACTTAACAGTGAAATAATACTTTACACGCGGAAGCGATGTAGGTAAAGCCTGTCGCACACACTCTTGTATAATGGTTGTTAAATATTATATGGGGGACATGAAGCAATTCATGTGTTGACCCTAAGAAAGTCAACTTTGTATGGGTAGTAAGTTAATTTACTATGTGAGGGCAGGTCTTATAAGACAACGGTCCGGTTCAGACATACCTCTAATAAATATAATATAGCATGTGAGAAAGGGCTCACGCCAACCAGTCAAGTTTGTGGCGATTGCCAGTAGCCAAGTAAAGTTTTGCTACACTGTGACAACAGTCAGTAGAAGTCTATTAGAGTGCCCAAAGCCAGGTTGTCTAGAGTCTTTGACAAAAAAATTAGACATTAAATTTTTTTAGAAACCTCTTGCGTCACAACCAATGAGTGAAAGTTGATGACGCAACACAGGAGGGGCGGGTGTGTGTCAAAGACTCGACCGCATCCCCTCCGCCAGGAAGAGCAGTCAATCTTGAAGAGACCAGGAGGTGATACGGTGCCCGAGGCAAGGGCAGGGAAGATGAGGTAACGTGAGATGGTAAAGCATTCCCTCATGAGACACGCAGGCGGTGTTCAGAGAGTTAACACTCTAATCACGATAACATCACGCCTCGTGGTAGCCACAGAGAAGTTGAGTATACACTCAACGTACCACGTCTGCCATCAGCGTGCCATGTGAGGCAACACGCATCAAGGTGAAGGTCAATCTGCGTGGTGTGTGACCACGGAATGAAAGATTGTCAGACGGGAGGACAGGACCTGTAGTGTGCACTTCGTTAGAGTAGCGATAGGGTTTCTTGTGTTTATTTGTGTAGAAAGTTAGCATAGGGGTTAGCAGCTCGTGATAGATAATACTGTGGCTTTAGGTTGTGTGTTTCAATAGCGACTGTTCACTGATTGTAGCGAGCCAACGGCAATAAAATGTACCATTTATTTTCCTCGCACACGACTTGCAAGTTGTCTTGTATGGTGTGCCAGAAGTACCCGATGATGCCTGTCAGTTGAGTTGTTGACAACTTCCATGGTCAGGCTACTTGTGGTTTCAGTAAAAGCACCAGAGTCCTCCTTCACAATTCTCCCTCCGGCCCGAGCTGTAAAGGCCCATGAGCTTCTCACATGTCGGACGACCGACCCATCTGTGTAGATGACCGCGTCACCGTCTAGCGAATTCTCGAAAATCAACGCTTGTACTTCAGCCTCAACAGCAGCCGGATTTTCTTGTCTGCATTTTCTGTATCTGTCACTAACTACCTACACGGACTCCTAGTCTACATTCTGACCGTAACTACCTACACCAGCTACTAGTCTACATTCTGTCACTAACTACCTACACCTGCTCCTAGTCTACATTCTGACACTAACTACCTACACGGACTCCTAGTCTACACTCTGACAGTAACTACCTACACCTGTTCCTAGTCTACATTCTGTCACTAACTACCTACACCTGCTCCTAGTCTACATTCTTACACTAACTATAAGGGGCGTTCATTTGAAATCCGTTCGTGCCGCACCGCGCGTAATTGCGTATGTTGAACATGATCATGTCATGATCATGTGATAAGTACTGACCAATGAATAAAAGAGCACGTGCTTATCGTCCCATGATGTATAGGTTCTGTTTCTGACCGTTGAGAAAATGGCCGTGTTGGTAAAAAAAATCCGTCCAAAGAAGCTCAAAGAGTGGTGATCAGTTTCTTTCATTTGAATGATGCCGACCAGGGGACATTCATCGAAGAATGCAGGCAGCGTACGGTAACAAATGTGTGTCAAAAATAACAGTGACAGACTTGCCACGAATGTTTCGGAAAGAACGTCAGTTCACGACAGATCTTCCAATGCCGGGTCAAGCGCATATTGGTGCAAATGAAAAAAATATCGCCAAAATTGATGCAGCAGTACAGATGAACCGTTGTCGAATCATACGTTCTCTAGCGAAAGAATGTTATGTGTCAAGTGGGACAATTCGAAAGGTCGTTCGTAAGAAACTGCAATATCGGAAGGTGTGTTCACAGTGGGTACCACGGATGTACCACGGTTTGAACCACTTGCTGCGTTACAGAGTGGAAGGTGATGCATTTCTCTTCTGCATAGTGGCAGGCGATGAATCATGGTGTCACCACTTTGAGCCGAGCAGTAAACGAGAGAGCATGCAATGGAAGCATGCTGGATCACCAAAAGCCAAAAAATTTAAGTTACAGGTTTCCGCTGGTAAGGTTATGCTGAGCGCATTTTTTTTTACCATGAAGGGCTATTGTTAGCCGACTTTAAAGAACCTGGTGTCAACATGGTCTCTACCCACTAATTGCAAACACTAGACAAGCTGCACAAAGCCTTCAAGAACAAACGACCCGGCATGCTTTCTCGCGGTGTGATTTTGTTGCACGATAATGCTCGTCCGTATGTCGCAAAGATTTTGCAGGAAGCATTAGCAAGGAAGAAGTGGGAAATTCTGCAACATCCTGATTTGTCACCATGGAATTTTCATTCGTTCGGGCGTCTAAAAAAAAGCTCTCAAGGGGCAACGATTTCACACAGATGCAAACTTAATGAACGCGATATACACTTGGTTCATTGAGCAACCACAATCCTTTTTTTTTTTTTTTTTTTTTTTTTTTGCGGACGGCATTCGCCGCCTACCAATTCAATGGGATGCTTGCCCGAATACCTATGGCGACTTCTTCTGACGAACCCATGGTGCATAATTCATTCAAAATGATTGCTTTGTTTAATTCTAACACACCTGCTAATGTTTCCTTCACGCTATTGTAATAAAGCCATTAAAACGGGTTTCAACTGAACGTCCCTAATACCTACACGGACTCCTAGTCTACATTCTGAAACTAACTATCTACACCAGATCCTAGTCTATATTTTGGCACTAACTACCTACACCAGCTCCTAGTCTACATTCTTACCTAACTACCTACACCAGATCCTAGTCTACATTCTTACCTAACTACCTACACCAGATCCTAGTCTACATTCTTACCTAACTACCTACACCAGATCGAAGTCTATATTTTGGCATTAACTACCTACACCAGATCCTAGTCTACATCTTACCTAACTACCTACACCAGATCCTAGTCTATATTTTGGCACTAACTACCTACGCCAGCTCCGAGTCTACGTTCTTACCTAACTACCTACACCAGATCCCAGTCTATATTTTGGCACTAACTACCTACACCAGATCCTAGTCTAGATTCTGGCACTAACTACCTACACCAGATCCTAGTCTAGATTCTGGCACTAACTATCTACACCAGCTCCTAGTCTATATTCTGACACTAACTACCTACACGGACTCCTGGTCTACATTCTGGCACTAACGACCTACACGGACTCCTGGTCTACATTCTGGCACTAACGACCTACACGGACTCCTAGTCTACATTCTGTAAGTTACTACCTACACGAGCTCCTGGTTTACATTCAGGCACTAACTACTCAAACAGAAACCATGAATTAAACATCCTTTACGAGCAACTGGTGGCAGTTATAAAAAGTACACATACACCGTCACCATTTCTGAATTAAAATGATCGGCACAAGACATACATCTATGGGATGGAATGGTAAACACGTCTGCAACAGCTACAGAGTCTACGACGCACGAAGATGAAAATGAATATGTGCGGAATTAGTCCCCTTGATGATGCGACAGTCAGTGTTATCAGGGTCTCCGTGACACAGCCGCCTGCCTCGCGCTGTGAAGGTTGTGAGTTCGTTTCTCGAATCTCGTCGTTCAGACTACAAATGCAACTTTCCCAGAGACTCCAGGGGCACATGGCTGGAGCTACGGAGTTCGTGCTTTGTGTCATGTTCTCGACAAGAGGCTTGCCCTTCTGCAGAAAGAGAAAGAGAGAGAGAGAGAGAGAGAGAGAGAGAGAGAGAGAGAGAGAGAGAGAGAGAGAGAGAGAGAGAGAGAGAGAGAGACCGAGCCAGACGGGATAAACCTCGGAGCAATGAAGTGAACCCTGTGGACTGTAGTACTTTAGTGAGTAATATGATAGGCCCGTCTCGCAACCAGGATACAGGAAGAAAGTGGAAGCAAGTGGAAGCAAATAGAAGTATTTCCTGTTATAAAGTATAATGCTTGACCACTCGCAGGGGCATATCATTACAGTAAGGGTACTAGAACATGTTCAGAGATATTAGCGCAGACTTCAAACTATTTACTGGTTTCTAGAATCACGTGGAATTACTATATGCCTTTTGACTTCTCTGTCCAAACACTGACAGACCAAAATATGCTTTATTTAAACAAGAGTGGTCGGGAGGGTGTGGTTGTTAAGGAGTAACAGACTTTCAGCTTCAAGCAGGGGAGTACCGGAGAAATATGCCACGTTAAATATAAATTGAGGTCAAGTTGTTTTCCACTTCATACTTCTTGTTATCGATTTCTCTCTCTCTCTCTCTCTCTCTCTCTCTCTCTCTCTCTCTCTCTCTCTCTCTCTCTCTCTCTCTCTCTCTCTCTCTCTCTCTCACTCTGTGTGTGTGTGTTTTCTTTTTTTTTTCACAGTTGTCCAGTTCTAGAATGAGAAACCCCGTGGCTGCACAAATGATGTGATTAAATTTGTCTTGTTCTCAGTTGTCATTTCTTCACTGCTGTGTTTTATTGTTCTCGGTTGTAATTTCTTTACGACTGTGTTTCGCTGAACTCAATTCTCATGTCTTTATTACTGTGTTTTGCTGCAGTCAATTCTCATTTCTTGACTGTTTGGAAAAGGTTTTATTTACTATGGCATGTGTATTTGTAGTTAGGTGTATCGCAATTCACGTGATACATATACAGTTCATGGAACATGGGCGGCGCAGTTGTGGCTCTATACGTCCACCCGGATACTACTATAATAGCGGCGCCAGCCACAGTGAGATGTCCGACTCAACATAGTTTGTGTGTAACTACGGAGCACCATCTAGAGCACCATTTCTGAAAACCCGAATCCGCACACAGTTTGCACCTTCCGTTGTTGGTAGATGTTCTTGCACATATGATATATGTTCTGTTGTTGGTCGATGTTCTAACATCTAGTATACATGTTCTGTTGTTGGTGGGTGTTCTAACATCTAGTATACATGTTCTGTTGTTGGTGGGTGTTCTAACATCTAGTATACATGTTCTGTTGTTGGTGGGTGTTCTAACATCTAGTATACATTTTCTGTTGTTGGTAGATGTTCTAACGTCTAATATACATGTTCTGTTGTTGGTGGGTGTTCTAACATCTAGTATACATGTTCTGTTGTTGGTGGGTGTTCTAACATCTATTATACATGTTCTGTTGTTGGTGGGTGTTCTAACATCTAGTATACATGTTCTGTTATTGGTAGATGTTCTAACATCTAGTATACATGTTCTGTTGTTGGTAGATGTTCTAACATTTAGTATATATGTTCTGTTGTTGGTAGATGTTCTAACATCTAGTATACATGTTCTGTTGTTGGTAGGTGTTCTAACATCTAGTATACATGTTCTGTTGTTGGTAGATGTTCTAACATCTAGTATACATGTTCTGTTGTTGGTAGATGTTCTAACGTCTATTATACATGTTATGTTGTTGGTAAATGTTCTAACGTCTATTATACATGTTCTGTTGTTGGTAGATGTTCTAACGTCTATTATACATGTTCTGTTGTTGGTAGATGTTCTAACATCTAGTATACATGTTCTGTTGTTGGTAAGTGTTCTAACATCTAGTATACATGTTCTGTTGTTGGTAGATGTTCTAACGTCTATTATACATGTTCTGTTGTTGGTAGGTGTTCTAACATCTAGTATACATGTTATGTTGTTGGTAAATGTTCTAACGCATATGATGCACCATCTTCTGTTGTTAAATCGTCTAACATCTCTATGCGACAGATATTCGCCTTGGCTAAAGAAAGTCGAATGTACTTAAAACACTCGACTACATCACAGATGATCACCCCGACTTAATAACTTGTTTCCGCTTCAGAATCTCGGCTTGATTACAGGCCCTCACTTTGTCTACAGTTACACGCCTTGACTACATATTCTCGCTTTCACAAAGGCAAATGGACATTGTTTTTACAAAAATGGAGAGTTTAGCATGAGAATGGAAGACGAGGTTGTGCCGGCAGCCTTTCCATTGCTGAAAGACAGCACAATCAGACTTGTTGTGTTTGTGTTAGAGCAAGCTTCGAAACGTAGGAGCTGGCATGTTCCAGGTGGGGTGGCTAGGATCGATCGAAAGGACGGAGACTGCAAGAATATCATGGATTTTCTGCTCAGGACATGCTGGTTTTCGGAGGAATGAACAGGCTGATTGGCTGTTTCTGTCACTCTGGGTGCACAGCTACTTTATGATAAAGATGATGTGATGAAGGCTCTCTGGGATATGGTGAAGAGTGCAGCAGAGCAGACGAGTATCCATATCTGGAAAGACTGGCCAAAAAGGGAGTGAGCAGAGGGCCTGGACATAACTTAGATCATTGAGGGGAAAGCCAGGCTGAACTGCAATCACATTGTTACAGCATTGGCACTCTTCCGTAGCTTCAGCAGAGGGAGCGGAGCATATTTGGGCATGTCTTGTGTGTAATGAAGGTGATGTCTATATTCAGTATCCATTTAGCATTTAGCAATTCACAACAGACGTTCGCCATAAATAAGGATTTACGCTTTGACTACTGATGTTTGCTCAGAAAGCAGAGACTCCAGCTGAATAAATGTATATGCCCTGACAACACGTTTGTCCACACTACAGATTAAATAAATTAGCTGACATCACTGATTTTCAACTTGACCATACATACTCTACCAGAGTGGCCTCCAAATGCTTCCTTATTTGTTTGCATGCGTTCCGTGATTCACTGTCATACAGCATGAAAGATGAGTTGAGTCAAGACCCGACATCACATCAGTCTGGACATTACCATACCTTCTCCAATCTCGTCTATAACAGCCAGCGAAAAGTCTCAAATACTAATCTCGTCTGTAACAGCCAGCGAAAGGTCTCAAATACTAATCTCGTCTGTAACAGCCAGTGAAATGTCTCAAATACCAATCTCGTCTGCAACAGCCAGCGAAAAGTCTCAAATATTAATCTCGTCTGTAACAGCCAGCGAAAAGTCTCAAATACTAATCTCGTCTGTAACAGCCAGCGAAAAGTCTCAAATACTAATCTCGTCTGTAACAGCCTGCGAAAAGTCTCAAATACTAATCTCGTCTATAACAGCCAGCGAAAAGTCTCAAATATTAATCTCGTCTGTACAGCCAGCGAAAAGTCTCAAATACTAATCTCGTCTGTAAAGCCAGCGAAAAGTCTCAAATACTAATCTCGTCTGTAACAGCCAGCGAAAGGTCTCAAATACTAATCTCGTCTGTAACAGCCAGTGAAATGTCTCAAATACCAATCTCGTCTGTAACAGCCATCGAAAGGTCTCAAATACTAATCTCGTCTGTAACAGCCAGCGAAAAGTCTCAAATACTAATAGTACCGTCTGAGTATGTGTCTGGCCTGTCTTCCAGGCTTTGATTGTCGGTCACTCCCTGCAGCACTATTCTCTCCAAGCAGTGATAATCTACCTACCCGTCATTCTGTACTTTACACACGATTTCAAACGGCCCCGACCACATCTGCCATATCATGCACCAATACCGCACCAGGGGTGTAGATCCAGCCAATATGTCCGCCTCATCATTTCCTACCACACCATTATATACTTGAGAAACAATCCAATAGATGCTCTCTATTTTGTATTGTTGAATGGAAGCATACCGCTCTGCCGGAATAAAGGCCTTCTTCAATTTTCTCATCTTTCTTTGTGAGTCAGTTACAATCACTACAAGCATGTGCTGTTTGTCCCCCAACCAGCGAAACGCCGTCGTGACTATTTCCAGCTTCATTATCAGAATATATGTTGTGGTATCATATGTCAGACTCTCCTGTAGCAATCGCCGTCCACCAATCTTTGTCTACTTGTCCACATATATTCCATTTGACCAAAGATACTCGACTTGAACAGAGATACTCCATTAGACCACAGATACTCCACTTGACAACATATACTACTCTTGACCACACATATCCCACATGATCACATATGCTCCACATTACCATATATATTCCATTTGAACATTGGTACTTGACTTTTGTTGCCCAACACATACTGCAAATCGAAGTGAACATCAAGACATTTTATCACAGAACACGTGGAACTGTGTGCACATATAATCAATACCGTGTGTGACACAAGACTGCGGCGTGTGCAAGTATCAATAAAGTGTGTGACACAAGACTGCGGTGTACAAGTATCAATAAAGTGTGTGACACAAGACTGCGGCGTGTGCAAGTATCAATAAAGTGTGCGACATAAGACTGCGGCGTGTGCAAATATCGTCAATACAGTATGTGACACAAGACTGTGGCGTGTGCAAATATCGTCAATACAGTGTGTGACACAAGACTGTGGTGTGTGCAAATATCGTCAATACAGTGTGTGACACAAGACTCTGGCGTGTGCAAATATCGTCAATACAGTGTGTGACACAAGACTGTGGCGTGTGCAAATATCGTAAATACAGTGTGTGACACAAGAATGTGGCGTGTGCAAATCTCGCCAATACAGTGTGTGACACAAGACTGTGGCGTGTGCAAATATCGTCAATACAGTGTGTGACACAAGACTGTGGCGTGTGCAAATATCGTCAATACAGTGTGTGACACAAGACTGTGGCGTGTTCAAATATCGTCAATACAGTGTGTGACACAAGACTGTGGCGTGTGCAAATATCGTCAATACAGTGTGTGACACAAGACTGTGGCGTGTGCAAATATCGTCAATACAGTGTGTGACACAAGAATGTGGCGTATGCAAATCTCGCCAATACAGTGTGTGACACAAGACTGTGGCGTGTGCAAATATCGTCAATACACTGTGTGACACAAGACTGTGGCGTGTGCAAATCTCGCCAATACAGTGTGTGACACAAGACTGTGGCGTGTGCAAATTTCAATACAGTGTGTGACACAAGACTGTGGCGTGTGCAAATATCAATACAGTGTGTGACACAAGACTGTGGCGTGTGCAAATATCAATACAGTGTGTGACACAAGACTGTGGCGTGTGCAAACATCAATACAGTGTGTGACACAAGACTGTGGCATGTGCAAATTTTAATACAGTGTGTGACACAAGACTGTGGCGTGTGCAAATATCGTCAATACAGTGTGTGACACAAGACTGTGGCGTGTGCAAACATCGTCAATACAGTGTGTGACACAAGAGTGTGGCGTGTGCAAATATCAATATAGTGTGTGACACAAGACTGTGGCATGTGCAAATATCAATGCAGTGTGACACAATACTGTGGCGTGTGCAAATATCGTCAATACAGCGTGTGACACAAGACAGTGGCGTGTGCAAATATCGCAATACAGCGTTTGACACAAGACTGTGGCGTGTGCAAATTTCAATACAGTGTGTGACACAAGACTGTGGTGTATGCAAATATCGCAATGCAGTGTGTGACACAAGACTGTGGAGTGTGCAAATTTCAATACAGTGTGTGACACAATACTGTGGCGTGTGCAAATATCGTCAATACAGCGTGTGACACAAGACAGTGGCGTGTGCAAATATCGCAATACAGCGTGTGACACAAGACTGCGGCGTGTACAAATATCGTCAATACAGCGTGTGACACAAGACAGTGGCGTGTGCAAATATCGTCAATACAGCGTGTGACACAAGACTGTGGCGTGTGCAAATATCGTCAATACAGCGTGTGACACAAGACAGTGGCGTGTGCAAATATCGCAATACAGCGTGTGACACAAGACTGCGGCGTGTACAAATATCGTCAATACAGCGTGTGACACAAGACTGTGGCGTGTGCAAATATCGTCAATGCAGTGTGTGACACAAGCAGGAGGCGTGTGGAAATATCATCAATACAGTGGCACAAAACCTCGTAGCATGCACACATGTCAAGACGGTTTGTCCAAATATTGTCACTTTGACAAGTATCATGGACAGTAAACTTTAAATCAACACTAAAACCACACAGCAAATTAAAAGAGGTGTGGCCAAACAAGAACACTACGCAGGAAGCCAAAGAAGATTTATAAACCAACACAGAACTGGCGTCGTTAGCCGCTACACGTTGCGGGATTTGCTGAGGAGGGGATCCGAGCACTTATGGATTGAATGGTTCGATGTGCAATGAGGATGATCTGTCGACTATCTAACTAACTAACTAACAGTTCATAAGAACGATTAATTAGACCAGCCTCCAAGCATACAGGGACATGAAAGCATGCGAATGTTGGGCAAGACTGAACACATCAGTATCTGTAATCTATCTCTAGCCCAGTTAGCGCCGGCAGATACGACAGGGAAATGTATCTCCTGCCATGCCTATACAATTACAATTATTGATAACATGTTGAGAGGAGACATACGCTATGTGGACAGTGCAATGCTAGGACGTCAAGATCTCTGGTCAAATACAAGTGCACAATAGACGTCATCGGCAAGTGAAGTCATTTGCTTGAATGAACAAACAATCACAATAGCGCTACACTGGAGAAATGTCAAGTTGCAGCAGTGTACTATTTTTATGTTAAGTCTTATTTAATTCATTATTTACAGTAATCAATAGCAAGGATGTAATCTTCCATTCACTTCTACACTGCGACACTTCTAAGTCCGCATAAGAAATTATAATCACTTGCCAGAATCAGCCTTAAGAGAAACATAACCAAGCAACTAGTAACAACAACAATAGACAAGAGAAGTGACGGCTACAGCAGGATATAACTATGGGAAATAAAAACAGGTGAGTGTAACTCCTGCCAGAAAGTGAGAGATAAACAACACATACATGGTTTTTTTTTTTTTTTTAAACATACAGACAGCAAAAACGGACGACGAATAGAGGCAGCAGCCGGTTAGATAAACAGCAATATATCAGAGAAGCAATGGCTGAAAAAATGCCAAGGCATAATACAGCTGAATGTGGCCAGCGTTAATTAACAACATTAACTATAAACTAGATGCCCGGTCCGAAAGCCGTGGTAGTGGAGTGGCTGGACGCCCTACTGCCGCTCCGGAAGTCATCGGTTCAATCCACACTGGGGTGGATTTTTAAAATTGGCTTAGGCTTTATGGTAGACTCAGACTGACTCTATGATTGACTCAGATTGACTCTATGGTTGACTCAGATTGACTCTATGGTTGACTCATATTAACTCTATGGTAGACTCCGATTAACTCTATGGTAGACTCAGATTGACTCTATGGTTGACTCAGATTAGCATGGGTACCAGATAATGTCTTGGCAAGCAAAGGCGGCCGGCACGATACTGACAACATCGACCAGCGAATGCCGATTGAACTAACACCATATGCTTAATGCGCTTCATAGCGTGTAGAGAGGTTCTTTAGTTGGCTTTAGCTGAGCTGTCAATGTTGTATACTGTCATATCATGAATATCTACCCAATGTTGTATACTGTCATAGCGTGTAGAAAGGTCCTTTAGTTGGCTGAACTGTCCTATCAATGTTGTATACTGTCATATCACAAATACCTACACAATATTGTATACTGTCATATCACAAATACCTACACAATATTGTATACTGTCATATCACAAACACCCAGTCAGTGCTATAATCGACATATCACAAACGCCTAGTCAATAATGTAATTGACGTATCACAAACACCCTTAGTTATAGTCCATTTACATTTGTTTTTCCCCCATATAAACATCCATATCTCAGTAACCAACTGAGGGAAATTGATAAGATTAAGTATATAGCCTTATCATTATGGCTACCCAACAAAAAAACATTTTGATCTGCAGATTGTACAGCAGAATTCAATGTTTGTTTATTTGCGGTATACAATTTATGAGTCAGAGATGAAGTGCATATTATGAAATATATTGCATCTTCACACGGAAACATTAGCGTTCAATAGTAGAATTTCTTGTGCAGCACGAGAATGACTTTATGGCAAGAACCGCACGCAAGTGCAACGGAAATGTTCAGAGGTGCGGTCAATAATGTGGGTGCTTTCATAAAACGTGATTATTTTATAAATCTTACCATTTATTGCTAACATCTGAATGTGTGAATATTGTTGAATGGGTTGAATGTGAAATTGTGATACTTCAAAGCATCGCTATGAAGTTGTACACATTTTTGTCAAGAAACTATTCGCAGGAAACTGTTTTACACTATTAATAATCCTGAGAAAAGAACAATGCATGCATTGGGTTTGGGTAAGCAGTCATTTCGTCGATGGGTGCAAGAATCTGGAATGAAACCATCACGCAATAAGCAAACGGTAGGTAGAAAGGCAATTGTAGACAGCTTTGACAAGGATATCATAAGGCGAGCTATTATAAAAATGCCGGATGCTAAGGAAACAGTAACTGTAAAAAAGCTTAGGGTTTAGTTGAGAAAGAACAATGACATAGAGTAATCCCAAACAACTTTATTGAAAATTATAAGGACATTAGGCTTCACTTTTTGAAAGTACAAGGAGGTAGAAATATCATTTGCGAGCAACTGCATTTACGAGCCACGAGAAGCAAATACCTACATGAAATAACGGAAATGCGCAAAGACAATTATGACATAGTGTATTTGGATGAAACCTGGATCAATGCGCAGAACACATGTGATATGGAATGGCAATCAGTGGATGGAAAGATAAAGCGATATGTGCCCAGTACTAAGGGACAGCGTTTGGTCATAGCCCATGCTGGTAGTGCTCATAATGGCTTACTAAAGAATGTTGGACTCGTGTTCATATCAAAAGCACACAGACAATAAAAAACAAAATTAAGTTGCATGTCTTTCACAGGACGTAGCAGTCAACCCCAACATTTTCGCTGTTCGTGATTCCTGGGCAAATTTTACGTTCAGTAGTTTGCCATTGCCGGTCTCTCTGGCCGAGGGGTTACAACACTTTCTCCGTAATCCCGTTTATCACGCAGAATCTCGTAACGGACGAGAGCTGGAAGCGGTTCGACCCCCGCTGGTGACTTGCGGGATAACTGAGCCGGCCGCTCAGAAAGCAATGGCAAACTACTGAGCGTAATCTTGCCAAGAAATCAACAGACAGCTGAAAGATGCTGCTGTTGACAGCGATGTCCTGTAAAGGATATACGGGGAAAAAAAAAGGTTTGCCATTGCTTTCTGAACGACCGGCTCTTATACCTTTTTCGAAAAAAAAACCAGCACCGCTGTGTTTCGAACCTGGGTAGACAGGCTCACAAACCACATTCGCAAGCCCCTAGCCACAGAGACCGGTCACACAGACAATAGGCATTATTATAATGAGATTCTTCTTTGTTTCTTTCGATCGCTTAAAATAAGTATTTTAACTGCAATATTGTCTCTTGTATGAATTCAACTGTCTTTTTTAGCTCACTCAGCGGTCCAAAGAGTTTATCTTCCACTGTCGTCTCTCTAGGCCAGGAAGTTTGCCTAGATATGTTATATTTTGGGCAGTCTTGGAGTATGTGCTCTGCTATCCGCGAAGCCAATCCACATGTGCACATGGCTGATTCACCAATCTTGAATTTTGTATACATGTGGTTGTGTAATCTATTGCGTCCTGTTCTGAGGCGTAGAATAATGACTTGTTCTGGTCTATCCCTAATGTGGTAGTCGTCTTATCAGTACGGCTATTTCAAGATGGCATACAGGCAAGAGTACAGGAAAATGGTGAACTGTCTGAGCCCTTTCCTGTCACCAATGGAGTGAAGCAAGGATGTGTCCTGGCACCAACACTGTTCAGCCTCATGTTTTCAGCTATGTTGACGAATGATTTCGAGAACAACGACATCGGAATAGACATCAACTACCGCATGGATGGAAAGTTATTCAATCTCAGAAGGCTGGAAGCTAAAACCAAAATTAACAGCGACATCGTCAGAGAGCTTTGCTGATGATTGCGCTCTATACGCCAACTAAGAGGCGGACATGCAACATAATGTTTCAGCTTTCTCACATGCCTGTGCCAACTTTGGACTCAATATCAATTTGGAGAAGACTGTAGTTATGTACCAGCCAGCTCCAGGGAGTAATCACACTGTGTCGAATATCAAAGTGAATGGTCATAGTCTAAGTGTTGTGGACAAATTCACCTATCTTGGCAGCACTATGTCACAAGCTGCCACAATTGATGATGAAGTGAATGCAAGAATCTCCAAGACCAGCGCGGCCTTTGGCAGACTGTACAGAAATGGAATAAGCCTGCAAACAAAGCTGAAAGTCTACAAAGCAGTTGTATTATCCACACTGCTATATGCTTGTGAAACCTGGACTGTTTATCAGCGACACGCTAGGAAATTAAACCACTTCCACACAGTCTGCCTTAGGAAGCCATTGAAGATTAAATGGCAGGACAAGATCCCAGACACTGAAGTCCTAGAAAGAGCGTCCATGACCAGTATCCACACTCTACTACTGAAGAATCAGATTCGCTGGGCTGGTCACTTGACTCGCATGCCAGATCACAGGCTCCCTAATCGAATTTTTTACGGCGAGTTGCGTTGTTGTAAACGCTCCCAAGGCGGCCAGAGGAAACGCTTTAAAGACACTGAAAATCTCACTGAATGCTTTTGGAATTCATCATGACACCTCAGAGACTGCAGCCAGAGACCAAAAATCGTGGCGTGCATCATTACGCAAGGGTGCAGTCACTTGTGAAGCAACCAGGACTGCAAAAGCTGTGAAGAAAAGACAGAACAGAAAAACCACTGCAGGAAATCCTCCTCCAGAAACATCAAGCATTCTTTGTCCACATTGTCAAAGAACATTTTGAGCCAAAATAGGCCTTATCAGCCATCTTAGAACTCACGGCTCCATACTTTCAACCCCACTGGATGAAATGAATGGTCATCATCATTCTTGATGGACAAACAATATAACAGTCGTCTTATAATGAGATGAATTAAAATGTATTTAGAGATTGGCTCGAGAATACAGTGCTTCCATCCCTAGGTAAACCGTCTTGTCTAATTATGGACAATGCATCATATCAAAATGTTGTTGCTCAAGAAGACAAATTACCTTTGGCATCGAGCACAAACAAATCAATAAAGATATGGCTCCGAAGGAAAACCATACCATTTCCAAAAACGTATTTCAAGCTAGAATTGTTGTCCCTTGTAAAACAGACGCCAAAAAGCAAGAAATATCAAATCGACAAGTTGATAGAAGAGCATCGCCAAAGGTGCTTGAGACTTCCGCCGCACCATTCTCATTTAAACCCTGTAGAAATTGTGTGGGCTAAAATTAAAGAACAGGTTGTAGCTAACAAAACTACATTCAAATTGTCTGACGTCAAGATACTAACCCAGTCCGCGCTATAAAATACCGACAAAAGTTACTTGAAAACATGTGAGGGCCATCTGTTGAAAGAGGAAGATGACTATTGGAGAAAGGATTGATTGAATTCTATGCAACCGACAGCAGTCATCAACCTATTGGAATCGTCCGACACAGACTTAGGTCTGGGCAGATCGCAGACATTAATCCACGTGCACACCTACTGGGATATGTTGCTCGGACTATTCAGAAGAATTGCAGGCCCTAAACATTACAGCAAACGCACAAACAATACAACTTGTCAATGGTAGCAGGTTGGGGACGCAGAGGTGTTTCCAAGGCACCAGGGTCAGGTTCTATATTGGCCAAGACCTACTAACACGTCCTAGTCGTTGCCATGTCACGAAAAGAGCTATGATAAGATCTACTCAAGGGAAACGATGGTGATAAGAGAAACATACGAGTTCAGACAAACCATACTAAATAATTGTCACCAGGAATAATGAATAATGAATTGACACAAAGAAGTGTGCACTCTAAATGAACAGAGCAGTAAAAGAACGGTTACAAATGACGTCACTCGAGCGAAGACCGTGGTACCAGACGCATGGCTCTGAATTATGAGTTCGGCAATGGCAAACTATATATTGCCGCCGCTATGTTAGTTGTGGTAGTTGTAGTATTAATGTGAATTAGTTTAATGATAGTATATTTGTGTAACCATGTGCAACAATGTGAATCGTAAAAAGATAAACGTCATTTCCTGAAACAACCGTCGTCCTGTCGTTACTTCCATAGTTCGTGTGTGTCCTTCAGTCATCAACACGACTAACCGCAGCTATTTCAATTCATCCACATCAGATACCCGAACTCTACCTTCTGCACCATGACAGTCGTGCGTCCTGGGCAACAGGTCCCTTCAGAGTCCTGGCTAACTAAGTAGGATCGCTGATTCTTCCGAAGTCGGAGAATATTTGCCTGCACGGCGAATAGCCACCAGTATGCACACCAATAAGCCAGACATGGGACAACGGATACTCACGCAAACCTCAGTCCGTTATGACATCACACTGATGTTGGACAACATGATGTCTTTATCCGACATATGGGACTTCACGCTGGAGTTCACAGCCAGCGAACGCAAGCAAGCAAGCAAGAAGGCAACAATTTGTATTCTACATTGATGAATTTTCATTTCCGCAAGCCCTCAACGGTGACAAACAAATGGCATTGAGAAAATACAACAACAACAACAAAACGTATTGAATACCAAAAGAAGAGTAATATTGCTGTGGAAACTGACATACTGTGGCATAACAAGAAACGCGAGAACAAATACGTTGTCAAATTAGGGGACATTACATCAACATATGGATCAATCTATATGTTTCACTGACAAGAAGACCAATATCTTGGCCGTTAAGAAGAAAGCCACTACAGAGACATTCGCAACTATATTCGTTGTGCAAAACAGGTAATCATGTTCCGTCTCTGAACAGTAAACAGCAGAGCAGACAAACTTTTACAAATACTCAAAGCGGTTCTCACACCCATGTGCAATAGTGAACAAACTACACAGACAGCTGAACAGATCCTTAAAAACTGACACATGATCACTAAATTGCGGTTTCATCTCTGATCACCCCATACGCACATTAACGCACAGCTGGTTGGAAGCTTTCACGAACTCCATATAAACAGCTAAATGCATTCTAGAAAAATGACTCCCTGTGTACACATTATTAACCAGCAGCTGAGGAAACAAGAAAGAAATTAAAAATAAAGTAAGAAGTATATTCCTTCTACTTTCCTGTCAATTTTCATTTCGATTCCACATTATTTGCCCTATGCCGTTGTAAATTCTCTGTCTTTACTAATATAACACATTGCACCCACTCCCATACGAATCTGGATACGCCTTGTGTCGTCACCATAACTGACGGGTATTACTGAAAAAGAGGTTAGTAAGCGTGAATTTACTAGTTTTTCGCCTAAACTACAAAAAAATGTCGCCGCTTTCAATGACTTAAGTTAATTTTAGACCTATCAAAGATATATTACTTGGGTGGGAGTTAATATAAGACAGCAGGGGAAAGAATCGTAACGATGCAACAGTTTTCACTCAAAATAAATAAATAAATAAAATAAAATAAAATAAAATAGATCGCGAATGAGAGCTATCATTTGTAACTGGACTATAGTTGCATAACATTTTCAGAACGTAGCAGTTAAATCCAGCATTTTTGGGCTGTTCGTGATTCCTTGGCAAGTTTACGTTCAGTAGTTTGCCATTGCTTTCGTAACGACCAGCACCCATATCATTTCACAGAAAACCAACGCAAGGCGGTCTGCTGCCAAATCTCCCACAGCTGTGTTTCGAACGCTGTATGCGAGATGAACTGCGTCTGTAACCCCTATGCAACGGAGCCGGCCACACAAACACTCAATCAATGCGATAATCGGCATATCACAAACAGTCAATGCTATAATCGACATATCGCAAGCAGTCAATGCTATAATCAACATATCACAAACACCACATGCAATGCTACTCCCACAGGCGCCAGAGATGTGGCAGCCAGTAGCGCAACAATGAATCAAAGCCTGTACGGATGGTCACATTACAACGGAACAAACATTGCACGCTTAGGTATGGTGAGACTATGAGTGGCACCACAGTTCCTGAAACAAGTACAGTCAAACCTCGGTTTTCGCCGATAATCCGTCCGAACACAATCGGCGAAATCCGAATCCAACGAAAACCGAGGCAATTATTTCCATATGAATCAATGTAAATCCAATTAATTCGTTCCAGACACTCCAAAATACATACCAAAAACACATATTATAGACAATAAATATAGTGTTTAATGCTAACAATAACAAGAAAGTATTGTAAAATCAATATTCAAGTCTAATGTAAAGAATAAATGAACATTTAACATGGCATTTACCTTTCTTAAAACTTTTCCTGGCGTATGGAAGGCGGCGAGGAGGGGAGAGAGAGATAGCAGAAATTATTGTTTGGAAGGGGACACTTCTCCCCCCCCCCCCCCCCCAATCCCTTTCTCCATAGGGACCTTATATATCAAGGCACTATCTGTGGTCAATTCCTTTCTTGGTCTACTTGTCTTTTGTATGCTAGTGCGCCTCTGTGAGTTTTTCAAACCATCCTCTGCTGTCCTTTCCATCATGTTTATGTCAATTTTAGGAATCAACTTATTGAATCGCATCACTATTTTTTTACGCTACACAATGTATGTGCATAATTTGTTCTCCATCTTTTACATTTTTGTGAGAATGCTCACGATAATCATTAGTGTATGTGTGTGTGAAGTGTGGGAGTGTGTTCACATTAGCTTCAGTGAATATGTGAGGCATCATGTATGTGTCTAGATGTGAGGATTGCGTTTAGGTTGGGGGATGGGTTTGAGGGTGGGGGTATGTATGTGGGTTGGGAGATGTGTGTGGGTGAGGGATGTGTGTATGAGTGGGTGGGTATTGGTGAGTGGGGGTGTGTGGATGTGTTGGTGGAAGTATGTGGATAGGTGTGTGGGGATGTGTGTAGGGGGTGTAGGGATTGTGTAGGGGGTGTGGGGATGTGTGTACGGATTGGGGGATGGATGTGAATGATGTGTATATAATTGGGGGAGGGGTGTATGGGTGGGGTGTGTGTGGTGGGGATGTGTGTGAGTGGGACGGATATTGTGTGGATGGAGAGTGTATGTGTGGATTTTAGGGGTGTGCGTGGGTGGGAGATGTGTGTGGGAGTATAGGAGAAGGGTGTGTGAGTGGGAGATGTGTGGGATGTGTGTGTGCGGGGATATATGTGTGTGAGTGACGAGATTGTGTGGGTGGGGACGTGTGTGTGTGGTGGGGGATGTGAGTGGGTGGGTGGGGAGGTGTGGATGAGTGTGGAATGTGTTGGTTGGTGGGGGTTTTGTGGGTGGGTGCTGAGATGTGTGGGTGGGTGCGGAGGTGTGTGTGTGGGTGGAGGGATGTGTGTAAGGATGGGCGTGTGTGGGTGGCAGTATGTGAGTAGGTGATGGATGTGTCGGAGTTGGATGTGTGTTTGGGTTGGTGTGTTTGTGTGGGTGTGGTTGGGTAGTGGTATGTGTGGATTTTGGCAGGTGGAGGGTGTGTGGGTGTTGGTAAGTGAGGGATGTATGTGTGTATGCGTTGGGATGTGTGTGTCGGTGGGGGAATGTGTGTGGGTGGTGGATGTATGTGTGGGTGGAGGATATATGTGTGGTTGGTGGGGTGTGTGGGTGGATGTGAAATGTGTGGGTGGGTGGGAAAATGTGTGTGTGTGTGTGTGGATGGGAAGATGTGAGGGTATGGGTGGGTGATGTGTGAGTGGGTGAGGGATGTTTGTATGGGTTGGTGCGGGATGTGTGTATGAGAGTGGTATTTGTGTGGTTGGGGGTGTGGGTGGGTGGTTTGGTGGAGCATGTGTGCGTGGGTGTGTTTGTGTGGTTTGGGGTATGTGTGAGTGGGTGGGGATATTGGTGAGGGATGTATGTGTGCGTGGTTGCGAGATGTCTGGTTTGGTGAGGGTATGAGTGAGTGGGTGGAGGGATGTGTGGTGGGCGGGGGATGTGTGAGTGGGTGAGGGATGTGTGTGTGGGTTGGTGCGGAATGTCTGTATCAGTTCTGTATTGGTTTATTAATAATCTTCTTTGGCTTCCAGCATAGTGCTCTTTTCTGGGCACACCTCTTTTAACTTGCTGGTCTCGTAGTCTGATCATGGTTGTAGATTCACAGTCATCACTTGGTTCTCGCAAACGTCTTACTTCTCGTAGAACATTCAAAATATTAGCCTGGTTCATGATTCGTCAGTCCTCTACCGGAGCCTCCTTACCTGCAAGCCTGTCAGCCTCCTCATTTCCTCGTATATCCACATGCCCTGGCACGAAAATGAAACTAATCTTTGCCAGCCGTGACCGTCCCAGAGATACCGACTACCGTCTTTGGACCCACCCCATCTCTATCTCCATGAGCTTACTCACTGAGTCACTAAGGAAACATGCCCAAGTGAATGTCTGTGTCTCGAGCCATGTTATTGCTTTACTTACTGCCATGACTTCCATAGTCAAACTACTTGTAGTCAGGGAAAAAGCACCAGAATCTTCATTCACAATTCTCCCTCCTGCCTGAGCCGTAAAAGCCTATGAACTTCTCACTCGTTGAATGACCGACCCATCTGTGTAAATGACAGCATCATTCTCTAAATAATTCTCGAAGATCATAGCCAGTACTTCCGCCTCCACAGCTGCCGAATTTTCTTGTCTGCATTTTCTGTCTAGTTGGATGCAAACTGAAAGGGACGTACAGAACTCTGTTGGCACATGTACTCACTCCTCACCAGGTCATAAGTCTTCAAGTGAACACACCTGTTGAAGAATGTCTTCGGCTCGACCCATTCACGACTTTCCTCTTCTTAACCTGCTGCCTTTTACCTTCTTAATTTCACCTTGTCGCACGCCAGCGCACGCGCGCGCGCGCACACACACACACACACACACACACTCACAAAGAAAAATGAAAACCATGGAAGTTACAGATGAATTCATCTGCCAGGAACAATAGAAACTATAAACAAAAACAAACACAAAAACACGTAATAAAGAGAGTGTATGACAATGCTCAAACAAGTATACAGAGCAAAAACACAAATACTCTATTTCAGTTTACATGCAGTAATGCATACATAATACAATAAAAGGTATTATTGACAACATAATCTCCTGCCTAAGAAACCATTCACTTGACCGATACGCCAGCATCGATCTGCAGCAAGCGATTTGCACTGATCAATCCACAAATCAGTGCTCGCCGTTCGTTGCCAGGCACGCGTCTGGGGCATTTGAATTCTCCTGCGTGTCAAACTGGTTTATATTTCCGGTTGTTGGGTGCAGTTGGAGTCAGCGACCAGCGCTTGTTGTCGGCCAGGTTAAAGAGCCACGTGGGTGGTCCATTTCTGGGAATCCTCGATCAGATGAGAGAGAGAGAGAGAGAGAGAGAGAGAGAGAGAGAGAGAGAGAGAGAGAGAGAGCGGGGGAGAGAATGAGAGACAGTGAGAGAGAGATTGAGAGATAGTGAGGGAGAGAGATAGTGAGAGAGAGAGACATTGAAAAATAGAGAGAGAGAGAGATAGAGAGAGAGAGAGAGAGAGAGAGAGAGAGGTGGGGGGGGGGGGGGGGGAGCCTACACTAATCGTGTATATATGTTAAAAAGTTAGTTGCATATCCTTAAAAGGTTAGTTGCTTATCGCAGAGATCAGGTCTTGTTGATCGGCCAGGTTATGAAGCCATGTGGGTGGTCCATTTCTGCGATTCCTCTAACAGATGAGAGAGAGAGAGAGAGAGAGAGAGAGAGAGAGAGAGAGAGAGAGGAGAGAGAGAGAGAGAGAGAGGGAGAGAGAGAGAGAGAGAGAGAGAGAGAGAGAACGAACGAACGAACGAACGAACTTTATTTTAAAATAGTAACAAATTGGGCACGCAGGCCCGTCTTACATTCGGCCCTTTCGATCACGCATCTTTCATTCATCAAATGTGCATGTTACATTTACATGGGGGAAAAAAAACTTTGTCAAATGGAATTTGTAAGCATAAACAACGCATATTACGCATTGTACATTCACATGGCAAAAAAAAAAAAACATTTTCAAATGAAAGTTGTAAACATAAACCGTGCATATTGCAATGTTGTGAGACACATCCGTCATCCACCCTCAGACACCGCAGCCACCAACACATCCCTCAGCCACACACACATCCCCCACCCACCACACCCTCACCCACCCACATATACCTCCACGCACTCACACAGACTTAGGCAAACATACATACCACCACTCACCCACTGATCCCCCACCCACACACATTTCCCCACCCACTTATACATCCCCCACCCATCCCATAACCGACACGCACACACCCACCCACATATTCTCCACCATCCACCCACACACCCGCAACCACCCAGCAAAACACATATCACAAAACCACACACACATACCCCCGTCAACCCACACATTCCCCACCTATCCACACATACATCCCGCACCCTCACAATTTTCCCCACCCACCCACACACACATCAGCCAACCTACACCCACTCACCCACCCAATATCCGCCACCTCTCAACTACACATCCCCCACCTATACACACATCCCCACCCACAAACGCATCTCCCCACCTGCCCACACATATCCCCACCCGTAAACACCCAAAAAACACACACCTCCCACCCACACACACTCCACCACCCACATATACCCCACCAACACACATCCGCCGCTCACACACATCTTCCCACAAACACACACATCCCTCAACCATACACTCATCTCTCACACACATTCACCCACTCACGTACTCATCCATCAACCACTCACACCCACACATCACTCACCCACCCGCCCATCAACACATGCATCTCTCAACTACCCTCCCACCCACACACACCCCAACCACCGAGCCAAACACACATCCCTCATCCTCACATACATCCATCATCCACCTGCACATCCCACACCTCGCCCACCTCTCATACATCTCCCCTCCCACACATCTCTCACCCACTCACACGTCTCCCCACCCACCCACACATCCCCCACCTACAAACATCCTCACCACCCACACATACATCCTCCACCCACTCATACATACCCCATCCACACTCACACACTCCCACCCACACAGACATATCCCATTCACAGATACCCCACCCCCACACTCATCCCCACACCCATTACACACCCATCCTCCAACCCACACAATCTCCTACACACCCATTCACCCACCCAAATACACATTCCCTACCCACATCCTACAACCCACCAACACCCACATACTTCCAATAATCCTCCCAAATATCCCCCCCCCCCCCACACACACACCCCCCTCACACACATACATCCCCCACCGACTACACATCCCTTCACCCATCCACACATCACCCATCAACCCATACACATCCCCCACATAAACCCCTCCACACATACATTCCCCACACCCCCACACACATCCCTCACATACACACCCACACAAACATCCTCACATCTACACACATACATGACCACTGAAACTAATAAGAACAAACTCCCACACTTTACACACAGTTGAGACACTGATCATTGTCGTGAGCATTCTCGCAAAAATTGTTAGAAGTGGAGAAAAAATTGTACATATACATTGTGTAGCGTAAAAATTAGTGATGCAATTCAACCCTCTCTCTCTCTCTCTCTCTCTCTCTCTCTCTCTCTCTCTCTCTCTCTCTCTCTCTCCCTCTCTCTCTCCCTCTCTCTCTCTCTCTCTCTCTCTCTCTCTCTCCCTCTCTCTCTATTAATTTTCTTTCACGCACACTGGCACACTAACCCTCTCATTGTCTCATTCTGTCCCTCTCTCCCACTCACTATTTCTCTCTTTCATGCTTATACGCACTCGCTCTCACATTCGCCATCACTTACACACACACATACTCACATATTCCCTCTCACTCAATCTCTCACTCACCCTTCCACTTACACTCACACTCTCTCTCTCTCTCTCTCTCTCTCTCTCTCTCACTCATACTCACTCGTTCATCCTCTAAATCACACTAAATCACTCTCTTATTCGCAAACACAGACAAGCAAACAGACACACACACTAACTCACTCTCTCTCATTCACTTTCTCATGCACTCTCTCACTCACCCACTCTCTCTCTCTCTCTCTCTCTCTCTTACACACTCACTCGCTCTCATCACTCACTCACTCGCGCACATACACGCATACTCACAAATTCTCTCTCACTCACTCACGCTCCCTTACTCACTCACTCACTCACTCACTCACTCATGACTCCCTAACTCACACTCACTCGCTCACTTTCTCACTCTATCACACAGACAGGCAGACACACAACACAGCCACTTTCTCAGATTCACTCATTCTCTCACTCAATCTCTCACACATACGTCCACACACACTCACTCACTTTTACACTCACTCGGGCACACGCGCATGCATACTCTCCCACTCTCTCTATCTTATACTAATTCTTCCACTCACACTCTTTCTCACTCACTCTCTCACCCACTCTCTCGCTCACACACACATACAGTGAATAGTGTAGTGAAAAAATGATAGTGAAAAAATGATACCAGTAGGTGACTTATGGAGGCCTATAGTCGGCATGAAGTAAGTATTGAAAGAGTTTTCGGTTGAATGTGTAGGGACTCATTGGAGTTTTCAGATCTGGTGGAGCACCAGAATATGCGAAACAAGTTTTGTATAAGTCCAATCTAGGCTTAGGAACCTGTAATAGAGAGAGAGAGAGAGAGAGAGAGAGAGAGAGAGAGAGAGAGAGAGAGAGAGAGAGAGAATGAGAGAATGAGAGAAAGAGATAGTGAGAGAGATAGTGAAAGAAAGATAGTGAGAGAGATACTGAGATAGTGAGAGAGATAGAGAGATAGTGAAAGAAAGATAGTGAGAGAGAGATAATGAGAGAAAGAGATAGTGAGAGAAATAGAGAGAGATAGTGAAAGAAAGAAAGATAGAGAGAGAGAGAGAGAGAGAGAGAGAGAGAGATAATGAGAGAAAGAGATAGTGAGAGAGATAGAGAGAGATAGTGAAAGAAAGATAGTGAGAGATAATGAGAGAAAGAGATAGTGAGAGAGATAGAGAGAGATAGTGAAAGAACGAACGAACGAACGAACGTACGAACTAACTTTATTTTCAAAGGGTAACAAATTGGGCACGCAGGTCCGTCTTACATTCGGCCCTTCCAATCACTCACCTTTTGTTCATCAGTGCATAGTGCATTCACGTAGGAAAACAATTGTCAAATTATTGTTATAAACATAAACAATGCATGTTACCATGTTATTAGACAAATCCCCCACCCACCCACCTTCCCATCCCCTATACATCCACGTGTCCCACACTCACACATCCACCAACCAACCACATACATACCCACAGGTACATACATGCCCCAATCCATCCACCCATCCCCCAACCCACACATCCCACACCGTCCCCTCACATACACCATCACCCCACCCATCACACATCCCTCCACACACATCCCCCACCTACCCACACACAAACCCAGGCACGCATTCATGCATCCACCCATCCATCACCCACCCACACATCCACCAGCTTCACACATCTCCCCACCCACACGCACACATCCTTCATCCATCCCATAAACTACGAACACTCACCCACCCACATATCCTCCCCCACCCACACACCCCAACTACTCAGCCAAACACACATCCCCCAACCACATATCCAACACCCACACACACATATTCCCGCCAACTCACATATCCCGCACCTACCCAGACACAAAACCCGCACCCACCCACACATCCCCACTTGCACACATCCCCAACCCACACACACACACATCCCCCACCCACGCCCAACCTACAAACACTCACCCTCCCACACATCCTCTACCCACCCACTCGCCAAGCACTCCCCTCCCCCCGATCTCTAATCCACAATCACATATCCCTTAAATACACATCTCACCATGAAATAATAGTGGATACACGTTCCAGCCTTGTTATATTATTAACACCAACTATTAAATAATGCCGGCTTCGTGGCTTAGAGGTTATGACTTTTCTCCGTAATCTCGTATACTCTTGTCAGGTGACGTGATGACGGTTCAAATCAGCAGTGGTTCGAATCGCATCGGTAACTTACGGGGTATGTGAGCCGGCCGCTCAGAAAGCAATGGCAAACTACTGAGCGTAATCTTGCCAAGAGATCAACATACAGCTGAAAGATGCTGGTGTTGACAGCTAAGTCCTGTAAAAGGATATGCTTAAAAAAAAAAAAAAATTAAATAATAGTGGATTCATGTTACAGCCTTGTTATATCGTTAACACCAACTATTAAATAATAGTGGATTCACGTTACAGCCTTGTTATATTGTAAACACGAACTATGAAATAATAGTGGATACACGTTCCGTAAGCAACAACACATTCCAGCCTTGTTATATCGTTAAGACCAATAAGATATAATGGTGGGCGCAGAAGTAGTATAATGGCTTGACGCCAGCTTGACGATATCGCCCACAGAGTACCAACTGGTTTATAACAATATGGTTCTAGCACTACATGCTGAATGCGCCTAAGGTGTAAAAGGGTCCTTTTCGTTTTTATTTAACGAGGAGCAATGGCCCTGCCAGTGAGGTAGGTAGCTGAAGAGGAAGTAAACACAGCTCTTGCACTTGGAATCAAGTATTCCCAGCCGACCGACCATCTCGCCGTCCCAGAGCTTACCTAGCCAGTGGATTTATCTGTGGTAGCCAGTAGTCGAATTGTCAGACTGTTTAGATACGTTTCAAGCCCAAAAATATATAAGACAAAGTGGAAGTAGTTGTACCGTGAAGTACACTCACAGACTGAAGATTAATGCTACTGTACACTCGTACCAATAATATGGATGTCTGCGAGTGGCATGTGTACAGATGTCTCTGCGAGTGGCATGTGTACAGATGTCTCTGCGAGTGGCATGTGTACAGATGTCTAAGCGAGTGACAATGTACAGATGTCTGTGCGAGGGACGTGTGTACACATGTCTCTGCTTGTCAACTTAGTGAGGTTATTTCTAGTCGACTGATTTATGTCCGTGGGAGAGGTCATTTGTCCCCACTGACTGTAAATGGAGTCCCTATTGTTCGTTTTTGAAGCTGCATTGATTTCACTTTAAAGTGACTAATTAAAAGCAATTAAACGAAAGCTGAAGTTAAAGAAAATACAAGTGGTCTGCACCTGGCAAAGAGTTCACTAGTTGGGAGGTGCTGCGTGCACTTGGCTGGTAGGTGTTGTGTGAGACACGCACAAAACAAGCTGTTAGTGTGTGTGTGTGTGTGTGTGTGTGTGTGTGTGTGTGTGTGTGTGTGTGTGTGTGTTTGTGTGTGTGTGAGGGTAGGGGGAGGTGATGAATTATGTGAAAGTGGAATAGGTCCATTAAGTAATGATTTTGTTGTAAACTCTCTCTCTCTCTCTCTCTCTCTCTCTCTCTCTCTCTCTCTCTTTATCTCTTTATCTCACACACAATCGCAAGCCCACGCACTCGCTCACTCACTCACGCACGCATACATACCCTCACACATATTCGTTTCTGCGAAACCAGCCGTTGCCTTGATGCTGCTCTCTTATTATTCAATGATTTCCTTCTTCAACTCGATCGTTTTCCTGGCCTTCAGACACATTGACTGCCCATTAGATGACAGTTTAGACCCGGGATAGGTCTGTGGTTAGACACGGGCTAGGTCGGTGGTACACGGGATAGGTCGGTGGTTAGACACGGGCTAGGTCTGTGTTACACGGGCTAGGTCTGTGGTATACGGGATAGGTCTGTGGTTAGACACGGGCTAGGTCGGTGGTATACGGGCTAGGTCTGTGGTACACGGGATAGGTCGGTGGTTAGACACGGGCTAGGTCTGTGTTACACGGGCTAGGTCGGTGGTTAGACACGGGCTAGGTCTGTGGTTAGACACGGGCTAGGTCTGTGGTATACGGGCTAGGTCTGTGGTTAGACACGGGCTAGGTCTGTGGTTAGACACGGGCTAGGTCTGTGGTTAGACACGAGCTAGGTCTGTGGTTAGACACGGGCTAGGTCAGTGGTACACGGGCTAGGTCTGTGGTTAGACACGGGCTAGGTCTGTGGTTAGACACGGGCTAGGTCTGTGGTTAGACACGGGCTAGGTCGGTGGTACACCGGCTAGGTCTGTGGTTAGACACGGGCTAGGTCTGTGGTTAGACACGGGCTAGGTCGGTGGTTAGACACGGGCTAGGTCCGTGGTTAGACACGGGCTAGGTCTGTGGTACACGGGCTAGGTCTGTGGTTAGACACGGGCTAGGTCAGTGGTACACGGGCTAGGTCTGTGGTTAGACACGGGCTAGGTCTGTGGTTAGACACGGGTTAGGTCTGTGGTTAGACACGGGCTAGGTCGGTGGTACACGGGCTAGGTCTGTGGTTAGACACGGGCTAGGTCTGTGGTTAGACACGGGCTAGGTCGGTGGTTAGACACGGGCTAGGTCCGTGGTTAGACACGGGCTAGGTCTGTGGTACACGGGCTAGGTCTGTGGTTAGACACGGGCTAGGTCTGTGGTATACGGGCTAGGTCTGTGGTTAGACACGGGCTAGGTCTGTGGTTAGACACGGGCTAGGTCTGTGGTTAGATAAGTGCTGAACAAAGGAAAGTATGCTGGCCTAGACCCGTCCCATTTGAGGACAAACTCTGTGGCGATATCAACTGTTCTTATTTATGCCTCAATGACGTCTTCTAGAGCGAGCACGTTGCGCAACTGATCTTATTTACGTCTCAACGGATTTTTCTAGAGTAAACACGTTGCGCAACTGATCTTACTTATGACTCGACGGCTTTTTCTAGAGTGAGCACGTTGCGCAACTGATCTTATTTATGCCTCAACGGTTTCTTCTATAGTGAGCACGTTGCGCAACTGATCTTACTTATGCAACGACGGCTTCGTCTAAAGTGAGCATATTGCACAACTGATCTTATGTATGCCCCATCTGCTTCTTCTAGAGTGAGCACGTTGCGCAACTGATCTTATTTATGCCCCATCTGCATCTTCTAGAGTTAGCACGTTGAGCAACTGATCTTATTTATTACTCAACTGCTTCTTCTGGAGTGAGCACGTTGCGCAACTGATCTTATTTATGCCTCACCGGCTTCTTTTAGAGTGAGCACGTTGAGCAATTGATCTTATTTATGTCTCAACGGCTTCTTATAGAGGAGCACGTTGAGCAACTGATCTTATTTATGTCTCAACGGCTTCTTATAGAGTGAGCACGTTGAGCAACTGATCTTATTTATACCTCGACTTCTTCTTTTAGATTGAGCATTTTGCGCAGCTGATCTGATTTATGCCACAACGTCTACTTTTAGAGTGAACACGTTAAGCAACTGATCTTATTTATGTCTCAACGGCTTCTTATAGAGTGAGCACGTTGCGAAACTGATCTCATTTATGCCTCAAGGGCTTCTTTTAGAGTGAGCACGTTGTGCAACTGATCATGTTTATGCCTCGGCGGCTTCGTCCAGAGTGAGCACGTTGCGCAACTAATCTTATTTATGCCTCAACTGCTTCTTCCAGAGTGAGCACGTTGCGCAAATGCTCTTTTTTATGCCCCAACGGCTTCTTCTAGAGTGAGCACGTTGCGCAACTGACCTTTTTTATGCCTCAACGACTACTTCTAGAGTGAGAACATTGCACAACTGATCTTATTTATGCCTCAACAGCTTCTTCTAGAGTGAGCACGTTGCGCAACTGATCTTATTTATGCCACAACTTCTTTTTCTAGAGTGAGCACGTTGCGCAACTGATCTTATTTATTTCGCTCTTGTTTGATTGTGATAATTTGGCGTGTCCAGCGTGTGCCGCGTGGTTACACACCCGCTTCACACGCCAGTGATCCGGGGCTTGTTTCCGGATCCGGTCAGGGATATGCACTACTGACGAGCTCAAACAACAGCGAAACTCGAGTATAGTGCTTCCATATTGACGTGGATAGGCCTTAGGTTCATACCGGAATACGATCAGCGTTGCCAGTAGTGGATTGAGCTCAATATTTAAATTTCAAATCCCGAAACAACCAAATAATCAATTTGATTATTGCTCACTGGATTTTAGGAGACCTGGTGTTCCTTGCTAGTGAGAAGTCCCGATCGTTCGGGTCCACATCGATTGACGGACGTCAGGCGCGGCGATTGGGCAATCTTGAGCATAGCCTACGATGGGTAGCGTTGTAATATTCTGTTGTGATAATTTGGCGTGTCCAGCGTGTGCCACGTGGTTACACACCCGCTTCACACGCCAGTGATCCGGGGCTTGTTTCCGGATCCGGTCAGGGATATGCACTACTGACGAGCTCAAACAAGAGCGAAACTCGAGTATAGTGCTTCCATATTGACGTGGATAGGCCTTAGGTTTATACCGGAATACGATCAGCGTTGCCAGTAGTGGGTTGTGCTCAATATTTGAATATATATATATATATATATATATATTAAAACCTCCTGCAGAAACGTCAAGCATTCTTTGTCCACATTGTCAAAGAACATCTGAAGCCAAAATAGGACTTATCAGCCATCTTAGAACTCACTTCTCCATACTTTCAACCCCACTGGATGAAATGAATGGTCATCATCATTCTTGATGGACAAACAACATCTATATATATATATATATATATATATATATATATATATATATATATATATATATATATATATATATATATATATATATATATATATATATATATATTCACTTCTAGAGAGTGAGTACGTTGCGCAACTGATCTTATGTATAAGGAGCTTTCATTTGAAATCCGATCGTGCCGCACCACGCGTTATTGCGTACGTTGAACATGATCATGTCACAGTCATGTGATAAGTACTGACGAATGAATAAAAGGACACGTGCTTATCGTGCCATGATGCATAGGTTCTGTTTCTGGCCGTTGAGAAAATTGCTGGGTTGATCCAAAATCCGTACTAAGAAGCACAAAGAGCGGTGATTAAGTTTCTTTCATTTCAGTGGACATTCATCGAAGAAAGCAGGTAGCGTACGGTAACAAATGTGTGTCGAAGACAACAGTAACAGACTGGGCACGAATGTTTCGGAAAGGACGTCAGTTCACGACAAATTATCGACGGCCGGGTCAAGCGCATATTGTTGCAACAGAAAAAGCCATCGCCAAAATTGATGCAGCAGTACAGACGAACCGTTGTCGAAGAATACGTTCGCTAGCGAAAGAATTTGATGTGTCAATTGGGACAATTTAAAACGTCGTTCGTAGGAAACTGCAATATCGGAAGGTGTGTTCACAGTAAGTACCACGGATGTTGACCGATCACCAAAAATAGAAACGCATGGGATGGTGTTTGAACCACTTGCTGCTTTACAGAGTGGAGGGTGATGCTTTTTTCTCTTCCGCATAGTGGCAGGCGATGAATCGTGGTGTCACCACTTTGAGCCGAGCAGCAAAAGAGAGAGCGTGCAATGGAAGCATGCTGGATCACCAAAAGCCAAAGAAAAATCAAGTTACAAGTTTCCACTGGTAAGATTATGCTGAGCGCATTTTTTTAAACCATTATTGGCAATTGCGGGCCGACTTTAAAGAACCTGGTGTCAACAACAACTTTACCCACTACTTGCAAATACTAGACAAGCTGCAAAAAGCCATCAAGAACAAACGACCCGGCATGCTTTCTCGCGGTGTGATTTTATTGCACGATAATGCTCGTCCGCATGTCGCAAAGATTGTGCAGGAAGCATTAGCTAGGAAGAAGTGGGAAATTCTGCAACATCCAGCCCACAGGCCTGATTTGTCAACATGTGATTTTCATTTGTTCAGACCTCTAAACAAAGCTCTCAAGGAGCAACGATTTCACACAGATGCAGACTTAATAAACTCGGTAAACACTTGGTTCAGTGAGCAACCACAATCTTTTTTTGCGGACGGCATTCGCCGCCTACCTAAGCAATGGGATGCTTGCCTGAATGCCTACGGCGACTTCTTCTGACCAATCCATGGTGCATATTTCATTCAAAATGAATGCTTTGTTTAATTCTACCCCACCTGTTAATGTTTCTTTGGAACGGGTTTCAAAAGTACGTCCCTAATATATGTCTGGATGGGCGTTAAGTGTTTCTGTGTGTGTATATATTTTTTCATTGGCTCCTTTCCGTCTTGACAGAGGATAGTTTGGTACATTGTGCTTCAAACAGGCTTGATAACTACGACCCATTGCGGTGGCAGGTGTGTCTGATAAGGCCAATTTGTGCTGTAAATGTTTGTCCACAGTGGATGCATGTGAAAAGATGGTCATTTCCACCATCATGCACTATCTTACGTCTCTCACGCTCTATGTGTGCTTTATCTGCAATCATTTTCTCCTTTGTCTTTATTTCATTTCTGATAGTTGCCCTCCATGCAACGCGTTCAGCTTCGACTTGCTCCCAATGTGCATTATCAATGCCTGTATTAATCATGTCCCGCTTACACACATCTTCGTATCGTAGTAGAGGCCGACCTAAGATCTCCTACCCATCTGTAATTCACCCAAAGAAAATGTCCTTTGGTATTCTACCATCACCTATCCTCCTAACGTGTCCTATCCATCTAAGTCTACGAAGACTGAGCATGGAACACACCGTCACACAAAATCTTTCCAATACTTCAGTATTTGTGATTTTGTCTTGCCACTTAATACCAAGTATTCTTCGCAGACACTGCATATGAAATCTGTTTAAACGCTTCTCTTGGTGTGAGTAAGTTGACTAGGTTTCACTGCCATAAAGAAGAGTACTAAGGACACAGGCTTGGTAGACGAGGACTTTATATTTTATATATATATATATATATATATATATATATATACCGGCTCCGTGGCCGAGGTGTTAGCAGCTTTCTCCGCTAACTCCGAATACTCTCGTCACGTGACGCGACGAGAATTAGCAGTGGTTCGAATCGCAAAAGTGACTTATGAGAGTATGGAGCCGGTCGCTCAGAAAGTCGTGGCGTGCTGATGAGCGTAATCTAGCCTAGGAATCGACATACAGCTGAAAGATGCTGGTGTTGACCGCAATATCCTGAAACAGGATGGAAACGCGGAAAAAAAAAAAAAAAAAAAAAAATATATATATATATATATATATATATATATATATATATATATATATATATATATATATATATAGAGAGAGAGAGAGAGAGAGAGAGAGAGAGAGAGAGAGAGAGAGAGAGAGAGAGAGAGAGAGAGAGAGAATGATGTTAAAAATAAATTTAGGCCTGTGACACACACGCATGAACTTGTGCACAAGTTCGATATTTGAAAATATTGAAATCGGACGAGGCGTGAATGCATACAAACTTATCGAAAACAATCCACAGTACTAAAGAAACAAAAAAAAGGTACGCATAACATTAAATCCTTCACATGACTAGTCTATTATAGAAGTTGTTTTTAAATAAAACTATGGTTAGGTAAGGCATAAAACACTTATTACAAATATTCTAAGGAAAACAAGGCTCGATTGCCACAGTAAGTCGCATCAAGTGATTTGTTTATGGAATACATACTGAAAATTGTTCTCAGTCTTAACTCTATGTTAAGGACAGAACGTTTGGCTTGTGTGTCTGTGTGAATCGGGATCTTGTCTAATGAAAGCTTGAGAATCCCTGTGTTGACTCAACGTCTCTCGCCTGAGCGAATGTCACTCGAGCAATTAGTGAAGGACGTCATGAGCTTGGAACATGAGACAGCCGCAGTGTGAGGTGGTGTGATTCGTGAACAACAAGCTGTTGGACAAGTCGAGAGATCACGGCAAGGCTTGATGTCGCGTGTGCACAGCTCTTAGCTATGGTTGTAGTGCACCAGAGATAGGGCTATTGACGTGTGCACAGCTTTTATGTGGTTGTAGTGCGCGAGATATAGGGCTATTGTCGCGTGCACACCTCTTAGCTATGGTTGTAGTGCACGAGAGATAGGGTTATTGTCGCGTGCACAACTCTTAGCTATGGTTGTAGTGCACGAGAGGTAGGGTTATTGTCGCGTGCACAACTCTTAGCTATGGTTGTAGTGCACGAGAGATAGGGCGCTTGTCGTGTGCACAGCTCTTAGCTATAGTTGTAGTGCAAGAGAGATAGAGCCACTGTCGCGTGCACAGCTCTTTGTCATTGTTAAACTGCACGAGAGATCGAGCCATTGTTGTGTGCACAGCCCTTTGGTGTGTTATTACTGCATGAGAGATTCAGTCACTTAAGTGGATATTCCTATTGGAGAAATTCCTATTGGAGAAATTCCCCAACGGTTGAGAATCACTGTTCTAAGGTGTGCGCTTTGTTGTGTCAGTTCCAGATGAGTATTGTAACTAGGAGCTATAGTATCAACATAATTGTGTTAGCCGAGCCCTGAGCAGATCACCCGGCGACAAGTATAGAAGTTGCAGCTGTAAATGGCAGAACCAGGCAGAAAAACATTCAGTTAAGTGCACATATCAGGCCACCCGCACGCCATCATAGACACAACGTTTACTCCTGTGATTTTACTGATAATCTATCTACCTAACAGATACAATGATGTAACTTTACACTCAATCTTGGGTTAACTTATATATTGTATGTTGGTAATATTGTCAGTGAATGTCTGTAAATATATTTTGTTACCACATAAACATAACACAAACCGCCAGGACCCGCATCGTCCTACGGCCACCCACCACTAGCTTTAACCCCACAGCTGGAAAGCGGAGTCTTTTAGACCAGTGGTTCTCAACCTTTTTTGGCCCATTCATCCCTTCATCATATGTTCAGAATGTCACCCCCTCCCCTTTCGTATTTCCTCCCTATAACGCCCCCCCTTCCTTTTAACACAATTTACGTTAATATGGAAGCTATATTTAATAACACTTACTAGAACAAGTCTAGATGTCTACATCAAACGTGATTTGCGGGTTTACTTACGTTATAAAACGAATTTCAGAAGAGCGGTAAGTACAGAACTGTAAATTATGGAGGGAAAAACAATATCAAGTAATCGGTTCTGGTTAACGCGATCTTGAAATAATCTTAATTTCTCTCCTTTCCCCACCCCACTGGAAACCCTAAAATCCCCCCCCCCCCTTGGGGGGGGGGGGGGATTCCCCATCTATTTTAGACGTAGATTCATAGGCTGGGATTTCCTGGTTATACTGTCCACTGTAACGCCCGTGTGTTGCCGGGGCCCATACGGGAGAGCAAAGAATAGAAACACTGTTGCCTACCATGCACGTCGTAAGAGGCGACTAAAGACCTATGGTTCCGTCGCCCTGCTACTGAGTGAGTGCGTGGCGCGACACTGTGAGCTGTGAATTACGCGTGGAATGCTTTTGCATCTGTCCGCGGTGTTTTTCGCGTGACCTGCATGTTCGGAACGATGACGGCCAGCTGTTGCTGGATTGACTGGTTTGCCTTTTCGGTTCACGAGTGCATTTTAAGGAGACTCCTGGGAGTCGTCCCTGTAGCTACGGAGTTCGTGCTTTGTGCGGCGCTTTCGGTGGATCGCCCTGCAGAAAGAGACCGTGCCATATGGGATAAAACCCCGGTCAATGAAGTCTTTCTGGTGACTGCCGTTTTCATCGATAGGGAACTGTATTTTTCGTGGAGGACTTTTGTGTTGGCATTCTGGCGGCAGCATTATGCACAGTGTACCTGTGCGGGCTGTTAGGTTGCCGACACTCCTGTCTATTCCATTGTTCACATGGGGCAGTGAGTAGTATTTTGTGATATTCACTGGCACAGGAACGGAGCAATATGGGGACGACCCGTTGCCGTGAAGTTGGATCCGCGACTAACTAACTAACTAACTAACTAACTAATTAACTAACTAACTGTCCACTGTAAGTCTCCTGACAGCAGTGTTTTATTCGTTTTCCGCTTTTCCGCATAACATTTTCTATAACTGGAAAATTTGTGGGAATTCTGTATTTTCTCTTCCCTCTTTGTTAGATATTGTCATCTTTCTGTGTCGGCGATACCAACCCTACGATTTGTCTGGGTTGTTCGTCCTATGATATAATGATGGGAAGAAACCTCACGACACGAATGAACTGTTGTGCAAAGGGTCACAAACTGAGCAAACCCGTCTGCATTCAGCCCTTCCAGCCACTCATCTTTCTCACATCAATTATCTATTATGCATGTTCAATTTACAGGGGGTAGGGGGATGGAATTGAAAAATGAATGATGTAAACATAAACCAAATATAAACAATTCATATTTTAACGTTATGACACAGACATGCAGGCATGCGGACACACTCAAAACACACACACACACATACACACACACACACGATATATGCATATAAATATACATACAGACAGGCAGGCAGGTGCACAGGCAGGCAGGTGCTCAGGCAGGTGCGCAGGAACGCTCGCTCGTACGCACGTATGCACGCGCTTGCACACACACACATACAGGCAAACAGACAGATAGACAGACAGACACATACATTCACGCAGGCAGGCAGGCCTCCCGGCCGCCCGCATCCACGCACGCACGCACGGACACAAACACAAACACACATATACACACACGCGCGAGCGCGCACCCACTTTTACCCTCACAAAGACAAAGGCACGCGTGCAGACACACACGGGCGCGATGCACCCGGAGCGACATGCAACCCCCCCCCCCCTCTCCCCATACAGTTATAGACAGCGACAGTTGGACACAGGACAGGCACACGTACACACGCACACACAGACTGATGCACACACAGGTTCTAGATGACTACATGCATCTGTTAGATTTGTAATGTCCACTTCTAATACGAATTTTAGTGTTAATGTCAAATGGTATAATACTTAAGCTGAAACAACTATTGCGGCTTCAGTAATCCATCCAGTCGCTTCGAAATACGTCGGGCAATAAATCGTGCAACAATTTGTTTTTTGCTTCTGTATTTAAATTCACTAAAGAAATACATTATTTTGAATTTCTGAAACATCGCCTCCCACAATCATCTGTGAAGCGACTGTTTACTGAATATGAAATAATTGTTTCGACTTAAGTATAATTGCATATATTCACTTCATTCATATTACTCTGCACTGTGCACCTGACGAGATGAAGCGAAATATGTCAGGCAATAAATCATGCAACATGCTGTTTGTGGCTTCTGTGTGTAAATGTGCTTTATGCCAGAAACTAGATGTATGGCCCTGTATTGAAGAGAGCACAATGGTTTCATATTAGATCTGGGGCAATCATCCCAGATCTGATTAGATATACGTTAGTTAGTTGCATATCCTTTACAGGACGTGGCAGTCAACTCCAGCATTGTTTGGCTGTTTGATTAGATATGGAATGTATAAAATATTTTTTCGTGTGTCTTAGTCCAGGTATTTCAGAACTTTAGCAAGTTGTTAAACTATTCTAGCTATTTTTTCGGGATAAGAACATCAACATGAGAACTCCAATTTAAATGTCTGTCAATTAAAAGACCTAGTGTTTTATGTTCATTTACATTAACTATAGGTAACGTGTCAGTGGGGAGTTCAAGCGGTGCCCCAGTTATGGCTAGTGTCTGCAGTTTTTGTCTGGTTGTTATATGGATATTTTTTTTTCGAAGTTAATTTGCGTGTGATTTCCTCTGCTCTATCTAGCAAGATTATCTAGTTATTTTTGTAAAGAACCACAGCGGATCTCATGACTAGTGTAAATATAGTACAATCGTCTGCAAATAGATCACACGTAGTATTGAGATGTAAAGGAAGATCGTTATTATAAAATGCAAAACGCAGCGGACCTGACATAGAGCCATGACGGACACCAATAACAAACTGTGGATCTTGATAGACAGTTATTGACAGACTTGTCTGTCAGACGAAAATGATAATTTTAAGTTCCCCATATTGGCGATAGTCTTCATTTATTTTAATTTACTAATTAAAATATCGTTTTCAGCCATATCAACATCTTTATTCAAGTCTACAAACACTGCTCCACAAATGTTGTCCTATTTGACGTTAAAATGCCAGTTATTGGTTATGTTTGTTAAAGCACTATGACAAGAATATTTAGGTCAAAACACTAATTAGATGTCAATTAGCAGATCGTTTTTAATTAAATGATGTCATATTATTTTATGTATGTGGTTTTCTAATGGCTTTGGTGTATTTTTCTAATGGATAGTAAGGAAACAGGTATATAATTACCCAGGATGCTATTATCAATTTGCCATATTTGAGTAGAGGATAAACTTTAGCAATTTTAAATATAGATAGAAAGTACAAGTATTGGCCACATACACCCTACAAAATATCATATGTATTTGTCTGTAGCAGCTCGTGTGTTCCAGATACAGGCATGTGTATATTTGGTTTATATGATTACAGTAATTTCTGTATAAGGTTCTGGGAAAGAAAACTATTGCTATCTTTTTTTTCCGCATATCCCTTACAGGACGTTGCAGTCAACATCAGCATTTTTCAGCTGCTGTTGATGTACTATGCAAGATTACGCTCGGTAGTTTGCCATTGCTTTCTGAGCGACCGGCTCACATACCCCGTAAGTTACCAACGCGGCGAGAACCGCTACTGATTCTCGCTCATGTTATTGCTATCTAGTCCCTTAAAAAATGAAACTGCTTGTTTACTTACAATTTCAGTTTTCCAATAATCCTCCAAGAATGCCTTTTTCACATTTTAACCCACTCCATACATGTTAGTATGCCAGTTATGTTCTTACACTTCTAAAACAGGATAACGTTATCTTCAAGAAGAATAAATTTTCTTTCACATGATTTATTTTGTTACATTTGTGGAAAGTACACTTTGAAAGAAGAGCATATGTAACATATTACTGTTTATTTGTAAACAAAAAGGCATACTATGCTTACCTTAAAGTAAAACTAAGTGACCAGGACAAGTCTTCGGTTCCCCATATTGTTTGCAAAACAAGTGTGAACACCTGCGACAGTGGACTTGTGGGGAAAAGAACAAGTCTAAAATGTGTAATTCCAATGGTTTGGAGAGAACCCAAGAGCCACTATGATGACTGTTATTTCTATGTTGTCAATATTTAGGGAAATAATGGGGGAAAGATCATACAAAATTTGAAATATCCAGATTTAGTTTCTGCTAGACGACCTGTTCCACATGGAGATGACATTCCAATTCCAACTTTCAGTGACATTTCGTAATCGCTACTAGAATATGAGACAGTAATGGCATGTGGAACGACAAGGGAAAGTGCTAGTGATTTCGAAGATGATTTTCCAGCTGCTCAACGCTCCGACCAGCGTGAACATAATGATCTAATCCGAGGTCTATATCTCTCCGAGGATCTTCAGAACTTTTGTCTTTAAGACAGAGAGAAAGAAAGTACTGACTACTGAAACAAAGATTGCATGTTATCGCAACATACTGCAAGGTTTTTGTCCATTCTTGTGTAAAGAAAACAACCATGTGTTTTGGACTAATGTATGAGGACTTGAAAACGAAATGGGTGTAAGTTGTTCACCAGATGAATGGTGAATTTTCATTGACAGCTCTAATAGAAGTTTGAAAGGTATTCTCTTACACAATGGTAACAAATATGACTCAATTCCTATTGCTCATTCTACTGCAACGGAGGAGGAGTGTGCTACAATAAGCACAGTTCTGGGGGTGGGCGGGGGGGGGGGGGAGGGGGAATTAAATACAAAAACATAACTGGGTGGTTTGTATAGATGTTAAAATTATGAACTTCTGGCTTGGCGAGCAAAAAGGATTCACCCAATATGTACACTTTGTATGTTTGTGGGATAGCAGGGCAAATTATACGCACTAGAAACCCCCCCCCCCCCCCCCCCCCGATAAAAAAAATAAAATAAAATAAAATATAAAAATTAATAAAATAAAATATTGGCCGTTGAGTTGTGAATTGAAAGTTGGAGAAAGAAATATTGTCAACAAACCTCTAATTGATCGATAAAGAGATCTTCTGCTACCATTATGAATAAAGCTTGGCTGGGTGAAGCAATTTGTTAAGGCACTGAACACAGATTGTAACTATTTTTATTACTCATGCAGAAAGTTTCCGGAATTGGGCATTGACAAGCTCAAAGCTGGAATTTTTGATGGACCCCACATTAAAAAGATTAAAAACGATCCAAATATTGATCCCATGAACAAAATAAATGCCCACAGCCTGGTCGTCATTTGTTTTCGAAAACTTTAAAACAGACAATTATTCAGAATTAATTGAAAACACGCTGTCGAGTTTTTTTAAGCTTAGATGCAATACGAGCATACAATTGCACTATCTCCATAACCATTTAAATTTCTTTCCCGATAATCTTGACGACTTTCGTGAGAAGAAAGGTGAAAGATTTCACCAAGATATAAAAACAATGAAACAGAGATACCAGGGACATTGGGATGCCCCCATGATGGCTGATTACTGTTGGACCCTTAAACGCAACTGTCTGGGCATATCACATTCCAGGTAGATCTCGAAAAGAAGTTTTTTTGTATATTGACTATTGATTAAAAAAATGCTAGTGATAAAGTGTTAATAGATTTTTGGTGTTTTATATGAAGGTAATAAATACACGGTAATTAAGTGTAATATGAATGCAGATTACAGTCAAAATGCCACTGAGGAACGTAACTCTAGGCTTGCACATAACAACTGCCTTACTAAGAAGGTCATTCTTAGATATCTCAAAAACTAGAGGTGATAGAAAAATCTGATTTTATTTTTTGATGAGTCTGGTAATGTGCAAAGAACCCACACTAAACGCACAAATTGAACAGTCAGTCAACACAGTACCGCTATAACCCCCCCCCCCCCCTCTAAACTGATGCATTTTATAAAGGAGGAGATCGTGGCGCCTATTCGCTAGTTTTGAATGCATTACAATATTAACCCATTGATAAATGATGACTGTTTTAAGGCAGTCCCAGCAGGCAGAAATAAGAAATAGAATATGAATGGCATAAATATCGTTCAATAATATGAACAGATTCTCACATCTAAACACTGAGGTTCTAGTTAGAACTAAGGATGATCTTTGACTCTGTCACATAATAGACCAACGTGATTTAACCCGTGATGAGAATAAAAGGCGTTCTGAATTAGCGGCATGTTCGAGGCCAAAGGTTGTTTCAACAAATCCAGAAAATGTAGCTGCACGTGTTTACATCTGGTCGACGGATTGGGAACACTCGGTGGTGAGTGAGACGGGTCCCTGCATCGCTTTGACAGTTTGTCAACATTCGAATACAGATTGAACCCGTCGGATCCTGGTTGCAATCGGATGTCATCCATCACAGGTCGGGCAAAGTTAACAGCTGCAGATGTGTAGGGGAAGTGAGTGAGATGAGTCCATACATCGCTTTGACAGTTCATAAACAGGTTGGATGGAAAGCGGAAGTACTCAGCTCGGGAGTAAACAGTCAGTCTGTCATATTTAGTTTCCGGACATCACGCAGATTGGCAGATTGCTATTGACAACTGTTGTTGGGAGCATACAGTAACTCGCTAGCTTGTTGTGGGAGTCAAAACAAGTGATGACAACTCTGACATTGATTGAGCCAGGGAAGATAGGTTCTTGACAATGGATGATATGTCCAAATAACACCTGTGTAGACATAATGAATACCGTCACGTGACTAATTTTAGGTTTTGCCATAAACCATGATTGGGAGAAACAGTGTTGACCAAAACCTTGGATTATGATGGACGTGTTTGTGGGAGAGCTCTACAGTGTTAGATTAATTTAATATTAACTAGCATGTGTCGTTATGGCAAAGTGTAGCAGCCATCCCGGAATGAGGCGGTTTTGCATAAGGTAGTCAATATAGTCTATTTAGGCCTAATTAATATAGGCAGTAGTCTTGTTAAAACTAGAGTGTGATGATTAGCACTGTTAGTTGAGAACTAGTAGAGTAGTGAAGTGATAATTGGCTCTGCTAGGATGAATAGGATAGCGGGGTGATAATTGGAGAGATTTTAGATGGGGAAAGTGTCCAATGGGGGGATCTTTCAAGGGTTTGCCCACTGAAGTTGTACACTCTGTTTATGGGTCTTTCCTTGTCATCGCCTGATTCGGACGTAGGTGAGGAGCTAATATGCTCTATGACAGAGTTTATTTAGCTGTAAAATAACTGAGCAAGGCAATAGGCTTACACTCAGCCGGTAGGATCAGTGACTAGTACTATCACCAGATGTATTGTTTTTCTCACAGGTTCCATACCAGTTACGAGGAAGTTCAACACTGGGTTTGATGAAGTGCAACGTCAATTAGACAAAACACCAGTTGGACACAAAAATGTTTCTTACAAAAAAGGAATAACGTCCGAGAAGAAAGATGGTTCACCTAAGATGGGTGATGATTGTTAATGCAACACAGCATAAGAACATTGGTACCTAAACAAGAACATCAATATAATAGTCACATGGTGTGATATATTCTAGTGAAATAGTTCAAAAGACATGATACCTGAACCTAGATAGACACTAGTTAGGTTCAAGTATAGTAACAATAACAGTGATACCTAAATACTCACTACAAAGGATTTGTGCATTCTTTAAGAACGATAGGAAATTATGTGCATTGGGCAACCGGTCCATGATCAGCTGTAATTTACAAACAGTATCTATTTCGGATGATCAGGAATATGGATTACCAGGTAGCTACAAATGACAGTCGGCGTCCGGCAGGAGAGATACAGTACCGGGTGAGGTGGACTTGTTCTGACTTAACGTGCTGTGGTGTGTCCTTGCAAGGATGAACTGACTATGCTATTATCTGAGAGTCCGATCCTACACACATTATAGAACACATCACACATTTTCTTCGCATACACGTCTCATATACGTTACACTTTTCTTTTAATAAATTAATCTTTATTAATTTTTAGAAGCAAGAGTTGTTGAATATGTTGCGTTGGGGAAGTATGAGAGGGGGCATAGTACAACAGTGAGAGAGTGATAGGAAAAGGTGTCCACGGGCTGATGGAGTGTGTTGGACGGAAGCTGGTAGATTCTCCAGGATATTGATAATGGAAAAATATTATAATGTGGGTGTTGACTCTCCTCACTCCAGGGACGACACTTTAAAGGAGGACACGACAGACTCCCTGTTAAAGGATGTGCTGGAGGGATAAGTGAGGGGCAAATATACAGGAGGAAAGCATCGCTACTAGTGGGTAGACAACACCAACAGATGGACTAGATGAGGCGTACATTGGTGTACCATTACGACGTAGGCCAGAAGATGGTGGAGGTACATTACTGCAGACTTTCGATGCGGATGAGACACTTGATTCGATGCGGATGTGGCACGTCTGGAGTTGATTTATTCATTCATTTATCCACTGAAACATTCAAATGTTTTCGTCATATTTTGTGCAAGTGTAGAACAATCAAGTTCCCTTTTGAGGTACGTGTGGATGTTGGGGGAGCTTCAAGCTAATACTGGCAAAATATAACGTGGGAACAGAATTCATTGTTTGCTCATTAAACATATCAGTGTAAACTCCTGCAGTTGAAATAAAATACTGCATTAAATGAAGAAATCTGGCTCATTGATTATTTCCTGACCTTCTTTCTTTCATCGGTAACCACTGAAAGACAAGACAATAAGTCACCATTACCCTTGGAGGAAACTAAAGGGATCTTCTCTTCGTCCTCTGCTTGTTGCGCTATTTCTAAATTGCAGTCCCTTTTCATGTATCGACCTGGATGTTGGTGTGAGTACACCGACATCTTTGTTTGTTTGCTTTTTTAAAACTGTGTTTGTCATCGACAGTTTATTTTTGCCTGAGGCTACAGAGTTGTGTTGAGTCAAGAGCCGACATCACAGCACTCGGGAAATTCCCATATGTGCTCCGTCCCCATCTGCACCAGCTGGCGAAGTGTCCTAGTACTAATGGTACCAGGAGCAGTTTGATTATGTGTCTGTCTGGCCTTTCCTTGGAGTTTTGAATGTCGCCGAGATTCTCTGGTCACTCCCTGCTGCATCATTCTCTCCAAGCGGTGATGGTCTAACCGTTCGTCTGCACTATACACACGATTTCTAAGGGAACCGACCACATCTGACTTATCATGCACTAATACCATACCAAGGGGTGCAGATCCAGCCAATCTGTTCGCCTGCTCGTTTCCCATCACACCAGTATTTCCCGGGAGGTTGGGAGAGAGATTCAACAGATGCCATCTACTTTTAACTGTTGGATGGAATTCTGCCACTCTACCTGAAGCATGTCTGTCCTCACCTTTCTCCACATAATTTGTGAGTTCGTTACAAATACGACATGCGTGTGCTGTTTTCCTCTAGCTAGTGGACCGCCACCACCTCCATTCTCAGACTATATGTCGTGGTATTACATGCCACGCTTTGTACCCGATGAGGCTGCTGAAAGCCTGAGCCATGCTCCAAGAGTTGGCTGTTGGTCACAGCCCTGTTAAAGATCTATTGCCAGCTCATATCTTCAAAACGTACACCGAGGACCAGATCCAAGTTTGAATTTCAGATATATACGGCCTTGAAGTTTGCAATGTCCTGTTTCCGTCTAAATCTGATTAAAAGCGTGCTTCTTCCCAGACATGCCCAGTATCGCTATAGACAAACACAGTGTTTCTTTGTCCATTTCTCTTTGTGGGTTTTTCCCACTGGTATATAGCAAGTAGCCGGCTTCCTGGCCTAGAGGTTAGCAACTTTTCTCCGTAATCTCGTATACTCTCGTATGTAATGTGACGACGGTGAGAATCAGCAGTGGTTTGAATCGCGTCGGTAACTTACGGGGTATGTGAGCCGGCAGCTCAGAAAGCAATGGCAAACTACTGAGCGTAATATTGCCAAGAAATCAACAATCAGCTGAAAGATGCTGATGTTGACAGTGATGTCCTGTAAAGGATATGCAAAACATTGTATATGGCAAGTAAGTAAGTGCTGTAGACAAAAACAATGTTCTTCGATCCATTCCTCTTTGTAGGCTTTCCCATTGCTATATAGCAAGTAAGTAAGTACTATAAACAAACATCGTGTTCTTTGATCCATTTATTTCTGTAGATTTCTTTCCTTGCTCTGTATTAAATTAGTAAGAACTTTAGACTAACAGAATGTTCTTTTATCCATTTCTTTCTGTAGATTTATTTCCTTGATCTCTAGTAAGTAAGTACTTTAGACTAAGAGAATGTTCTTTGATCTACTTCTTTCTGTAGATTTATTTCTTTGCTCTGTAGTATGTAAGTACTTCAGATTAATAGAATGTTCTTTGATCCATTTCTTTCTGTAGAGTTATTCCTTTGCTCTGTAGTAAGTAAGTAAGTACTTACTTACTAATAGAATGTTCTTTGATCCATTTCTTTCTGTAAATGGATTTCTTTACTCTGTAGTAAAAAAAAAAAGTCGCTTAAAAGTCGACTGGGTCGACTTCATTGCACCGGGTTTTATCCCATATGGCTCGGTCTCTTTCCGCAGCACGGAAAGCGTCGCACAAAGCACGAACTCCGTAGCTTTTAGCGACGACCCACAGGAATCTCCCAAACATTTAACTCGTAAACCGAAGGACTCGGCCCGGAATCGAACCCACAACCTTAGGAGCACGAGTCAAACGGCTTGACCACTTCGCCACAGAGACTCCCACTCTGTTGTTTAAAAAAAAAAAAAAAAAAAAAAAAGTACTTTTACTTTTTTTACTACTTTTTACTCTGTAGTAAAAAGTTCTATAGACTAACATAGTTTTCTTTGATTCATTTCTTTCTGTAGACCTGTTCCGTAGCTCTGGCAAGTATTAAAACTTTTAGAGAAAACCAATAGAAATAGGCAAGAAATCCAACATGTATGAACACCATGGATGCAACACAATGGCGAAAAAAGAATTCAAAGCCTTGGATATCTGACCCGCATGCTGTCAATTGACAGGCCACACAAGATTATGGCACTCAACATTAAGGTTTCAATGCTTGAGGAAAGCCATGAAAATGATGGATCGATGGCTCTAGAGAACCATTACAGAGAGACGAACTTCACAGTAACGACGGTTGCTAAAATAGCTTGCACAGAATGTCTGCGCCTTCGATAAATGACGATAAGATGTGATCAGATGGGATAAAGAAAGATTAGATTGTCATAAATCCTTCGCACGCAACAATGCGATGTCAATATGTTTCCTTACCACACACATGATATGTGTGGTTCTCTGTAACAAACAAAAACTTAGTTAACTAATGCCGTGTAGTTAGTTTCAGATAGTCGAGATTAGTGTTGTTGGTGTTATTGCTACTGCTGCTACTGCTACTACTTCTGCCGCTGCTGTTATTTACCCAAGTGCTGCTGATTGCCTACTATTTCAGTCCCTTGCCATACTAATGAAGATTCAGATCCTTGACTGTTCCAGAGACCCAGAAAATGAGTTCGTCGGTGTTGGGCTCGGCAGTAAACTCTCGATTGGAAAGGATGTCCGAAAGGGGTGATTATTTTCTAGAGCTGAAAACAATGACTCTTTTTTGGGGCATATACGGTTTGAACGGCCCTCGACTCCGGTCTGCTCGGTGGGAGACTAGCGTACAAAGTGGGAAATTAGACACTGGTCTCATCTGGAAAAGCTGCGAATTTGGCCATTGACTTGGAGTCTTAGACTATGTGTGATATAGACCTCTTTGCTTGCATTGTTTACAGTCAACTGTTTAAATTCCACAGTACAAGTTAAGACGTTTCCTGTTCACCCCTAATTAGATTATTTGTAGTTATTGTCTACCGTAATATCAAGTAACGTATTTTACAGACGATGCTGAGGGGTGCGGTCACAATGTTTTTTTGTTTCCCCACGTTTCCATCCTGTTTCAAGATATTGCGGTCAACATCAGCATCTTTCAGCTGTATGTTGATTCCTAGGCTAGATTACGCTCATCAGCACGCCACGACTTTCTGAGCGTCCGGCTCAATACTCTCATTACATAAGTCACTGGCACGACTCGAATCACTTCTAATTCTCGTGCGCTCATGTCAACCACGAGATTATTCGGGATTAACGGAAAAAGCTGCTAACCCCTCGGCAAGGGAGCCGGTTGCGGTCACAATGAAGACAGCAAATTTAGCTACGTTGGATAGTCACAGACGCGTCCTGAATATTTCTCTACTATTTGACCTGATCTTCTGTCAGGTCTTAGCCAGATATGACTTAGCTACAGTATAGAGTAGACGTACTACCTACTTTGTTTCAGCACCGAATGTTGGTCGGCGCTCACTAAACCCCCACACCCCATATTGTGCCAACGGCTTTGGGCGGAGGGCGCAAGAGGCAGTGTACAAGTCTTTTATCCTGGTACGAGGAAACACAACCTATGTCGTCGCACTTCAGACAAAGCCCTAAGCCTTGGTCGGCAACAGCTCTAGGATCGAATCTCCGACAGGCGGACAGTAAAAGCTTTGCTTTGCTGATCCGGCAACTTCTCAGCTTGTCTTGTTTCAGATGTATTGGTGTTATCTTTTCTCTGGAGTAAACTAGACAGGTCGAGAGAGGGATAATGCTGCTTAGGCAACACATGGGTTCTACAATTCAGCCCAGGCTGTGTGCTATGGAGAGGTATAATTTCATCCCTGGTTCCCGCTATGCCGTGGTGAAGGGGTTAGGGACGCGATTTGTAATCCCGTATACCCGGGTTCGAAACACAGCGGTGCTGGTTTTTTTCGAAAAAGGTATAGGTACCTGTCGTTCAGAAAGCAAAGGCACATTCTTCTTTCTTTCTTCTTTCTTCTTCAGCGTTCCGAGCCATTGGGGTTCTTTGCTGCAGATACAATCGTCTCTATTCGTCTCTCTGGTTGACCTTCTCTTGCCAGTCGTTGATTCCAAGTGCTTGTAGGTCTGTATGTATATTATCTCTCCACCGTCTTCTTGGTCTACCTCGGGGTCTACGGTCATTTATTTCCTGAGTGTAAGCGAGTTTTGTTTCCCTATTGTCTTTCATTCTTTCTATATGCCCCAGCCATTGTAGTCTATTAGCCTTCATGATACCTGTGATTAGCGGGGACTTAAGGCAAATTACTGAACGTAAAACTTGTCCAGGAATCACGAACAGCCAAAGGGCTGGCGTTGACTGCTACGTCCTGTGAAGGACGTACAACTAAATTTATTTTTAAATTGTCCCTCTATAGGCTGTAGCTATTGTGTTTTTATTTGTTTGTTTTAAAGCATCCGTGTAACAAACTATCGTCTGTCAAGTGGGCAAGGTGCCAGTAAGTGCATTTGACCTTATCTCTTCCGATGTCTCTGTTCTCGTTCCTGAACCCGCTATCTGCCAGTATCTGTCAGCATTTCTGATGTCTCTGTCTTCGTTCCTGAACCCGCAATCTACTAAACATCAGTCAACACTTCTGATGTCTCTGTCCTCGTTCCTGAACCCGCCATCTGTCAGTATATGTCAGCCCTTGTGATGTCTCTAGCCTCGTTCCTGAATCCACTATCTGCCCAACATTAGTCAGCACTTGTGGTTGAATCCACTTCAATGAGGGGATTTTTTTCCCACAGACAAATTGACCCAGCTTACAATGGCTGCCAGATCTTTATCAGGGAAGTAAAGGCGACCCAGTGTGATACTAACCACATTACCCATCGAGCACAGATTGATCTCAAGATATTGACTACATTACCAATCGAGTACAGATTGGTCTCAAGATATTGATCACATTACCCCTCGATTACAGACAGATTGGTCTCAAGATATTAACCACATGACCCATCGAGTACAGACAGTTTGGTTTCAAGATGTTGACCACATTACCCATCGAGTATAGATTGGTCTCGAGATATTGACCACATTGCCCATCGAGTACATATTGGTCTCAAGATATTGACCACATTACCCATCGAGTATAGATTGGTCTCGAGATATTGACCACATTGCCCATCGAGTACAGATTGGTCTCGAGATATTGACCACATTACCCATCGAGTACAGATTGGTCTCAAGATATTGACCACATTACCAATCGGGTACAGATTCGTTTCAAGATTTGCGACTTGCACTATAACTCCTGCAGCGGATGTACAGAGTGACCATGTGCCAGTTACAGGAAAGATGAGATTAAAACTTAAAAACATAAAGAAAACCCCAAAGAACATACAGTTAGATTTAGCATGACTTAGAACAGACAAAGGAATTAGAGAAAGGTACAATGTTACTGTAAAGAACAGATACAATGCTATGAAATAATACAGACTATTGATGAACAATGGGACATGTTGCGGGAATCAATCCAATAGACCTTCAATTGAAATCATTCCACCTAAACATAGAACTGCAAAAAGGAAATGGATGACAGATGCAATTTTGCTGATGATGGACGAAAGAAGAAAGAAAAAGCAAGATAAAGAAAAAATATAATAGAATACACAGAGAAATAGTAAATAAATGCTAAGTGGCTAAAGAAGAATGGCTGAATCAAAGGTGCATGGAAATCGGGACAAACTATGGAAAAGACTCACATTCCATGTATCAAAGAATAAATACAATAACAGGTAGGAAAACACGAACTATCAATGAAATTTAAAAACGAAGAACGGTGCAATATTGATAGGACAAGATAATATAGTCAATAGATGGACGGAATACCTGGAAGCTGTTTGATTATAGGAGACCGAATGTAAATATTCAAAACAATGGTGAAGGTCCACCAACACTTGCAGCGGAAGTTACTGACGCACTATATCGCATAAAGAAAGGAAAGGCTCCCGGTCCAGACAACATTACAGTAGAGGAATTTGAGGCTCTTGGTGATTTTGGAATATAAATATTGACACAATTTCTAAATGATATCTACACTAGTGGGTACATTCCTAGTGACCTATTAAAATCCATCTTTATAGCTCTGCCAAAGAAACCATAGAGAAAAAAAATTCGTGGAAGAGTTAGAGATGTCGTTTTATAGAAGAATGCTAAAAATTAGTTGAACAGACAAAGAGAGCAATCAGGATGTTTTAAGGGAAGCTGAATCGCAAAGACAACTTATCACAAACATCAGAAAGAGACAGTCCTCGATTTTTGGCCACGTAATGAAAAGACAAAAACTGGAATATGTTGTGACAACCGGAAAGATTTGTAGAAAGAGAGATAGAGGAAGACAGCGTGAAAAGATTATTGACAGTTTTGTGTCAGGGCACGGTAGGGAGTCAACACGAACTGATCCTTGACGTCGGACATCTTAATTGATGGAGAGGCATGATCGTCAACGCTAGCCGGCAAGGCACTAGATGGTGATGATGATGACTATAACTCTGCGTCCCTCATGGCGTAACAAAGGGCCACTGTCTTTGGTTATCTGTATTTATTTATAGTATGACCTGATCTCTTCTGATGTTTCCTTCATCTTTACTGAACTATTTTTATACCAGTTAACTAGTTTATTGTGTGGCATGACCTCTCCTTGTATTTGATTCATCTGTATTTAACAAGTTAAGCTTGAGCTAAGGTTATTCACTTTAAAAGAGAAATAACATATAAAAATTTTTGAACGTCCTTTGCAGGATGTTGTGAGCAACCCCAACTCCACATTGATTCTCTATGCAAGTATACGTTCAGTAGCTTGCCATCCACATGAAATCGAAGCCATTTATAGCTTTGAAGAACACATAAACCTGTTTGTTTGTTGCAGACATACTAACAGACTAATTACGGTAACAAGGAACACGAGAAACATTTACTCACAGTAGACATTCATACTCTAGCACGTGAACATGGTGCGTTTGCTTACCTGTAAGACATCTGTTTTCTGATGGTGAAAGTGGACAGCTCGTCAGCCAAGTTCTCCTCCACATCAGAGGAGTCGCTATGCCCACCTGGAACAGCCACACAACTGTCTATGGGTTTCTCGCTGCCTACGTGAGCCATATCTGTATCCTTGAAGAACTCTGAATATTGAACAGTCACAATATCCTTCGAAGTCTTTAAGCCAACTTCCACGTAAAGCCATGCGATCTTGCTACAAGTAATCCCATTGTAGATGTGTCCTCTGAGATCTTTGGGAATGCAGGGTATGAAACAAGAGACAAAATGCCATCAGCAACCAGCGCGAAGAAGCCACACAATAGGAACACAGTGTTAACTAATAGGGCAATCATCACCAGCTAGGATGGGATTAGTCACCTGGCAAATTGTGTGTCGTGTTAACTTTGCTTACACCCTGTCCATTGAGGCAATGGGCTGTCAAACTGGCAAGTTGTGTGTCATGTTAACGTTTAAATACACCTTATTAGAGAGGCAATGAACTGTCAAACTGGCAAATAACATGTTATTTTCACGTTGCTTACATTCTTGTCAGAGAGGCAATTGGCTGTCAAGGGCTACCTGCTTACAGCTAAAGAGGTTATATCATTATGAAAATCATTATCATCATCATCATTATTGCTTACACCCTGGTTCCACAATGCATTGTACTAAGCGCTGTTGACACTCGAGATGTTTCGAGAGTAGTGCGAAAAGTCAAAGACTTACATATATTTAGAGGCATGTTACACACATGTGACAAAACTAAACATGGAAGCAAAGTTCTTATTTACTGTATATGTAGCTGAGAAGTACACCCACTGATAGGTCTTTATATTATAAATCCGCCATCACAAATAGTTGATGTTTTATGTGCGAAGATACGAGAGAAAATCATTAAGTCGCAACCATTTTATTATAAAGTGCCTGGAAGATTATGGACAACAAAAAAATCTTATTTCACGACACAAACTGGTTCTTTCATTAGGGGGACGGGGGGGGGGGGGGAGGGGCTGAGTGATCTCGAGGTATGGTGTCCACCTCGAGTGCTGGAGGTTCCGAGTTCAAGTCCCGGTGAGGGCCGGCATTTTTTCACGTGGACTTCTAGTAACAAAATTTCCCCTGGTCTCTGGTAGTGAACTCCTACGCCCGTGTGTATCGTTGCGCACGTAAAAAATCCCGTGGCAGTTGGAAATCGAAACAGAGTAGCCTAACGGCGCTGCTCGGGCAAAATTGCAAGTTAAAAATCTGCCCAAAGTATTTCAGGATCCTCACCGTTGCTACGGAGTTCGTGCGCTGAGCTGAGATTCTCCGGATTCACGCTTGAGTTAGGGGTAGAACGGAACACTTATGGGTTACACCCGTGTGCTGTGATGTTGATCCGTCGACTAAACTAAACTAAACTGGCTCTTAATGCAATACCCTTTGTAGGGGGTTGTGAGGATAAAGCAGTCGACGTAGCTGAAAGTTCGAGATCTTAAACTTCCGGTGCGCTAACTGGACGACAGCTTTAACTAATTCAAAAAGCAATGGTAAAATACTAAACGTGAAATTGCCTTAAAACATCAAGCTGAGGTTGGGGTTTAATGCAACGTCCTGAAAGGGACATACAACATGCCGGAAGACAGGTCGGGCTGGCACAATGTAATAGTAACACGGGGTCGTGAGTGCAGGGAATGGGAGGCAAGGCTACGGAGTTTGAGGTGCAACGACTGATCCAGGGCAACACACATCAAGATGACATAGTCAACTACACCGATGGGTCAGTGGTGAGAAACAGGTGTGGTGGCTGGGGTTTCATTGCGAAGGCTAAAGGGCGATGCTTGAAAAAAGAGAGTCAGGCTTATCAGACTACCACCCCCGGGAAGGTTAACCCGGTCAACAAATGCCCGCAGAAGTCGGATGTGTCGGCCTAACGGCGCAAGAACGCAGCTCTGCTGTAAACAGGCACAACGCAATCACGTCCGGAAAAAAAAACTCCGGATGAACACAGAAGAAGAAGAAGACTACCACCTCCATCAAGAGTGTGAAGGTGGAAGCAGTAACAGCTGTCTTCTGATAGTTAGAGTAGACCGCTGTAACACAATTGTATTCATTACGGACTCACAAAGTATGCCTTGAAAGGTGGATGCATGAATGTTTCGTGTAGAATGGCCTGCCTCGCTTCAGAGGTCATAGATTGTGAGAATTGTGTCGCTTTTTTTTTTTTGCCCTGGTCATGCGGGAGGGAGGAGGGTGTGGAGGTGAACAGGCTGATTGGCTGGCACCTATCGTTGGTAGATTACCTACGGACAGGGAGTAGTGGTCGGGCGCCTGTGGGACCAGGTGGAGAAAGAGGGGGAACAGATTGAGAACCCGTACGTGGAAAGAATGATATTGTTGGGAATTGCCAGTGTTTCGGAAAGAATATCAAAACCAAGAGGGAAGACAAGGAGAACTTTAAATCAGATAGTAATTGGAACGATTAGTAGTATGACACTTCGCTGGCCGTTAAACGAGGGGACGGAGCGCCTTTCGGGAATGTCCTGAGTGCAGTGATGTCAGTTCTTAGCACAACTCAACTCAACTACATTATGTTCACATATAGCACTACTAAACTGAGTTCACAGAGGTAACTACTACATTTTGTTCACATACTGCACTAATACACACAAGGGACTACTACACAATGCTCACATTAGGTTTTAATACACTGCGTTCACATAAGGCATTACTATAATACACTAACATGAGGCATTACTACACTGCATTCACAGAGGAAAGTACAACGGTGTGGTCACAGAGGTAACTACTACATTTTGTTCACATACTGCACTAATACACACATGGGACTACTACACAATGTTCACATTAGATTTTAATACACTGCGTTCACATAAGGCATTACTATAATACACTAACATAAGGCATTACTACACTGCATTCACAGAGGAAAGTACAACGGTGTGGTCACAGAGGAAACTACTACGGTGTGCTCACATAATGCAATCCCATAAAATTTTCAAGCACAATTTTTTGTAAACTTTGTTCAGAAAATACACTACTGCATTTCGATGACTGAACACTTCTAGCCTATGTTGAGAGAAGACAAGACACTGTTGCTGTTGTATCCAAGATTTGATCGCCACATCATTGTGGAAGGGTTTGCTTTCTTGTTAGGTTTTTTCTTCTTGCGTAAACAGGTTTACAATACATCGGATTGCAGACTTCGTGTGTTGTGATTGGTACTCGCGTACAGGATAATAACATTAGATACTAGAAGAAAAGGTCGAATTAACAGATTCCAGTTTATCATTTGAAACAGAGAGATGCAGATGAAGGGGTGGATGCAGTACACGACGCACAGCTGATATGCCTGTGTCAAGGTCAGCGAACCAGAACTGGCCATGGCCTTCCACCACGTCCAAGTGTTGTTGTCATAGACATGGGCTGTGTGACCGAAGTCTGTCTAGGAAAGTTGAGATGGATGAGGAAATGCAATTTGGGCCTCAGGGATCCATCCATCCATCATGTGCCATGCCGATAAGCGTGGGCGGTCATGTTCTGCCATCTCACTCGATCACCAGAGTCGTGGATCAGCTCCGTGTTCCTGTCTCGGCAATGCCACGTGGCCAAGCAATCCAGGTATTTACTTCTCGGTCTTCCCCTTGGTCTCTTCCCTTCGATCTTGCCAATTGTCACCAAGTTCTCCAAGTCATTTCTTCTCATAACATTCTTCTTCAGCGTTCCGAGCCATTGAGGTTCTTTGCTGCAAATACAATCCGTCTCCATTCGTCTCTCTGGTGGACCTTCTCTTGATGGTCGTTGATTCCAAGTGCTTGTAGGTCTGTACATGTATTATCTCTCCACCGCCTTCTTGGTCTACCTCGGGGTCTACGGTCATTTATTTCCTGAGTGTAAGCGAGTTTTGTTTCCCTATTATCTTCCATTCTTTCTATATGCCCCAGCCATTGTAGTCTATTAGCCTTCATGATACCAGTGATTAGCGGGGACTTAAACAGATCATAAATGTCTTTGTTACTTCTTCTTTTCCACTCTCCACTTTGTGTATCCCAAATGGGTCCAAAGATGCGTCTTAAAATTTTGTTCTCAAAGGTTTGTAACAAGGCTTCGTCTCCTTTCGTTGTACTCCAGGTTTCAGAGCCATACAGCACAACTGGTCTGATCAGTGTTTTATATATTGTGATTTTGGTGTTACGAGATAGCGCCTTTGATTTTAGTAGATGTTGTAGTGCATAGTATATCTTATTTCCAGAGTTGATTCTAGTTTGTATTTCTTCCCTTATGATGTTGGAGCAGTTGAAGATTGTACCCAGGTATTTGTATGTTTCCGTTCTTTTAATGGTCATATTATCTATTTGTATGTGGCCAGGGTTTCTAGCCATTCCGTCTCTTGAAATTACCATATATTCTATTTTATCTTGGTTGATAACCAGCCCCATCTGTTGGGCTTTTTCCTTTAAGTGAGTCAATATTTCCAATGTCATTTGTTCACTTTGCCCTATAATATCTATATCATCTGCATAACCAAGCAGCTTGGATGTTCCTCCAATATCACATTCCTCCTTTACCTTCCTTACAACTTTCTCTAGAGCCAGATTGAAGAGTAGCGGCGATAGTGCATCACCCTGTTTCAAGCCAGATGTTATTTGGAAGGGGTCTGATTTCCTACCTTTATAAGTTACTATATTATAAGTATCTTCCATGCATAGTCTGGTCTTCTCATAACATGCCCAAACAATATTGACTGTCTATGTCTATGACTCCAATCAGTTTACGATCTTCATTTGTTTCATGAAGGACTTGCTCATTGGTTTTTCTGTCTGTCCATGGTATTTGCATTTTCCTCAGAAACCACAGTTCCACTGCCATCAGCTGTTTTTCAGCTTGACTGCTTATTGTCCACGCTTCACATCCATACAAAAGTACAGGTTCTATGTAGCACTTCAACACACTTTTTATCGTTTCAATTGCTATCTTTTTATTGATCAGTATGTGTTTCATCCTGCGAAAGGCTATCTTCGCAATGGCAATTCTTGTTCTAATCTCTTTAAGGCATCTCCCATCAGATGTTATGACTGTGTCGAGATAACGGTACCGATTCACTTGCTTAAGAATATGCCCATTTACTCGTATATCACATTATGGTATTTCCTTCTTCCCAGCGACGACCATAATCTGTGTCTTCTTAATATTCAGTTCTAACCCTAGTTGTTCACTGTGTGCAACAACAGCATCTACTAAATTTTGCAGGTCCTGTTCATTGTCTGCAATCAAAGACTGTATCATCTGCATATCTAATGTTATTGGTGTATTGTCCCCCAATATTGATTCCTTCCATATCTTTTATATTTCTGAAAATATGTTCACTGTACAGGGAAAAAATATCTGGAGACATTACACATCCCTGTCTCACACCTCTTTTAATAGGCTGATATTGACCTACATCGTTATCAATTCTGATGGCAGCTTGTTATTTCCAATATATGTTTTTTACAAGTCTAAGGTCTTTTCCATAAATTTGTAGATATTCAAGCATCAGTATCACGTAGACATGTCTCACTTTATCGAAAGCCTTTGTGTAGTCAATAAAGCAAAGATATAGATCTTTGTTTATTCTATAGATGTTCAATTACTGTTCTCAGTATATACACAGCATTTCCTATGCCCTTGACTTCAACAAGCCCACATTGTTCTTCTTCTATTTCGGGTTGTATTTTCTCCCTAACTATTTGCATGATAATTATCAGCAGAATCTTCGTGATGAATCTTCATTATACTAATTGTTCGATGTTGATCGCATTCCAAGGCTCCCGATTTCTTCGGGATTGCAATAAATATAGAATTACATAATTCAAGAGGTATATCTCCAGTATCGTATACTGCGTTCTAAGGCATTGATCGTTTCTATTGTGATGTTATCTGTACCCGAGGTCTTGCCAGTCTTACCGGGGTCTTGCCTCAAGGATGCCGTACCTAAATGAGATATGTGGGTCAAAAGAGACAAACACCCTAGCTGTAATGCACACTATAACAACGCAAGGGTAAGAGCTTAACCAAAGTGATACATTTACATACCAAGGGGCAATTATAACATCAGATGGAAGCTGCGCGACAGCGAGTAGGGGCAGAATAGGGCAAGGAAAGCTGTGTTTCAGAAAATGAAATGTACCTTTTCCAATAAATTAATGTCTCTAAATGTAAGAAAGAGAGTGCTGAATTGTTAAACAGAACCTGTTTTTCTATGTGGCAGTGAATCACAAAACCTGAATTAACAAATTATTATGCGCTTAGAAGCCATAGAGATGTAGTACCTGGGGCGAATATTGCAATTATCCTCGATTATCATGGTAATTAACAACGATTACCTGAAAGAGACTAGTGAAACTAAAACGTTATATATAACTATAAAAAGTAGACAAATGGCTTTCTTTCATCGTGTGATGAGAAGAGAGACATTTGGGCAACATCGTCACAACTGGAAAGATCAGTGAGTAAAGAGGAAAAGACAGACCAAGAGTAATGATGCTGGGTGGGCTGAGACAATGCATAGAGGAATATCATAAGCAGAATTGATTCAAAACGCAAAGGGCCTAGATCTGTGGCGAGACATAAATGCATATGCCAGCTGGCAGAGCATATGATGACAATGACGATACTACAAACGAACACAGCACAGATGGCATCCTTTTTTTTCAGGGTGTGCGAGAGAGAACTATATCCTATAATTACAATTTCATATCTGCTTATACGGTATGCTTTCATAGTACCTACTTTATTCCAGTTGTTTCTTAACCTGAAACCCAGAAAATACCCCAATGACGTCATCAAATGTGAGCACGTTTTCTAAGTGCTGATGATCGCCCACTGGTAGTTCTTGCAGCACGACAGTCTGTGACAGAACTTTGCCCGGTTCCTGGCATATATTTCAGGTGGAATATTTCAGGTATTCGTTGTTTATCTTTCAACCGGTTTCTTCATCCAATCTCTTTATTCTACACATCCGCCGGTACAGTAACACTGTTTAATAAAACGTCCACACATCGTGCATGAGCTGCTACGTTGTCGAATTTCAGATTAAATTGCTCAAGACTCTTTACAGTTTTTGTGGGAGGGAATTTTCCTCCGGAATCACAATTTACCAATTTGACATATTTCATGTACGTCACCGCTCAATAACCTTTCCACGTTTCCAGGAAGTTGTTTTCAGTCGTGACACCGGGTTGGCATATAGGTATGGGAGAGGTCGAACATTCCTTCAAGAGTGATAGACCTGTGTGTAATGAATGCAAGCGTGAAACAAAGTTCCCACAAGACGGTCTGCTATTTTCTATAATAATTGTTCCTTCAGCTTGCATATCCCTCTGACGCTTATCTAATCGGTACTAACTTACTGAAGGATATACGCTTTGTACAGCACAAGAATAATATCCGCTGTTTATTGTTGAATATTTCGACTCGAGCAAGAACCATGGGCAGTTCAGTTATTCATTGGATAAGTCAAGAACCATAGACAATTGCTCATTCGATAAGTCTCTGTTGCGAAATAACAGTTCTTATGTAAAGTATTTTAAATTATATAAATGATGTTCAATTTCCCAAAGCTGTCTGTAACATGTGTGTAACACCATGTGGTCTAATGTTTAATATGCAAGTCGTCAAGGCAAAGACTGCCGCTCACACAGGGTTAAAGGTTGAGTTCATGGCGACAATTGTGAACGTCTAAGTCAAAGGTGGAAGACTACCTCAGCCAGACATAGACATAACCTATGATGAGGCCAAGATATTTATAAGAAGCAGTTATATAATTAAGTCAGCGTATCCTGTCAACCAGAAAGATGGTGTATATTACATACTCCACCACAGAGAATAAGTAACTGTCGATAAAGTCAGACATGTCAACGTGAGGAAGATGCTTGCAGGTCTACAAATTGATGGGAAAGACCTTAGACTTGTAAAAAACACATACCGGAGACAGCAAGCTGTCATAAAGATTGATAATAAAGTAGGTCAATATCAGCCTATTAAGATAGGTGTACTCCAAGGATGTGTGATGTCTCCAGATCTTTTTCCCCTATACGATGACAATTTTAGAAATTTAGAATGCAAAATACAGATAAATGTGAATATTCTTAAACGAGTGAATCGATTTAAACCTTCTGGCAACAGTTATAACATGTGATGGGAGGTGCCTTGAAGAGATTAGAACAAAAATTGTTATTCCAAAGGTAGCCTTTTGCAAGATGGAAAACATATTGACCAATAAAATGATGTCAATTGCAACGAGAAAAGGAGTGTTGAAGTGCTACATAGAACCTGTACGTTTGTATGAATGCAAATCGTGGACAATGAGCTAACAAGTGAAAAAACATCTAATGGCTGTGGAAACGTGGTTTCTGAGGGAAATGCAAAGAATGCAATGAACAGACATAAAAACCAATGGTCAAGTCCTACAAGAAACAAATGAAAACCGTAAACTGATTAGAGAAATTAGGTGTAGACAGTCACTAATATTTGGACACATTATGAGAAGAAATACATTGGAGAACTTGGTGACAACTGGCAAGACTGAGGGGGAAAGAATAATGGGAAGGCAGAGAAGTAATGTCTAGATGTCTTAGCCACGTGGTACGGTCGATACAATAACACAGAGCTGATCCACGACCCTGGTGATCATGTGAGATGGCGAAATATGACCGCCCACGCTTATCATCGTGTTAAATGAAGATGTTAATGATGAGGCCAACAAATTTATAAAAAGCAGTTATAGAACTGCATCCGGGTCACCAGAAAGATGATGTGTATTACATACTCCACCAAAGAGAAGAAATAACAACCACAGGACACAACTGACAGGTATGTTTAATAAACCCAAGGTAAGAGATAACTGAGGTGTGTAACTGTGGAAGTGTTAAATGACAGCAAGAAATTTGTTGCAGGTGGGTCCAACATATACAGAAAAGATACAACTATGTCGCCCACACATCATTATCATCATCATCATCATCATAAACATCATCATCAGCATCATCATCAAGTGCTATGCCAGCTGGCGTAGGCGTTCATGACTCGCCACAGATCTCGGTCTCTGGTTTTCTGGATCCACCAGAGAGTTGAGTCACACAGCGATAGATACAGAGAGTGGAGTCACACAGCGATAGATACAGAGAGTGGAGTCATACAGCGATAGATATAGAGAGTGGAGTCACACAGCGATAGATACAAACAGTGGAGTCACACGGCGGTAGATACAGAGCGTGGAGTCACACAGCGATATATACAAACAGTGGAGTCACACAGCGATAGATACAGAGCGTGGAGTCACACAGCAATAGATACAGAGAGTGGAGTCACACAGCGATAGATACAAACAGTGGAGTCACACAGCGATAGATACAAACAGTGGAGTCACACAGCGTAGATACAGAGCGTGGAGTCACACGGCGATAGATACAGAGAGTGGAGCCACACAGCGATAGATACAGAGAGTGGAGTCACACAGCGATAGATACAGAGAGTGGAGTCATACAGCGATAGATCCACAGAGTGGAGTCACACAGCGATAGATACAGAGAGTGAAGTCATACAGCGATAGATACAGAGAGTGGAGTCACACAGCGATAGATACAAACAGTGGAGTCACACAGCGGTAGATACAGAGAGTGGAGTCACACAGCGGTGGATACAGAGATTGGAGTCACACAGTGAAAGATACAAACAGTGGAGTCACACGGCGGTAGATACAGAGGGTGGAGTCACACAGCGATAGATATAGAGAGTGGAGTCACACAGCGATAGATACAAACAGTGGAGTCACACGGCGATAGATACAGAGAGTGGAGTCACACAGCGGTAGATACAGAGATCTATTTGCCGGTTTGTGTTATACACCTCGACCCGACATTGGTAAAGATATGTCGATTGCCTTGCACCAGGCTGACTTGCTGTCCCTACCACATTACCGGGTTGGCCGTATTAGGTATGCACTGACGGTGATTGATGCCAGTCGCTATAAGGAAGCCGAGCCTTTGACTGACAAGAGCAGCAAAGAGGTGGCATTGGCACTCACTAAACTTTATAAGCGTCTGCCTCTGAAATGGCCACACCTTTTCAGATTGACCCGGGCGTGATTTTATGGTGAGCCAGTTGGCGGCGAAGCATACACAGATACGACGCGTGCAAGCTGGAAACCATCGGCAGCAAGAGATTGTGGAACGGTTTTACCACACTCTGGCTGAGAGGCTATTCGGAGCCCAGTACGCCCAAGGGCTGTTGCTGGTTGCCCGCGGCTCTTCAGAACTATCAGCCGAGTGGGTTCGTGCTCTTCCACGGGTTGTCGCTGCGCTAAACGGCGAGGTGACGCGTTTGACGGACAGAAATCCGGCTGATGTGATTAAGGACCCCACGGTTCATCACGCACCGGCTGCACCGGCTCCCCGCTCTATCGGCTCCAATGAACCTTTGCAACCGTATGATGCCAAAGTGCGCTTATTGTATGCGAGTTCTCCCGATGAGCATGAGCTAGAAGGCGGCTAATGCCGCTCGACTTACCCTGTGTGGTCGTTAACGTTGTTCACGGTGCGATATGTGGTCAGGCAAGAGGGACAGTCCGATCTTTACTACCTGATGGATAGACCGGTTTGAGGCTTTGTGCGTCAGGAGCTGCTTATTTTACTTTCTAACACCCAGCTGCCACCTGACCGAATTCTACGAGCTCGTCGTTGAGATCGACTACCAATTCACGATACGTGGTGATGTTACCACAGCCCCGTAGTCACTCCATCTAGGATTAACCACGTTTTCATGTTCATTAGGCTGAGGGACGTTTGCGGAGCTCACTTTTACCTTCCTCGAGATATGGTACCCACCCGACGTCGTTGAAATGGTTTAATGACTGTATAGAGTACATCTTGGGGCGAAGGCCTACAAATTCGGTAACTGACCGGTCGCAGCGTTCGTCTTTGAATGTGCTGACCATTTTCTTGTTTTCTGAGCGTAGTTTGGGTGGTCTTTGGGCATATCACTGAAATACAGGTCGGAATTGGCTGTCATGTCTGCGTACACATTGTCTCCACCTGGTATAGAAGGGAGTCGATATCGGTATGGCTCAGCTGAGCCTCCTTGCCGGATTAAGCCTTGAGTTTGCCAAACTAGAAGCCGTACATCAGATGCTTGGATAGGCCCAGGATGATCATTGCCACAAATACGGGCCTGAATAGTAGAACTTTGCCTTGGTGCTGTGAACCGCCACGCGCCGGCCGTCGAATATCTCACGGGGCTCAAACGCGGAATTGGCTATTAGCCTACCAAGTCGGTCGGTCTCCGTGCCCTGGACCAGGTCGAAACTGATGCGCTTCTGAACATTTTCCGTCGATTTGCCGAAGTAAGCGTTGTTCTTGAGTTTTCGTAAACCATTTATCAAACACCGACTTGGCCAGGGCTTGCTTTGCCGTTATTTGTCCTATAAAGGCCACATTCATACCGCTGACGGAACTTGAGCGCTCGGTGGATCTTAGTGACCGTCATGCTCAGACTTGATAGAGCTTGGGTTTACGATAATGGACGACATACCATTCCTTGTTACAGAGATTGGGTACTAGCTTAACACACGCTGTATACGACCTTCCAATCTCGTTCTGAATTTCACACTGGTAGTTACTCAAACACTGCTCTCAGACGGCCATGGTCTCCGTTGTTAGCGTGTATTCGCTGTGGGCATCATGTAGATGCTCCGGGTATTAGAGGTCCACCTAAAGAGGTTGGCCCTCTTTTGCGTCATTCGGTGTGGCAGGAACTCTCTAGAGTGAGGCAATACCATCACTGTGGCCCTTCTCAAACAAGGAATGCATGTCATCATAAACAGATGCTGGTCCTGGTCTGTGAGCAATTCGAACTGCACCTTCTTTTTCAGGAAAGCATCCCACGCCATTCCTGGCAGGCTGAAACAATGCGCCGGATCAAACCTTTTGTCGCGATACCAAGCGGGTCCCATCGTCATTTCCTGTCTAAATATACCCCAACCCAATTTTAGACGGGGGAATATCACAGGGTATTCCTTGGTCAACGGGTTTGTGTCAAATACACAACTCTGTTTTAAAAATAGAAAAACATAGTAATACGTCACAGTATTCAGCACAGTTCACGTAGTCACTGGAATCATAATACTATTCAATAACATGACGAGGAAAACGTGAACCCAGAACTATTCTCGTTTCGAGAGTATAATATCTGCGCAGTAGCAGTATCCAGCAAACAGTTACCATCAGTATTTTTTACCGACAAGATGTTCCATGGTTGCTATATTCCAAGAAGGGTTCTTCATTGTGGTCTATAGTAACGTTATTCATATAGAGAAGGTGTGTTCCTAAGATAAAGTAATTGCCAGTTATCTTAACTTGATATTATAGTTTAGAAGCAATCGCCGAGGGAAGTTACGGGGTTCAGAAATCGGGGTGAAAGATCATGTACACATTGATTGACGAAGGTGTTTGAGTGACCTGTTTACTCTGCCTTGCTGTTACGAATAAGGGACCTAAGGTTTTGAAAGCTTCATAGGTCTATCGCACAGTTCTGCAGTGTCCACGTATTTCTACAATGGCTGTATTATTTTCCTAATTAAAAGAGCTGTAATCTGAGCATACACATGATAGGTGAAAAATGTAAAGCTAGTGCTATGCATTACTAATATACCGAATTAGCTCCCCAAGGATCATAGGAATTTTTCACTACTACATCCGAGTATCAGGGGATGGGTTAATGAAATTAATCCTTCCACAAAGTAAGCCTTCTACATGGGGTAATCAAACATGTAAGAAAAAGAATATCTTCCCTTCTTATTAGATGGTAAGACTAGGAAGGATAAATTCTTTTTGGTGTGAACGGAGTACAATTCCAACACTACCCTTCTTCAGTATAACAAAACATAATAATATTAGTCAAATATTAGTCAAATATTGCAGACATATATGGCTAATGTGACGTCAGGGAGGACGTCTCTTTCCCCAAACCTCAAAGAGACCTAAACCCTTAGTCCCTTTGGACGAAAGACATGTGTGTGTGTGTGTGTGTGTAAATGGATCAGGATGGAGAGTGTCCTTGTATAAATGTGTTCCAGTCCTCAAGAGCTATCTCGGCGAGCTGGGCCTCTAAAAGACGAAATGAAGTCCTCCAGGCGAAGCTGTTCCAGTCGACTACCTGTTAGACGACGGTATATCCTTGGTCAAGTATGCCAGTCATGCCAGATGATCAGGTAGTAATGAATATGACTGAATGTCTTTGAACGTTATTATTACCATCTGTGGTCTAATAAAATGAAAACAATGACTACACGGTCTAGTTCCGCCAGTGTCAAGGTAACGTCATGTTAATCTCACCACATGAACTAACCAGTTTTCTTCAGAAAGAGAAGACCGTGAGAGAGGAAGGAAAAGATAGACAATAGGCATCTTAATATTTGAGGATGAAGTTGTGATCTTCGACACCAGCCAGGGTGTATCGTGTGGATCTGGACAATGTCCAAAATCTCTTCAACCATGACTTGGCTCCAGTTGGTTTATGAATGGTCAACCAGAATCCATGAACACTGTGTCAAGTATTATCCTGCCTTATGAGGTCTAACCAGACGTCCTGAAGTCGTCTCCTGAAACGATTTCCCAAGTGACATCATCGTGGCTGAATCTCAAGAGTGGTAAATCCTTAAACCTCAACTAAGACGCGGAGTGTCCAGGGGCATCACCAGAAACTTGAAGGAGGAACTCTGACACAACCGGGTGAGAGTATTGCTGTCTCAAGACATACAGCCAGTGACTATGGGAATCAAATCATGAAAACTTGCAAATCATTATACCTGACATCTTGGCTGAACTGTGTCTCCTCCTTGTAATATCTTCTGCGAGGGTTTTCACATATTCATTTGCAATATTTCCTTATGGCTGTTGAAGTGTCTAGTTTAAATTTTTGTGGAGTGTTCTGAATTCTCATGTATGTAATGTCTTTGTCTAGAGCGGAAGTAAATTAAGTACTTTAAAGAGAATATCTATCCAAGAAACTGCGGGGTCATCAGAACATTATTAATTTGACTGGCCAGAGAGGTTCCTTACAATTAGCAGTGTCATTTAGGAAGCTAGAACTATAGCTTGTTATTACACTTTATATTCTAACTGTAGCATATTACCACACTTAATATCATAACTATAGCCTGTTACCACACTTTATATCCTAACTATAATCTGATATCACACTTCATATCATAACTATATCCTGCTATCACACTCTATATCCTAACTATAGCCTGATATCACACATTGTACCCTAACTATAGCCTGTTATCACAATTTGTATTCTAAATATAGTATGTAAACACACTGCATCCCCCAGCTGTAGGAGACAAGATTACATTAAATGTAAAGAACCATGTCCGGCTCTGAAAGTTGTCACTTGGTCTAGCTCCATATTCGTGTTAGACCAAGCGCTACTCGACCTGTGGGCGCGGTCAATGTTGCACTGGCCGTCTGAACTTCCCAGACAATTTCTTGATATCCATGTCAGTAGGGTGGACCAGGGAGCCTTTGAAATGTTCCCTTTAATCGCCATCTCGATGGGGATTCGGACATACGACCACAAGGCTGGCAGGCAAGTCAGCTAACCACTGCACTCCCGCGGTTCCCCGAGTCTACCGTACATCCCAGTTATTAGTTGTGTCTACTCAATGTGGCACACAATAGGAATAATAACACGGAACTCAACTAGACTCCAGACGGCTCAGATTATTGTGCCACAGAAGGCTAGAAACACGAGCAACTCGGATCAGAGAGGCACCGGCAGATAACAATAGGCAGACACGCAATCCGCAGACAGCAACAACCAGGCAATGATTGTATTTCCCACTGTGACATTGACGAACCAATGTTAGAACGGAAACTTGTCATGGAGGCCTTCCTGGTTGCTCATTCATTAACTCTCTCTCTCTCTCTCTCTCTCTCTCTCTCTCTCTCTCTCTCTCTCTCCTCTCTCTCTCTCTTTCTCTCTCTCTCTCTCCCTCTTTCATTTATCTGTCTGTCTGTATAGTCGTCTGTCTGTCTATCTGTATCCCTTCACTCTGTGTCCCTGCCAGCCTGTCTCTATGTCTGCCTGTCTCCCTGTCTGCCTGCCTCTTAACTGCCTGTCTGTTTCTTTATCTGCCTGTCTGCCTGTCTGTCTCCATGTCTGCCTGTCTGTCTCCATGTCTTTCTGTCTGTCTGCCTGTCTGTCTGTCTGTCTGTTTGTTTGCCTGTCTGTCTCCTGTCTGTCTGTCTGCATGTTTACTGTCTATCTATCTCCCTGTCTGCCTGTCTGCCTATCTCCCTGTCTGCCTGTCTGTCTCCATGTCTGCCTGTCTGTCTGCTTGTCTGTCTGCATGTCTCCCTGTCTCCCTGTCTGCTGTTGCCTGTCTGCCTCTCTGTCGTTCTGTCTGTCTGTCCCACTGTCTGCCTGTCTGTCTCCCTGTCTGCTTGTCTGTCTGTCTCTCTGTCTACATGTTTGTCTGTCTGTCTGTCTCCATGTCTGCCTTCTGCATGTCTCCCTGTCTGCCTGTCTCCCTGTCTGCCTATCTGTCTGTCTGTCTCCCTGTCTGTCTGTCTGTCTGTCTACCTGTCTGTCTGTCTGGCTGTCTGTCTCCCTGTCTGCCTTCTGTCTCTCTCACAATCCCCCTGCCTGTCTGTCTGTCTGTCTCCTTGTCTGCCTGTCTGTCTCGTTGTCTACCTGTCTGTCTCACTGTCTTGTCCTTGTCTTGTGTCCTTGTCTGTTTGTCTCCCTTCTGCCTGTCTGTCTCTGCATCTGTCTGGCTCCCTGTCTGTCTGTCTTCCTATCTATATGTCTGTCCTGCTATCTGTCTTGCTATCTGTCTGTCTGTCGCCCTGTCTGTCTGTCAGTCTCCATACTGTCTCCCTGTCTGTCTGTCTCCCTGTCTCCCCGTCTGTCTGTCCCTATGTCTGTCTGTCTGTCTGTCTGTCTGTCTGTCTGTCTGTCTGTCTGTCTGTCTGGCTACCTGTCTGTCTGTCTCCCTGTCTGTCAATCTCCATACTGTCTCCCTGTCTGTCTCCCCGTCTGTCTGTCTCCATGTATGTCTGTCTCTCTGTCTGTCTGTCTCCTGTCTGCCTGTCTGCCTGTCTGCCTGTCTGTCTGTCTGTCTGTCTTCCTGTCTGTCTATCTGTCTCCATGTCTGTTTGTCTGTTTCTTGTTTGTCTGTCTCCATGTCTGTCTGTCCGTCTCCCTGTCGGAGTGTCTGTCTTTTTTCTTATCTGTCTGTTTCCTTCATTGTCTGTCTGTCTGTCTGTTTGTCTGTCTGTCTATCTTTCTCTCTGTCCATCTGACTACCTGTCTGTCTTTCTGTCAAGCTATTCATCATTCTCTACCATTCTCTCTCTCTCTCTCTCTCTCTCTCTCTCTCTCTCTCTCTCTTTCTCATTCGCTAGCATATTCTCTCTCCCTGTCCCTCCCTCTCCCCCTTTCTCTCTCTCTCTCTCTCTCTCTCTCTCTCTCTCTCTCTCTCTCTCTCTCTCTCTCTCTCTGTCTTGCACATTATCTCCAACACTATGATAAAAAAAGAACATTATGTGAACAGACTTCAGAAGCACGACCTGATGAAAACTATTGGGAAACAGAAACACACCGCAACACAAAAATAGTAAACTAATGCGCAAGATAAGTAAAGACCTAGCTTAAACAACACCCACATTAACGATATGCCTGAAAACCAACGGCAGCAAAATATCATTTGCCAGGGATCAGATACATAGCCAGGAAATGTGGAAGTCCTTCATGACGATTCACCAGAAGAACAGATGGATATTGTCAATAACAGTAAATGGCAACATATTTTGAAGATGGGAGATACGAATGTAATGAACCTTATGAAATCCGACCGGACCCAGGGTCCCGACAACATGACTAATAACATGATCAGTATATTCGAAGAATATGGGATAGAGTAGGCCATCAGACTGAATATCAACACAATCTGTAATACTGGACACATCTAAGACACTGGACGCAATCTAAGACACTGGGCACAATATATGATAATGGACACAATCTGAGACACTTGACACAATATATTATACTGGACACAATATATGATACTGGACACAATCTGAGACACTTGACACAATATATTATACTGGACACAATATATGATACTAGACACAATCTGAGACACTTGACACAATCTAAGACACTGGACACAATCTAAGACACAGGGCACAATCTAAGACACTGGACACAATCTAAGACACTGGACACAATTTATGACACTGGACACAATCTAAGACACAATCTAAGACACTGGACACAATTTATGGCACTGGACACAATCTAAGACACTGGACACAATTTATGGCACTGGACACAATCTAAGACACTGGACACAATCTAAGACACTGGACACAAAACGTATACCTGGCATATGTCGCTCTATCCCGTCAGGAGTGTACGTGTCTGTGTTTTATCCGTGGTGAAAGGGTTACGGGCGCAGTTTGAAGTCCCGCATACCAGCGTTCGAAACACAGATGCGGATTATTTGGCAACAGACTGCCTAGCGTAGGTCTTTTACGAAATAGTATGGGTGTCGGTCGTTCAGAAAGCAATGGCAAACTTTTTTTTTTTTAATTCGCATATCCTTTACAGGACATCGCTGTCAACAGCAGCATATTTCAGCTGTCTGTTGATTTCTTGGCAAGATTACGCTCAGTAGTTTGCCATTGCTTTCTGAGCGGCCGGCTCAGTTATCCCGCAAGTCACCAGCGGGGGTCGAACCGCTCCCAGCTCTCGCCCTTCTGCGAGACTCTGTGTGATAAACGGGATTACGGAGAGAAAGTGTTGTAACCCCTCGGTCAGAGAGACCGGCAATGTCAAACTACTGAACGTAAATTTCCAAGAGATCCCATACGCGCGCGCACGCACGCACGCACGCACACACACACGCACACACACACACACGCACACACACACACACACACACACACACATTATCGGAAGATGGTTAAGCAGCCCGTCAACGACTACCGAAGTCGTAGGCTGGCTTCGGGTTTCATCATTCAGTTCACGAGTGTGTTTGTTTCTGTATGTCGTGGCTAGAGCTATAGTGTTCGTGAGCTGCGCGACGCTGTTTCTTGATCCAGAAGAACGCAATTCATAGCTATAAGAGATTAAGCCCCGTGCAGTGAAATCGACCTTCTGCTTTCAAACCCTTCTGTCAGCTATAGTTGAGATACATCTCATCATCATGTGCCATGCTGGTAAGCATGGGCGGTCGTGCTTTGCCATCTCACTCGATCATCAGAGTCGTGGATCAGCTCAGTGTTCTTGATTCGACCATACAGCGTGGCAGGTATTTACTTCCAGGTATTTACTTCTCTGCTCTCCCCTTGTTCTCGTCCCCTCGATCTTGCCAGTTGTCACCAAGTTCTTCAATGTATTTCTTCTCATAACGTGACCAAAGCATTGTGACTGTCTCTGTCTGCGCCTAATTTATCTGATCAGTTTACCTGTTTTTATTTGTTTCTTGTAGAACTTGGTCATTGATTTGTCTGTCTGTCCGTGGTATGCTTTGCTTTTTCCTCAGGAACAACATTTCCACAGCCATCAGAAGTTTTTCAGCATGTCTGCTCATTGTCCACGCTTCACACCTCAACACTCCTTTTCTAGGTCTAAAAGAAATCTTTTCATTGATCAGTATGGTTTGCAAAAGGCTACCTTCACCATGGCGATTTTTGTTATAATCTCTTCAGGGCATCTCCCATCAGATGTTATGACTGTTTCGAGATAGTTGCACCGATTCACTTCTTTAAGAATATTCCCATTTACTTGTATATTACATTGTGGTATTTCCTTTTTCATGGTGACGACCATAATCTGCGTCTTCATAAAATGTAATTCTACCCCTAGTTGTTCATTGTGTGCAACAATTGCATTTACTATATGTTGCAGATCCTGCTTATTATCTGCAATTAATACTGTATCAACCGCATATCTAATATTTTTGATGTCATATCCCCCACTGATGATTCCTTTCTTATCGTCAACATTTCTGAAAATGTTTTCGCTGTGCAGGGAAAAATAGATCTGGAGACATTACACAAACATGTCTCATACCTATCTTAATAGGCTGATATTGACCTACTTCATTATCAATATTTATAGCAGATTGTTGTTTCCAATATATGTTCTTTTTTATGAGTTTAAGATCTTTCCCATCAATTTGCAGATCTGCAAGCATCTCCATCATGTTGACATGTCTTACTTTATCGAAAGCTTTTGTGTAGTCAATACAGCAAAGATGTAAGTCCTTGTTTACTTCTATAGAACGTCCAATTACTGTTCTCAGTATATATACAGCATTTACTGTACCCTTGCCTTCTACACCCACATTGTTCTTCTTCCATTTCGGGTTGTATTTTCTTCCTAAATCTGTGCAAGATGATTCTTAATTAAATCCTTGTGATGTGGCTCATTATATCAATTGTTCCATGTTGAACACATTCCAAGGCTCCTGATTTCTTCGGGATTGCAATAAATATAGAATTACATAATTTATGAGGTATATCTCCAGTATAATATTTTGTGTTCAGCAGTCTGGTGACGTGGTCGATTCCATATTCTTCTAAGGCATTCATAATTTCTGTTGTGATTTTGTCTGGACCTGGGGTATTTCCAGATTCCATATGGTTAAGGGCATTTTGAACTTCCAACTTCAAAATTGATAGTCCTTCATTATTACTCCGAATATCATATTGTTCTTCTCTTGTGTCATCATAAAGGTTTTCACATAATCTGACCATGTATGTAAAATCTTGTGTTTTTCTATTATGATGTTTCCATCTTTTGTTTTCAGGCAGCTTGTTGACATAGATGGTCTTTTATTAGTAAACTCCTAAATTCTTTTGTGCATTAATTTAGTATTTTTATTGTTGTGTTGTTTTTCAATTTCTATGCAATTTTTTTTTTCAAGCAATGCTTCATTTGCTTCTGTACATAATATTCTGACTTTCATGTGTATCTCTTCATATTTGTCAGTATTATTTTTGTTATGTTTTCTTGTTTCCATTAGTCTTAAAATTTCTCCAGTTATCGATTTCTTACGACCTACTTTCTTTAATTTTGGGATACAGTGGAACCTCGCTTAACGAGCACCTCTCATAACGAGTAATTCGCATAACGAGCAAAATAAATTGTAAAAAAAAAATAAAAATGATTCACATAACGAGTGACGTTTCGCATAACGAGTGACGTTTCGCATAACGAGTGACGATGAGAGGGGAAGTCCCGGATTGTGTGCCTGCAACAGCGAGGACCAGCAGGTTATTTCTAACTTTAAGAAGCTCTACACTAAAGCGCTCTTCGAACCTTGTTTTGAGGTGACTGAAGGGACCAATCTCACTCTCAGAGAGTTTTGGAAATATCACTTCCACATCGTTGCCTGCCTCAAGAAAGGGCATGGGAAGGGGTTACCAAGAGAACCCTCACTTCTGCTTGGAAGAAGCTTTGGCCGGAGAGCGTTGTCGAATGTGACGTTGAGGGGTTTGAGACAGTACCTGTGGAGCTTGTAGTCAACGATATTGTGTCTTTGGCCAAGATAATGGGACTGGAGGTGGATAACAAAGATATCGATGAGCTTGTGGAAGAGCATAACCAAGCGCTGACCACCGAAGAGCTTATGGAATTACATTGTATTTCACAGCAAGAAGTTGTGGAGGAGAGTTTGTCCAAGGAGGAGGAGAAGGTAACAGCAAACAACAATCTTCTGGCGCAATAAGAGCATGGGAAATTGTTACATCGTACATTGAGAATCATCACCCTAATAAGGCAGTGGCTATGAGAGTTACTAATTTATTTAATGATAATGCTGTGTCGCATTTCCACCAAATTCTGAAGCGTCGGCAAAAGCAAATTTCTCTAGACAGTTTTCTCGTAAAAAAGAATTAGGTATGTACTATAAATTGTAAATTAATTATTTCAATATTTTTGTTCCCTACAAATCGAATTCTCATTCCAGGTTCGTTTATTCCGCGATAGAAGAGGAAGATGAATCACGCTCCTTAACTAAGTATATTTAATTGTCTTTGAATAAATGTTACACAAAATATTTTGAGTATTTTTTTCGGCATGGAACGCATTATCGTATTTTACATTAATTTGTATGGGAAAAACTGTTTCGCTTAACGAGTGTTTCACTTTACGAGTAAGATTCTGGAATGAATTATGCTCGTTAAGCGATGTTCCACTGTAGTTGTTTCTGCAGCCAAATTGATTGAATTCTTCAACATTTCCCAGTGATCATCCATATCTTGAAATAAGATCTCTAGGTCAGACAATACATGAAACCTGTTCTTTACTTCTATGTTCAATTTGTCTTGTATTTCCTTGTCATTTTTAATGCACACAGATCATATCTAGTGTTTCCTGGTGTATACTTGACTTTCTTTAACATTTCGTTCTATGTGCTTATAATCAATCTGTGATCACTGTAAAAGTCTACATTTGGAATTGTTTTGCAACTGTTAACGCATTTCGAAACCTTCTGTTAATCAGGGTGTAATCAATCTGGTTTCTAATCCTGCTGTCGGGACTTCCTCATGTCCATAATTTTCTGTGATAATGTTTAAACCAGGTGTTTCCGACAATCAAATCATGTTCTTTTGCCAATTCTACAAGCCTGTATCCTTTTTCATTTCGTTCTCCCAAACCATGTTTACCTCCTGTGCATCGATCATCTTGATTTCCTACTTTTGCATTGAAGTCACCCATTGTGATGTTTATTTCGGAATTTTTCCATTTTTCTACATCTACTCAAGCGCCATAGATGGCATCAAGTGCTACAGTTCCAACATAAGACTATTCTCAACATTTGCAGTTGGGTGGTCAAGAGCTATATTTGGACTAACTGTATTCAAGAGTTATAATTGGGACACACACACACACACGCACGCGCATACACACACACACACACACACGCACACGCACACGCACACGCACACACACGCACGCACACACGCATGCACACACACATACACACAATGATTACGTGTTCTTGCATCGATATTTTCTGAATGTTCTGCCATTAGAATATTATTAAGCCCGGCCTAAGACTGTAATCCCGTCTGATATGTTTTATGCATTAAGTTTCATCTAAGCATGTCTGATAAACCAACAAGGCGGACGCACTGACATGACATTCTCCTGTGCGATAGTCTCGTCTGAATGGAAACAAAGTGCAGAATTTCATGATTTCCACGTGATCGGTCGACAGAGAAACGTGCGTAATTTTACATGAATAGAAAGCAAAAAACAAAGATCGATTCTTGGCGTTCTGAAATTTAAAAAGCTAAAGAAGTTATAAGAACGCATTTAACAAATGTTGAAAGAAGTGATTTTATAGAAACGCGTCAGCGACTTATATAATGACAAAAAGGATAAAATAACACACTTATACCATTTAAGCACATAGACATAATCGGACATAAAGATAGCGAGATATATTGACTCGGAGATAGATATTGAGAGAGAGAGAGAGAGAGAGAGAGAGAGAGAGAGAATGAGGTAGAGAGAGGTAGAGAGAGAGAACAGAGTTAGAGGTGAAGAGAGACAGGACGAGAGAACATGTGTAGAGATAAACGCAGAGATGTAAACAGAGAGAAAAAGACAGAGGGTAGTGTAACAGAGCACCATCTCTGTTAGTGGGTTAATAGGTGGTGTGCAAAAGACTAGGCACGGTTGAGCATCCCGTTGAAAGGTAACTAGGGACGCTCAAGCTGGGACGCGGGGTTAGATATAGACAGTTACCATCGGAGTTTGAAGCCAACAACACCTATTTTGTATGATCAATGGTCCCTTGATATTCTACGATGTATTTGACTAAATAAACAATTGGAAACTCCAGCCAATGTATTGTCTCTGCTATAAAATGTACCAACACTGTTACACAGCAGAATTGGTGCCGTGATCCCGACTCTCAGAACTTGCCTTGTCGCGGACACAGCGTGAAGTACTACAAAAGTATACGGCACAGCGGAGGACTTTTGTTGAACGCCTTTTCAAGTTGCTTTGCGTTGCTACACCAAACACGTTACCACAACAGATGTTTTGCTGGCCATATCGTTCCAATACAGTCCTATCGAGTTTTGCTGACTGAGTGAATCTTTGTCAGAAGCTGCAGTCAAGTGATCCAGGCCTTGTCAAAGGTTGCAAACCATATTTTCACCACCGTAAATCGTTTTACTGAGGCTGGTTGTTGGAGCCGCCATACATCCTATCATGAACTGCTGGACAGAGCTACCATCGTGTAATTGGGCTGTTTGTCAGAGTTGCCATAATCGTGTCCTGGAGTGACCTAGCCGTTGTCCTTGAGCTGCCTGAAGTCTTGCTTACCGGAGCTTACTTGCTGAATACGACTCAAACATTTTGCTAAATATGGCCCAGGATGGAGGAAGTTTTTGATTGTTTTAACGCCACTCAAACCTGAGCATCCACTCGTTTTACCTGCCTGATAAATTGCTCCGGAAACGTTTTTCAACCCTGACGTGCCCGCCTAGGGGTGAAAAGAAGCCAAAAATCCGAGGTGCCCGCCCATGGGTGAAATGAAGAGTCCAGAAGTTTTTCCTTTCCCTGCGATGGAACCGTAGAAGACAACACGCTCGTTTTTCTATGAAGCATGTATGAAGTCTGACTTTCAAGAATAATCACCGGTTGGCACATTTGGACTTTTCTTGTGGACTCGTGGACGATATATCAATGAACGGTATTTAAGAAATTGATTTAAGGTAATTGATTAAGCTAATATAGCGTTATAATAAGTGAAATTGATTTAACTAATATAACATAACATTGTGTGTTAAGTAAAATTAATTAATTAATTAGAACACTTGATTTTTATAGGACGAAAAACAAATGCTTACGTCCCTTGTCTAGTTCAAATACGCCTGCAGTTGTTGTATACTTATTGATAACTATTAACTATATTATAATTGTGAATTTGTTTATATAAGTTGTATAACAAAACTATTTCAGCATGGCAGAGGAACAAGTTTTGTTAACACAGGTTTTAGGGGGAGTGGGTAGAGCAATAAGCAGACTCAACTCCGCAATAAAACAGCAAGGGGTAGGCACAGATATTGAAAAATTCAGTGGGCAGGCGAAGGACTTTAAGAGATGGATTACCTCGGTGGAGAAACATGCATTTTTGGTGGGAGCGACAGATGAGGAGAAGAAGAATATTGTTTATCAGGCCACTATAGCACCGGTTTCGGCTCACATTAGAAGAAAATTAGAAGCTGGAGTAGATGAGACATGGGAGCAGTTTAAGGATGACTTAGCCCACAAGTATGCTGAGATCACAGATCCTCAGCATGCGTTTTCAGTGTTAAGACAATCCAAGCAGAACACTGGAGAAACTGTGCAATTATTTAGTTATAGGTTGATTAACCTAGCTGAAGAAGCATTTATCGAACAGAACATACGAGGGGAAGAGGTAGAAAGGATGTTGGTCGGAATTTTTGTAGACGGTATAAAGTCGGATGGACTGAAGTTTAAATTAATGAGAGAAAACCCTGAGAGATTATCACAAGCTGTGGATATAGCTGTACAGGAGGAAGGTCTGAGACAAAGATTTAGACTGAGAGTATGACGAGAAATAGGAACTAGTCGGGAGGATAGGATTGAAGAGCCCATGGAGATCGGACAAGCAAGGTACGGATGGAATAGAAGAGGAGAAATACAAACGCTGGAGGGAGGTAATGAAAATGCTCACGATAGAGGAAGACAAATGAGAAATCCTATAAGAGAGACGGTAGGTAACACAAATATAGTCTGTTGGGGTTGCGGTCAACAAGGACACATTTTTAGGTTCTGTGGTAACAGGCGTCTTCAGTTGAATACACAAAATAGAAATGTTAATAGCAGACCAAACAGAAATTTTGAAGACAGACAGAGGAATTTTATAAGACCAGGAACGCAGGGAAACCGGCATCCCACTTACAGAATAGGTAGGAGGGAAATTAACAAGGTCCCAAGAATTAAGGAAGATTTTAATGATAAGTATAGGAGGACAAGTAGAAAGTGGTCTCAACTGGGTGAAATAAAACAGATTTCAATAAATAAAACGGACTCCAGTTCATGCATAATAGAAATAGGGAAACATAGAATTCGAACATTAATTGATTCGGGAGCTCAAGTCAGTGTAATCAAGGAAATTTTTTTATACAAAATAATAAAAAAATTGCAAAATATTCAGGAGTCATGACACTCTTCACTCTGTTACCGGACAAAATTTAGACGTAGTTGGCCAAACAATGATAAATCTCAAGTTAGGAGGAATCAATGTAAGACACCTTTTTCACGTAGTCAAAGAGTTAAATAGGAACATGCTTATAGGTAGGGACTTCTTACTGAAAAATGTGTAAGACTTTTTTTTTTATCTACACAAGTTAAGATTCCAGGGCGTGTATGTAGATTTAGAAGAGGATATGCACAAATCAGCACTAGTTAGAGTTAAAACGTCCACGACTTTAAAACCACAGACGGTTAATATAATACAGGCGAAAGTGAAAAGAAATCCGTATTATTTAATAGGACATACAGTTAGAATAGCAGAGTTGGAAAGGGAGGTAATAGATGAACCTGGTCTAGAAGTTCCAGATGGAATAATGACATTAGACAAACACTTAACTTTTCCAGTAATTATTATTAACAACACAGGCAAGGAAATTAAATTGTACAGAGGATGCGTAATCGCCAAAGTAGAACATGATCCTAACAGCATATTAACAACAGACAGAGTAGAAATGCCGAGAATTAATTATTCAGAAACCCCTATAGAAAGAATCAATACCAGAAATAGACGTGGAAGAAGATGGAACGTGCGGAATGATGAATTGATCCATCCATTCAGAAAACACACATCTCAAATATATTCAGTAGACAAAACAACAAGAGAACAAGAATTATTAGCACAGTTAAAAGCTCCACCGGAAAATAAGGAAATGGTAGAAAAACTAGTAAAAGAGAATCAAGATGTTTTTGCAATTAACGACTTGGAATTGGGAAAGACCAAAACAGTCACTATGGAAATAGACACTGGAAATCACCCACCAATTAGTCTGAAACCGTATAGAACTCCCTTAAAGAATAGAGAAATTGTTGAAAAGGCAATAGAAAATATGCTGAAAGCAGGAATAATAACAAGATCTAAGTCAGAATGGTCATCTCCGATCGTCATAGTGACCAAGGCTGATGGTTCACACCGGTTCTGCTGTGACTACAGGGCGTTGAACAAAATCACTAAGAATGTAGCTTACCCATTGCCGGTGATCGACGATATTTTAGGGCTACTTAATGGGTTTACCTTCTTCACTACATTGGATGCAAAGTCAGGATTTTGGTGTATCCCTATGTCGCCAGATGCTCAAAAGAAAAGTGCTTTCTGTACACACGCAGGTTCTTACGAATTTTTACGAATGCCTTTTGGGGTCAAAACTGCGCCTTCTCACTATATGTTATTAATAAATCAAGTATTAGAAGGCATGCAAAAGTTCGCATTAGCATATATAGATGACATTTTGATCTACACAGCAGGAGACGTACAGGACCACCTAAAACATGTAAAATTGGTATTTGACAGGTTAAGAATACATGATGTTAAATTGAAACTCAGTAAATGTGAATTTCTAAAAACAGAAACAAAATATTTGGGGTACATCATTGATAGGGACGGAATTAAACCAGATCAGGATAAAGTAAAGGTTATTAGAGAATTACCTGCTCCTGGCAACATAAGAGAAGTTCGTGCTTTTATCGGTACGTGTGGGTATTATCGTCGTTTTATTCCAAATTTCTCAAAAATAGTAGAACCCATCACTAACCTGACTGGCAAATACGCTAGATTTAAGTGGAATTATGAGTGTCAAAGAGCGTTTTAGTTTTTAAAAAAATAGTCTAACAGTAGTTCCATTATTAGTGCATCCAGATTTAAACAAACAGTTAATTTTATATACTGATGCTTCAGATAATGCCATTGGAGCATGCCTCACTCAACCATATGAAGGAGAAAACTCAAGAATTCCAGGAGTTAAGAACGAAAGACCAATTTATTTTCTATCACACAAACTTAGTAAATCTCAGAAGAAATGGCCAACTATAGAAAAAGAGGCATATGCTATTCACTATGCTCTTCAGAAACTTAATTATTATTTACATAACGCCAATTTCATTATTAGAACTGACCACATGCCCTTAAAATCTTTACTAGAAGCTCCAGTGCAGAACAGAAAAATACAGACATGGGCGTTGAATTTACAGGGATACAACGCGAAGATAGAGTATATATCCGGTAGGGACAACACCTGTGCAGATTTATTATCCAGAATCACGTATCCAGAGACATCAGGGAACACTGAGGATGAGGGCGAACCCGAAATAGATGACCGAAACTGGCAAGTAAATATATTAGATTCTGCCATATTAAGTAGAGAAGATTTTAGGAGTTCACCGTCGGATCAAGAATCTGAACCTATAGCGGAAGACCCACATTTAATGTAATTTAATATGAAGGAAGAACAAGAATTAGATCCGAAAGTTATAGAAATAAAACAGAAATTAAACGAAACCGGTGAAAACAGTTGTAAGAAAAATTTTCTAGTCTTGCAGGATGACGATCAGTTATATTACGTGAATGAAAGAAGCGAACAGTTGAGAAAATACATTCCAAAACATTTGGAAATTGAGATTCTAAAGGCATATCATGATGAGAATGGTCATCTTGGTCGTGACAAGTTAGTAAAAGCCCTCACGAATAAATATTATTGGCCGAATTTATTTAAAACTGCTTGTAAATATGTTGATGCGTGTGAGAAGTGTAGGTTAAGAAATATGAAAACGATCAAATGTTCCTTACAAGATACTGACATTCCTCAGTTTCCAATGCAGAAAGTGAGCTTAGATATCAGGTCCTAACCCTAGAACACTATCGGGGAATGTATATCTACTTCATATCGTAGATTGCTATAGTCTTTGGCCGGAGGTCTATGCGATTCCGGATAAGAGCGCAGATACCATCATTAATATTTTTCTACAGGAGTACATACCAAGATTTAGTTGCCCACAGATCGTACTCACAGATAATGGTAAGGAGTTTGTGAACAAGAAGTTCGAGAAGTTATTACAGGATTTGAATGTAGGCCACATCAAAACTTCATATTATAGACCTTCTTCAAATGCGAAGAATGAGAGACAACATCGGACATTGTATAACATAATAGCAAAAATTGTGGAGGAACATGAAAAAGATTGGGACCTTTCCTTAGGACCTGCATTGAGCGCGATACGCACAAACCAAAATGAGGGGACAGGTTTTTCACCATTTTACTTATTACACGGAAGAGAGCCTATACTCCCAATTGACAATCTGTTAAAACCAAGACGTAAATATATGGGGGAAGATTTTCAGGAAGTTATTATACAAGAAATGCACAAAGCGCATGTAAGATTAAGAATCAATATAATTAAAGCCAGAGAAAGACAGAAAAAGTACGCAAACAAAAATACACAACTACAGGAATTTAAAGTAGGTGATAGAGTTTACTATAAGAAACATAGAAGAAACTCCAAATTTGATGCTCATTGGATTCCAGGTTATTATATTTTAGAAAAGTTAGGTTCAGTATCATACAGTATTAAGAACCAAATCACAGGACATGTGGCACGGGCACCCGTGGAGCATTTAAGAATAGATAATGAAGATAAGAGAGACAATAACAATAATAATTATTATTATTCAGGCGGGTTATACTCAGATGGACAACTCGTCAGAAGAGTTAAATATACAATACCCTCAGATTTTGGAAAAGATCCGGTACAAAGTCAAGTAATAACAACACCAGTTTACGATGATACTTACGAACAAGCGGAAACAATACCGAAAACTTTGATGAAGGAAGAAAATAATACGTATGATGGTTATAATAGTGTTGAATCTATGGAGGAGGAGGTAACCGCTCCATTTAAAAATACCAGACAAGCAGTGAAAAGGAGGGTAGAGAGACAGAGAGATAGAGAAGTTAAAAGACAGAGGAGAATTAGAGAAAATTCATCAAGCGACGAAGATATGCCACTACTCGAAAGATCGTTAGGAAACTATGATAGACAGATTAGATTAGAAAGAAAAAAATTAGCGGCTGCTAGCAACAGGCATACAGATGAAGAAGAAGGAATGGATGAAAATTCAGAATCTAATGGAGATAGTAGCATGAAGGAAAATGTTTCTCTACGGGAAAATGAAGACATTGATGTGGAGATGGCACTTATACAGAAAAATCTAGAATTACTGAAGAAATGGAGATATGGTAAATAGATTGATAGAATATGCTGCAGATAGCGGGATGAACATTTTGTGGTTTAAAGAGGAAATTGGTAATTGATAAAATACGGTAGCTGTGAATTACAGATGAATTATAGAAACATATTAGCAAATAGCCTGGTTAATAGTTGTTGTGAGTTGTCTTGATGAGTAGACATGATGTTGTATATTTTGGTAATAAGTTAGGTAATATGGATGTCAATTCTCGGGTGGTCTTGAAGATGTATTTTTTATTACCATTTGATTTTGAGATTTGACTTGTTGAGTTTTCTTAATAGATAAATAATTTATTATTAGTCCAAAAAAAGCGACTAATAATGGATAGGATATATTTAAAAATGGTTTCTTTTGTTTCATCATGTATGTCATATTATTTTGAATAATGTCTTTCTTTGAATTAGTTGATTACCTTTATTTAATATGAGGGGAATGAAAATTGTCTTTAAAACGTTGGGGGGGGGGGGGGGTATGATATCCTGTTTTGACATCGTTTCGGTTTGCTCATGAATTGTGATTGTAGTTGAATTGTCTTGTGTATTGAATAGTATTTACCCTTGTTTACAAATAAGTTGATAATTGTTAAACATTTTGTTCACAAGCAGTTATTGTTTTGTTTAGAGTAAAGAGTTAACTGGGATCAATAATACTAATTAGGATCGTTCGTTCAGAAAATGCAAACGACTCTAGACTATCTAGAGAGACACATTTGCATTCTCAGTAGTAACAAAAGTTAGAAAAACATGGTGCGAGGGCTATGTTGGGGAGCTTAGTAGATGGCGATAGATAAAGCTAAGGGATGATAGTACATATTGTAATAGTTTAGAAATAAATTAGATACGTCCATAATAAATGAACGACGAATCTCAAAGATGTTTAAGAATAGAAACAGATGGGATGATGGGGTTTGGCTGAAGTATGCTTGGGGATGGAGCTGTGGGTGACGGAAAAAGAAGTCATGGGAAGTAATGTGGGTGGGGGGGGGTTAAAATAGGAGCTGTGCTAAGCAGCATTAATTGGTTTAAAAAGAGAGCTGTAGTTGTCAGCATAGAACATGGGTATGGTATTGGTAGGTATGTTCATATGAAATGAACATTGTCAATATTATTTTTATGGTTTAATCATGATTGAACATGAGCCATGGGAAATATAGTCATAAAGTACTATTTGAATGGTTGTGGGTGGCAGCACAAATGTTACAGGTTTTAATATTAAGTATATAAGGAAGAAATTTTGGATCAACGTATATAAACATGGATTATAAGATGCGTTCTTTAATAAAACTTTATTCTATAAAGTTTTTGTGATTGCAAGGGGGGTAAATGTGATTGCTTTGTCTGACTACTTCTTGCTATGTTCCGGGTGCGTACCCCATCTTTTCTATCTATCCTGTGTTGTTTTGTTGATGTTGAGAGAAAATGAGAAGTTGCATAACGCATGATAAGTTTCAAATTTGTGTTTATATACCAACGATTTTTATGAACATATGTATATATGAAATAAAATATCTAGGTGATTCCTTATAAACTGTTTTTTTTTTTTAAATGAAACCTTGTAGGCTCATATACAGAAACGAAGAAGAAGTATCATTTCACGAAGATCTATAACAGAACATAGCGGTTGGCTATAAGGGATAAGCGGAGAAGTGGACTCGAAGGAGTAGAAAGGGTAAGAAATAAAGCTCACTGGTTAAGAGGGGGCTGGTTTAAAATGGGTTGGAAAAATAACATTGGAGCTAAGATTTTAGTGAGGGAAAGAATAAGTAGATTAGGGATTAAGACTTTTCGGGAAAAGTCTTGTTAAAGATAGGGAGGAATGTAACAGAGCACCATCTCTGTTAGTGGGTTAATAGGTGGTGTGCAAAAGACTAGGCACGGTTGAGCATCCCGTTGAAAGGTAACTAGGGACGCTCAAGCTGTGACGCGGGGTTAGATATAGACAGTTACCATCGGAGTTTGAAGCCAACAACACCTATTTTGTATGATCAATGGTCACTTGATATTCTACGATGTATTTGACTAAATAAACAATTGGAAACTCCAGCCAATGTATTGTCTCTGCTATAAAATGTACCAACACTGTTACAGTAGATACTGATGGAGTGATAGCGATAGACGCAGAAAAACAGAGAGAGAGAGAGAGAGAGAGAGAGAGAGAGAGAGAGAGAGAGAGAGAGAGCAGCGAGAGAGAGGGAGAGCAGAGAGGGACAGATAGACAAAGACAAAAAGGTAGACATGGATGGAGTGATAGAAATCCCCATCATCATCACCATCATGTGCCATATTGAATAAACATGGGCGATTATGCTTCGCCATTTAACACGATCACCAGAGTTGTGGATCAGCTCTGTGTTCTTGTCTCAACCATAGCACGTGGCCAAGCCATCCAAGTATTTACTTCTCTGCCCTACTCTTGTTCTTTTCCCTTCAATCTTGCCAGTTGTCACCAAGTTCTCCAATTTATTTCTTCTCATATCGTGTTCAAGAAACTTAACTGTTTATTTATTTATTTCTCTAATCAGTTTACAGTTTTCATTTGTTTCTTGTAAGACTTGGTCATTGGTTTTTCTGTCTGTCCGTGGTATTATGGTATTCTTTGCATTTTCCTCAGAAACCACATTCCCACAGCCATCAGATGATTTTCAGCTTGTCTGCTCGTTGTCCACGCTTCACATTCATACAAAAGTACAGGTTATATGTAGCACTTTAAAATAGAAATAGATATAGGGAACTATTGATAAGTAGCGAAAGAGTGAGAGACAGCGAGGGGATTTCAGAGAAAAAGAAAGAAAGAGAGAAATAGAAACGGAGAGAGACAGGGGGAGATACGGACAGAGGCAGAGAGGAGAAGAGAGACATAGAGACGGGAAGAGGGACAATGAGAGACACAGAGAGACAGAGACGAGAAGAGAGAAATAGAAACAGGAGGAGAAACAAAGAGAGACACAGAGAGGCAGAGAGGAGAAGCAAGAAACAGAGACAGGAAGAGGGACAAAAGAGACACAGTGATGCAGAGAGGAGAACAGAGAAATAGAGACAGGAAGATGGAAAAGGAGAGACACAGAGAGCCAGAGAGGAGAAGACAGAAATAGAGACGGGAAGAGGGACAAGGAGAGGCAGAGAGAAGACGACAGAAATAGAGACGGGAAGAGGGACAAGGAGAGGCAGAGAGGAGAAGACAGAAATAGAGACGGGAAGAGGGACAAGGAGAGGCAGAGAGGAGAAGACAGAAATAGAGACGGGAAGAGGGGCAAGAAGAGGCAGAGAGGAGAAGACAGAAATAGAGACGGGAAGAGGGACAAGAAGAGGCAGAGAGGAGAAGACAGAAATAGAGACGGGAAGAGGGACAAGAAGAGGCAGAAAAAGACGGAGTGGAGAAGAGAGAAATAGACACGGGAAAAGGGACAAGGAGAGACACAGACAGAGATAGAGACGTATAGTAGAAGAACGTTATATGGTTGATCCTGCATGGAGAAGGTGATCACAGTGTGGGGTGTTGATCCTGCATGGAGAAGGTGATCACAGTGTGGGGTGTTGATCCTGCATGGAGTAGGTGATCACAATGTGGGGTGTTGATCCTGCATGGTGTAGGTGATCACAATGTGATGTGTTGATCCTGCATGGAGTAGGTGATCACAGAGTGGGGTGTTGATCCTGTATGGTGTAGGTGATCACAGTGTGGGGTGTTGATCGTGTATGGAGTAGGTGATCACGGTGTGGGGTGTTGATCCTGCATGAAGTAGGTGATCACAGAGTGGGGTGTTGATCCTGCATGGAGTAGGTGATCACAGAGTGGGGTGTTGATCCTGCATGGAGTAGGTGATCACAGTGTGGGGTGTTGATCCTGCATGGTGTAGGTGATCACAGTGTGGGGTGTTGATCGTGTATGGAGTAGGTGATCACAATGTGGGGTGTTGATCCTGCATGGAGTAGGTGATCACAGAGTGGGGTGTTGATCCTGCATGGAGTAGGTGATCACAGTGTGGGGTGTTGATCCTGCATGGAGTAGGTGATCACAGAGTGGGGTGTTGATCCTGCATGGAGTAGGTGATCACAGTGTGGGGTGTTGATCCTGCATGGAGTAGGTGATCACAGAGTGGGGTGTTGATCCTGCATGGAGCAGGTGATCACAGTGTGGGGTGTTGATCGCGTATGGAGTAGGTGATCACAGTGTGGGGTGTTGATCGTGTATGGAGTAGGTGATCACAGTGTGGGGTGTTGATCCTGCATGGAGTAGGTGATCACAGTATGGGGTGTTGATCCTGCATGGAGTAGGTGATCACAGTGTGGGGTGTTGATCCTGCATGTAGTAGGTGATCACAGTGTGGGGTGTTGATCCTGCATGGAGTAGGTGATCACGGTGTGGGGTGTTGATCCTGCATGGAGAAGGTGATCACAGTGTGGGGTGTTGATCCTGCATGGAGTAGGTGATCACAGAGTGGGGTGTTGATCCTGCATGGAGTAGGTGATCACAGAGTGGGGTGTAGATCCTGCATGGAGCAGGTGATCACAGTGTGGGGTGTTGATCGTGTATGGAGTAGGTGATCACAGTGTGAGGTGTTGATCCTGCATGGAGTAGGTGATCACAGTGTGGGATGTTGATCGTGTATAGAGTAGGTAATCACAGTGTGGGGTGTTGATTCTCTAAGGAGTTGGTGATCACAGTGTGGGGTGTTGATCCTGCATGTAGTAGGTGATCACAGTGTGGGGTGTTGATCCTGCATGGAGTAGGTGATCACGGTGTGGGGTGTTGATCCTGCATGGAGAAGGTGATCACAGTGTGGGGTGTTGATCCTGCATGGAGTAGGTGATCACAGAGTGGGGTGTTGATCCTGCATGGAGTAGGTGATCACAGAGTGGAGTGTAGATCCTGCATGGAGCAGGTGATCACAGTGTGGGGTGTTGATCGTGTATGGAGTAGGTGATCACAGTGTGAGGTGTTGATCCTGCATGGAGTAGGTGATCACAGTGTGGGATGTTGATCGTGTATAGAGTAGGTAATCACAGTGTGGGGTGTTGATTCTCTAAGGAGTTGGTGATCACAGTGTGGGGTGTTGATTCTCTAAGGAGTTTGTGATCACAGTGTGGGGTGTTGATTCTCTAAGGAGTTTATGATCACAGTGTGGGGTGTTGATTCTCTAAGGAGTTGGTGATCACAGTGTGGGGTGTTGATCGTGTATGGAGTAGGTGATCACAATGTGGGGTGTTGATCCTGCATGGAGTAGGTGATCACAGAGTGGGGTGTTGATCCTGCATGGAGTAGGTGATCACAGAGTGGGGTGTTGATCCTGCATGGAGTAGGTGATCACAGAGTGGGGTGTAGATCGTGTATGGAGTAGGTGATCACAGTGTGGGGTGTTGATTCTCTAAGGAGTTGGTAATCACAGTGTGGGGTGTTGATTCTCTAAGGAGTTGGTGATCACAGTGTGGGGTGTTGATTCTCTAAGGAGTTTGTGATCACAGTGTGGGGTGTTGATTCTCTAAGGAGTTTATGATCACAGTGTGGGGTGTTGATTCTCTAAGGAGTTGGTGATCACAGTGTGGGGTGTTGATCGTGTATGGAGTAGGTGATCACAGTATGGGGTGTTGATCGTGTATGGAGTATGTGATCACAGCGTGGGGTGTTGACCGTGTATGGACTGTGTGATCACAGTGTGGGGTGTTGATCGTGTATGGAGTAGGTGATCACAGTGTGGGGTGTTGATTCTCTAAGAAGTTGGTAATCACAGTGTGGGGTGTTGATTCTCTAAGGAGTTGGTGATCACAGTGTGGTCCGTTGTTTGGTATAAAATGAGTTAAAGTAACACACACACACACACATCTGGGGCGAATACATTTATCATACTGTGACATGGTGATCACATGATCTCATACATCATCTCCGCCATAGCTGTCATTCTAACACTTACGTCCACATCAACATAGCTGTTATTTTACCTCACCTACAATAGTAGAGATTAAACATGTAAATCATACATGGAGAGATAGCGAGATTTACTGACTCGGAGATAGATACAGAGCTAGAGAGAGAGGGAACGAACGAACGAACGAACGAAAATCTTTATTTTCAAAGGGTTAAGAATTGGGCACGCAGGCCCGTCTGACATTCTGCCCTTCATCCTCTCATACATTCTTTCATTCAACATCTCTTATGAAGCAATTCTTTGACAACAAAAGAACAATAAGCATTAAAACGCATGAAAAATAATCAATAATACGTGACTCATTGAGGCAATGTTTAACATGGGCATCATAAATACCCAAGGCGGGTGTAACGTGCCACACATATGGGAATGTTTTTTTTTTCTGGCTAGTTGTCGTTCGAGATAATTTACCATTAGTATTGTCTTTGTTGCTTTTTTTTTTTTATATTTTTTTAAATTTTGTGTGTGTTTTTTTTGTTTAGGGAGAGAGAGGGAGTGAGGGGGGGGGGAGAGAGAAACAGGAGAGAGAGAGAGAGAGAGAGAGAGAGAGAGAGAGAGAGAGAGAGAGAGAGAGAGAGAGAGAGATAACGAAGCACTGTTCACACATCAAAGTACTATCTACAACAGATGGTGTTTTCATACAAGGTCAAACATCTAAATGCTGTCTACAATAGATGGTGTTCATACAAGATCAAACATCTAAGCACTGTCTAAAACAGATGGTGTTCATACAAGGTCATCTAAGTACTGTCTACAACAGATGGTGTTCATACAAGGTCATCTAAGTACTGTCTACAACAGATGGTGTTCATACAAGGTCATCTAAGTACTGTCTACAACAGATGGTGTTCATACAAGGTCATCTAAGTACTGTCTCCAATAGATGGTGTTCATACAAGATCAAACATCTAAGCACTGTCTAAAACAGATGGTGTTCATACAAGATCAAACATCTAAGTACTGTCTCCAATAGATGGTGTTCATACAAGATCAAACATCTAAGCACTGTCTAAAACAGATGGTGTTCATACAAGGTCAACGTCTAAGTACTTTGTACAACAGATGGTGTTCATACAAGATCAAACATCTAAATGCTGTCTACAATAGATGGTGTTCAACCAAGGTCAAACATCTAAATAATGTCTACAACAGATGGTGTTCATACAAGATCAAACATCTAAATACTGTCTACAACAGATGGTGTTCATACAGGATCAAACATCTTAATTCTGTCTACAACAGATGGTTTTCATACAAGATCAAATATCTAAATGCTGTCTACAACAGATGGTTTTCATACAAGATCAAACATCTTAATTCTGTCTACAAGAGATGGTTTTCATACAAGATCAAATATCTAAATGCTGTCTACAACAGATGGTTTTCATACAAGATCAAATATCAAAATGCTGTCTACAACAGATGGTTTTCATACAAGATCAAATATCTAAATGCTGTCTACAATAGATGGTGTTCAACCAAGGTCAAACATCTAAATACTGTCTACAACAGATGGTGTTCATACAAGATCAAACATCTAAATACTGTCTACAACAGATGGTTTTCATACAAGATCAAACATCTAAATACTGTCTACAACAGATGGTGTTCATAGAAGATCAAACATCTTAATTCTGTCTACAACAGATGGTTTTCATACAAGATCAAACATCTTAATTCTGTCTACAACAGATGGTTTTCATACAAGATCAAATATCTAAATACTGTCTACAACAGATGGTTTTCATACAAGATCAAACATCTTAATTCTGTCTACAACAGATGGTTTTCATACAAGATCAAATATCTAAATACTGTCTACAACAGATGGTTTTCATACAAGATCAAACATCTAAATTCTGTCTACAACAGATGGTGTTCATACAAGATCTAACATCTTAATGCTGTCTACAACAGATGGTTTTCATACAAGATCAAACATCTTAATGATGTCTACAATAGATGGTTTTCATACGAGATCAAACATCTAAATGCTGTCTACAATAGATGGTGTTCAACCAAGGTCAAACATCTAAATGCTGTCTACAAGAGATGGTGTTCAAACAAGGTCAAACTACTAAGTACTATCTACAACAGTTAGTGTTCATACAAGGTCAAACATATAACTACTGTCTACAACAGATGGTGTTCATACAAGGTCAGACATCTATATACTATTTACAACAGGTGGCGTTCACAAGATGTCAAACATATACATTAATAATCATGAATGTACATATTACACATTCAGTTTAAAAAAACAAACATGTATCCTGACATCTGCAGTCATCAAATTCCAGTCTCAATGCAGTGGCCGTACAAAGAGATCTATAGGCAATGTCAGGGATCGCGGCTGTGGTTATAATATAGATAAGTGACATTACTTTGATGACACCGTCCCAAGATGTGAAGAAGCATGATCGGCGCGGCCAGTAGATGTCTGTTATCTACTACTGGCTGTGTACAGCAACAGACAGCTCAGAATTCAGCCATCTATCTACTGCTGGCAGTGTAAAGCAACAGACAGCTCAGAATTCAAACATCTACTGGCAGTGTACTGCAACAGACAGCACAGAATTCTACCATCTACTGGCAGTGTACAGCAACAGAGAGCTCAGAAATACATTCGTATGTCATTTGATAATGTGTTCCTATTGTAACTCTCATAATTTCTTTGACTGCTAGAGTTGTCAAGTCACCTGTGAAGAAGGTAGTCTTCCATTACTTTTCTTCTTGGCACTGACCTTATTGTTCGGTGACCGAAACCATTGTCTGCACAAAGACAGACATACCAAACCAACTGGAATATGTAGTAAGAAATGACGGGATCAACATACAGCGGTGCAGCTCCCAATAAGTAGAGCGAAGTAACTAGACACACTTATGTGTATAATCTGCCGTGGAAACATGACCTTGCATGAACTGTCCCATGGTAGGATGACGAGCTAGCCTGACGGTCCGATAGCCATGTATTCCAATCATAATCGATTCGGACAGTTATAAAAAATTGACCCGGACTCCCGAAACGATTTAGTCCAAAAATGTGTACCTAAAATATCGTTGGAAGTCAAGGCCCCGGCGTTATATTGATTTCGTCCATCTAGTACCGCTTGGTCTATAAACAATATGAGGAAAGCCGCATATGCAGAGTACACCACATGACGTGTACAAGGATTGTATACTTGTCAGATAAATGGCGAGAGCGAGAGACACAGTTATATACAGAATATTGTGATGAGACATGATCACCTTCGCCAGCCTAAAGGGCTTAATATGCTGATGATGATGATGATGTTGATGGTGATGGTGATGGCAATGGTGATGACGATGACAATGATAATGATGATGTTACTACAAACGACCTCAAGTTGTTTCAAGACAAACGTCTGTGTTTGAACATTCTAATGCATGAGGTTTTGTCTAGTTAATATACCCCAGGTTTATTTTAAACTCATAAATAAAGAGGCAGGAGTGAGGTTCGTGAGTGGGTTATCTGTTAGTGCGACGGCCGGCTCGGCCATCGGCAGTTACAAACTGAGCACAGGCTAAATTAAGACACCGGAAGCAGTTACAAAACAACCCGGGAAGAACGGAGAAAACAATCGGGTGGGGTGGATACCCGGGTGAGGAGAATGACATGTAACGTACGTGACGGGTGTGACGGAATGTGGGGGACTCGGAATCCATGAATCGAGCCAAACCCGTGCCACCCTGCACGGGCACAGACAGATAGCAGAGTCGACAGCAGCTTCACTTGATGACTAATCAATGAACCAAGGCTAACATAATCTGTGTACAAGACGCGCGAAGGCACGCCAGCCAAGGAAATGTCGTGAAACTGTGCTCTTTGCCTAGTGACACGACAAATGCATTCGTACGTATAGATCAACAATTATAGAAAAGACAGGGGAGACGTGAAGATCTGAGAACGTGTGAGGTGTCGTCATGTGGAGGTGTCGGTTCGAGCCCAGTGTATTTATAGTTTGCAATTGTTCTTTTGTGTAATGTGGTTTCTACTGCTATTTTCAATGAGTCTCGACGAATAGCAATTAATTATGTATCTATTTCAATGACCTCAAGGGATTGCCGTCGACTGCTATTCTTGCCGGGTACTTCTACTATGCCGGCGTGTCTTTCATGTGCATGTCTGTCTATCTGGATGTCTGTCTGTGTGTTTGGCTGCCTCTTTGTCTGTCTATATGTCTGTATACATGTCTGTATGTATTTCTGTCTGGCTGCCGACATTCTTACACGTCGGTAACTCATGTGCCTTTTTGTTTCACTCTATTTGTGTGTCTCCTTGTCTAAATGTCTTCTTATTTTCAAATTGTTTTATTGCCATGGCATCAAGCTGCTGGCATCTGGTGAATGTGTACACTTGCTAGCTCTATGACCGGTTCTGACATAGAACTAAACATATCGGGGAACCATTGAGACATGATAAATTAATTAATAAGTACTGATCGACATTCATTGTGAATGAAGGAAGTCGAGGTTAGGGGACACCTAGAAAATACAAGTATAACCATTAAAAATTATAGGGACCAAACCGGGATTCGAACCTGTCGCCCTCAAATGAATCCCTGTGCCAAGCTGTAGGTATGCGTGTAGTGCCACGCTCGGCCAACTAGACATCTCTAGGAAATGTGCCTTCGTGACCAAGGTATCCCAAACACCTGCACACACATCGTGATATAACGTGATCTAACGGCTACAGGTCTCCCAAACAGCTGAACACACATCGTGATATAATAGACGACTCGATCTATTAGTCATTTGTCAGTAGTCGCGGTTCCAACATCACAGCAAAGGGTCGTCCCCATTATGCTCCGTTCCCATGCCAGCGAATATCACATAAAATGTTCCTCACTACCCCATGTGAAAAGTGGAAAAGACAGGAGTCTCAACAAACAAAGACCCGCTCAGGCACACTGAGCAAAATGCCGCCGCCAGAATGTCACCACAAAAGTCCTCTACGAACAACACAGTTCACCCCCGATGGAATTTGCAGTCACTTTCCCAACCAGATGTTCACCCACAAAGTCTCGACGTTTCTAGATATTGCCGTTCCGTTTCTAGAAGCTTTCTGGCCACCACGCCATTTTTCCCCCTCCGAAATGTAGATACCGCAACAAAACAACCCCGAACAGATGCAAAGAAACACCTTACTGTACAGAATGCCGTCACCAGAGTCCGCCAACCAAGGCTTAGGGCCTGGTCTGCCCTGCCATGACATTTTGTCTTTAGCTTGCATTTCCTCTCACCAGGGTAAGGCTTGTACCCTCCCAATTGCGCTCTTCCGCCCGAAGCAGTTGGCACAATGTGGGGTGTCGGGTTTGGTAAGCGCCACCCAACGTTCGGCGCTAACAGAAAGCAGGTAGCACCGTCTACTGTTATACGGTAGCTCAGTCATATCTGACTAAGACCTGACACACAGACAGATTCAACACTTTTGTATATCAAACGTTTCATGATTTATCACGGTCTCGGCACATTAGTCTTGCTAACTCCATGCAGTGCCATATAGCGATTTTTGCGAGAGATGGCAAACTAAAGAGAACACAGCTGCAAATATTTCTAAGAATGTAAAGTGTGTCATGCTGTTGGCAGCTGGCAATGTCAAAGGCAGCTTCTGGATGGTCTTACAATACACACAGCCGTGCTGCTTTGAGGACGTGCATACGTACATGAAATGCTACTAATGAAATGCATCACCACCACGGCCATGGCCTGCTCTAATCGACGTTGGACCGTTAACTGGAGTATGAAAGTGGGCTGGGGAGTGGGAGGGGGAGGAGGAGGAGTAAGGGTTAACAGAACGCGATTTGATGAATAATCCGGTGACGCCATCACAGATTCTGACGATCTATCGCTGAGACATATCAAGTTTAAAGCATGTTCTCTCTTTCCTAACATGTGAACTTTGGATGATTTCAAAATACAACGGATTGTTACAGCCTATTAACGTATACACGTCCTGAAGTGCAGCCGTGTGTGCCCCTCCGGCACCCCGTTCCCCGATGATAACGGCTTGACTAAGAACGAGCAATTACACAAGTACGACGTTCAATATCTGGAGTTATTTTCGAGCTCAAAATTGATCCGTGACCTTTAGATGTTTTTACAATACGCCTATATGTGATACGGCGCCAGGACAATAGCACACCTTTAGTAAATAGCTAAGATGTTAAAGGTAGCGAAGTATCGATCGGGCAAGCTGATGAACCTTCTGGCTGAAAACACTTAGCACACGGGGGTGTTGGGGGAATCCTTAATCTTTGAATAGCTAACATAGACCTGCTGGTGGAATAAACAGCTAACATAGATCTGCTGGTGGAACAAACAGCTAACATAGACCTGCTGGTGGAATAAACAGCTAACATTGGCCTGCTGGTGGAATCTTTGAACATCTAACATAGACCTCTTGGTGAATTCCATGACCAACTAACATAGACCTGCTGGTGGATTATTTGACCAAACTAACGTAGACCTGCTGGTCAATTTATTGACGAACTAAAGTAGACTTGATGGCATATTCCTTGACTAACTAACGTAGGCCAGTTGGTGGATTCCTTGACCAAACTAACATAGACCTGCTAATGTATTCCTTCAATATATAACATATATGTCTAAGTGGAATCACTGAACAACCAACAAAGACCGTGTTAATTATGTCTAGCCGTCTGTCTGTCTGTCTATATGTCAGTCTATATGTATGTCTATATATATGTCTGTATGTGTGTCTGTATCCGCACATCATATCCTCGCTCAGGCTACACATTTCGTGTACTGAGATGACAACCCCAAAATGTCACATAAAAAGGAGGAGACGGAGCATTCGTGTAGCGTTCAAAATTACTGAGATGGGAACACTATGTGAATATAAGCAATCAGCTACCACTATTGTTACAATCTACTCTATAATAAACCAGAATGATGGACGAGGCAAGGCGTTAGAAACGATAAATACATAATGTCGGTGATACAAGCATATGCAGGGTGACTTCGGCTTCAGAAGACGAGGTGGAGAAGGAGTTACTGCACTGGCCACACTGCTATATGCTTGTGAAACATGGATTGTTTATCAGCGACACGCTAGGAAATTAAACCACTTCCACACAGTCTGCCTATTGAAGATTAAATGGCAAGACAAGACCCCAGACACTGAAGTTCTAGAAAGAGCGTCCATGGCCAGTATTCACACTCTACTAATGGAGAATCAGATTCGCTGCGCTGGTCACTTGACTCGCATGCCAAATCACAGGCTCCCTAAACAATTTTTTTACGGCGAGCTGTGCTGTGGTAAACGCTCCCAAGGCGGCCAGAGGAAACGCTTTAAAGACATTCTGGAAACCTCACGGAAAGGTTTTGGAATTCATCTTGACACATGGGAGACTGCTGCTAAAGACCGTAATGCGTGGCGTACATCAATACGCAAGGGTGCAGTCACTTGTGAAGCAACCAGGACTGTAAGAGTTGTGAAGAAAAGGCTTGACAGAAAAACCACTGTAGGAGATCCTCCTCCTGGAACGTCAAGCATTTTTTGCCCACATTGTCAAACAACATTTCGAGGCAAAATACGCCTTATCAGTCATCTTAGAACTCACGGCTCCACACTTTCAACCCCACTGGATGAAATGAATGGCCATCATCATTCTTGATGGACAAACAACACTGCACTGGTCATCCCATCACCGGTATGAGTAACTGTACTGGTTATCTCATCACCGGTATGAGTTACTGCACTGGTCACCACATGACCGGTATGAGTAACTGCACTGGTCATCTCATCACCGGTATGAGTAACTGCACTGGTCATCCCATCACCGGTATGAGTAACTGCACTGGTCACCACATGACCGGTATGAATTAACTCTGCACTGGTCACCCTATCACCGGTATGAGTAACTGCACTGTTCACCACATCACCGGTATGAGTAACTGCACTGGTCATCCCATCACAGGTATGAGTAACTGCACTGGTCATCCCATCACAGGTATGAGTAACTGCACTGGTCATCCCATCACCGGTATGAGTAACTGCACTGGTCATCCCATCACAGGTATGAGTAACTGTACTGGTCATCTCATCACCGGTATGAGTTACTGCACTGGTCACCACATGACCGGTATGAGTAACTGCACTGGTCATCCCATCACCGGTATGAGTAACTGCACTGGTCACCACATGACCGGTATGAATTAACTCTGCACTGGTCACCCTATCACCGGTATGAGTAACTGCACTGTTCACCACATCACCGGTATGAGTAACTGCACTGGTCATCCCATCACAGGTATGAGTAACTGCACTGGTCACCACATCACCGGTATGAGTAACTGCACTGGTCACCACATGACCGGTATGAATTCACTCTGCAGTTGAAACATGGTTGTTGTTTGGAGCTCCGTGCAGTCACGTGACATGGGTGGCAGCCATTTCTTCCCAGGAAGAAGCAGTGCGGTAGGAAGACGATTCCCAACTTCATAATGTTATGATCTCATTTGTATATCGAACCATGAGACGTCAAATTCCGTCGGTGTATATGAACAGAGATGGCGATACAACCATTTGGCACAGTTGAAATGTAGCCAGCCATTGACTCCTTACGCTGCTCTCATTTCGCCATGGAGTCTAACTGTTACGTAAGATTGCGTTCTTAAAGAGGTACACAACTTGCTCTGGAACATCTGAGTATGAAGAACCCAACTCAAGAGGCAGAGAAGTTGTATGGCCACGAGTTTAGCCTTTTAAGGACTGTCATCTTAGAGTTGTACGTGGTTATCTGAAATCGAGCGAAACATCACCTTCTTCCTTCCCGCCATAAACAAAAACTATTCCGGACGAAAATAACTATGTACACATGCTTGCCTCAGCGAAGGTCTCACGTGGGAGTAGATGGAACACAGGTACAGCACAAAGAAAGTGGGGCGCCCGCAGAGTGCAAGGGAACGCCCAGATTTCGTCACCATCGCGTGATGGAGAAGAAACACGTAAGTATGTTGAGGAAAATCTGGGATATTTATTCTGTGTGTAGACATATAATACAGTTGACGACTGGGACATCAGTTTGCCGAAGAGTCCCGTTTTCGACATCCAGGGAAACAAAAGTAACTGGACCAAGAGCTCGTCCGATTTATGCAAAGGATAAGCTACACTCAGCCGGCTCCCTGGCCGAGGAGTTGGCAGCTTTCTCCGTTAACTCCGAATACTCTCGTGGTTGACGTGAGCGCACGAGAATTAGAAGTGGTTCGAGTCGCGCCAGTGACTTATGAGAGTTTGGAGCCGGTCGCTCAGAAAGTCTTGGCGTGCTGATGAGCGTAATCTAGCCTAGGAATCAACATACATCTGAAAGATGCTGGTGTTGACCGCAATATCCTGAAACAGGATGGAAACGCGGAAAAAAAAATAAGCTACACTCACAGCACCTATTGCAACCTCCCACTCGTTGCTGAGAGGACTGATGTTTAATGTACAGTAACAGGTGCAATTCTTGATGAATAATATCACGATGTCTGAGGATGTGGAGTCAGTGAAATGCCAAATCAGTTATTCTTATTCTAACCATCTATAATGCGAATATTCCTCATGTCTCACATCAGTTATGCTTTCATGAAATAAGTAACTAAACGCTCTGTTTTCTTGATCATTCTGACGTTAATTGTATTTAATTGTTATCTCGGTCTTTTAACATCTGTTTTAACATAATCAAACCAACAGTTGTGATTGAAATTTGATAGAAAAGCTTTTCATAAGCTGGGTCACACATTAACAAAATAATTAGAGTATAAAATAAAGGAATACCGATCATAACTGGAGGCATGGAAACAACGCTTTGTAGCAAACTGAAGAAAAACAACATGCCTACAGCCAAAGCATGATATAAAAGATATCGGTGCCCAAAAACAAGCACACATTGTAACACAAAACAGACAGACCACCACAGACTTTTAAAAGCCTTTAAAGTGAAGATTTGCGTGAAGCAGCTTTGCAGAATCTTGACAAGAGAGATTAGGACGGATCCCACAGTATCACGCCAACGGCCAAACCCATTAACAACGCGGACAAATTCCCAGATGTGAAACAAAAATGTCTGCCTAAGATGATAGACAACATTCCTGGTACTGAGAACAAGAGCGCTCTGAATGAAACAGAAAAACGAAACACGGCCGTAGGACTAAGAAGAACATTGCTCAAGCAGCATGTGAACTCATGCATATTGCAGACGCATCAGCAAAAAGCTCAGAAGGAAATCGAGCTGGAGAGATCTCCTGAAACAAAAATATGGAGCAAAGAAATCACAGTCAGTGACAAATGGAAGAATCTCAAGTAACTTCAGCATAGATATAAAAAGTATTGCAAACTGCAGCAGCCATGCTGATGGCAGAGAAAACTATAGAAAAATGCATAGCTTTCTTCACAGATGCGAAGTCATTTTTCACTATACTAAAGAGCAGGAAACATGTTAATTGTGTAGACTAGAGAGCAGCACACCGTGGACTATGACAGAAATCCAATAGGGTTGTAATACAATCTATCCCTCACATGAACGCATATTGGACATCAGGAGCCTGACAGACTGGCACAGGGAAAAGGTGGGCTAACTACTTCTTCCTCATATAGAATTAAGCATAGGGCGAAGATGTGTAGTAATTATATAGAACACGAAATGGGAACCAGAATATCTAGGCCACAAGAAACATAACACAACCCTACAAAAACATTTGTATTGTTTTTTTTTGCCCACAATTTTACACCCGAATTTGCATAAATGTAAGCCTGCTAAATCCAAATATCACATTTATTTGTCCGTTTTTTTTTTTTTTTGTGTGTGTAGATACAGGCATTTCTGTATTTAATTAATATTATTACAGTAGGCCTATTTTCAATATAAGACTCTGGGGGTGCCCCAGGGGAACTATTGCTATTTAGACCCTTACAAAACTTGGAGAGAGCACAAGAACGAATATGATGACTGTTATTTCTGTGTTCTCAATGGGGGTGGGGTGGGAGAGAGAGAGAGAGAGAGAGAGAGAGAGAGAGAGAGAGAGAGAGAGAGAGAGAGAGAGAGAGAGAGAGAGAGAGAGAGAGATCACACAAAAAATTGAAATATTCAGATTTAGATTCTGCTAGACCAGTGGTTCTTAACCTTTATTGGCCCATGCACCCCCCTTCACCATATGTTCGGAATGTTATTCCCCGCCCCCCCCCCTTTCAGATTTCCTCCATATAAATCCCCCCCCCCCCTTTACACAGTACACGTAAAAATGGAAGTTAGATTTAATAACACACACTAGAACAAGTCTAGACGTCTACATAAAACGTGATTTTCTGGTCTACTAACGTTATAAAACGAATTTCACAAGGGCGAGAAGTACATAACCATAAAGTATGGAGGGAAAAACAATATCAAGTAATCGGTTATTGTATTAACGTGATCTTGAAATAATATTAATCCCCCCCCCCCCTCCCCTGGAAACCATACAATTCCCCCCTCGGGAGAGGGGGAGGGGATTCCCCACCGGTTGAGAATCACTGTGCTAGACGACCTGTTCCACACAGAGATGACATACCAATTCCAACTTTCAATCAGACTTCGGATTCACTGCTAGAAGATGAATCAGAAGTGGCATTAGGAACGACAATCGACAGTGATAGTGATTTCGAAGATAATTTTCCAGCTGCTCAATGCTTCGACCATCGTGAACTGAATGATCTAATCGGAGATCTATATCCTATCAAAGAATCGTCAGAATATTTGGCTTCAAGATTGAAAGAAAAAAAAATGACTGACTGATGAAACAGAAGTTACATACATTTTATTGCAGCGAGAGCAAGGTTTTCTTCCATTCTTTTGAAAAGGAAACAACCTTGTGTTTTGTAATAATGTAGGATGTCTTTTAAACGAAATGGTTGTCAGTTATACACCAGATGAGTGGCGACTTTTCATTGACAGCTCTAAAAGAAGTTTGAAAGATGTTCTTTTACAGAATGGTAACAAATATGGCTCAATTCCAATTGCTCATTCTACTACAATGTCAAAAGTGGGGTGACCATCTCTATACTGTCCTTATTACGTAAGCGTATTCGTCTGCACCGTGATGTCACGTGCTTAACACTCTTGACGCATTTAACAACAATATTAGCACGTTACGGGACAATGGCATGGCTAATGAAATTTATATCACAGTTTTAAGGTTTTGATTTGAAACCTCATCGTAATATTCATACATTGTATGTGACACAACAAGATGAAATATTACCTGTTTAATCAACTAACAATGTGAGGTAGTGATTAATATAACCGTGAAACTGGTAAAATCACGGTGAAACATTTGCTGCAGTGGTGTCAAACATATGCAGAACAGAGAACATTGTTTTATCCTACACCCGCTCCATGGAAGAACAAACTCTATGGAGATGCCGACAAGCTTGAGTTGACTGTTGCTTTCCTTGGATGCATGCTGACTGACGTCTGAATGTGTACGAAGAAGAAAAATTAAACATAATGATCTTGTACAAGATGGGATCATCGGGACAAGTATACAGACATGATCGACGTGGTGCATGATGGTGATGCTATTATTATTAATTGCCTGACTGCTAAATAAAGCTTTCCAAATTCAAAGTTATGTCTTCCTCTGCTTCTGCTGCCCTGTGTTTTCCTTACATACTACCGACTCTCTGGCGAAGGGTTTACGGACGCAGTTCGTAATCCCGCATACTGCGTTCAAAACACAGCTGCGAGCGATTTGGCAACAGACCGCATTGAGTTGGTTTTCATACAATGGTATGAGTGCCGGTCGTTCAGAAAGCAATGGATTCCCATAACTATAACATATGATTATTTGTTAAATGTTCCACAGTTACTGACTATAACATGTGATTACTTGTTAATTTTCCCACGGTGATTTACACCACTGTAACATGTGATTACTTGTTAAATTCCCCCAAGGTGACTTACTGTAATATGTCATTACATCTTAAATGTCCTACAGTTACTGACAGTAACATGTGATTACTTGTTAAATGCCCCACAGTTACTGACCGTAACATGTGATTACTTGTTACATGTCCTATAGTTACTGACTAACATGTGATTACTTGTTAAATCCCCCCACGGTGACTTACTGTAATATGTGATTACTTGTTAAATGTCCCCAGTTACCGACTAACATGTGATTACTTATTATATTTCCCCACGGTAACTTACTGTAGTATGTAATTACTTGTTATATGCCCCACAGTTACTGACTGTAACATGTGATTACTTGTTAAATGCCCCACGGTGACTTACTGTAATATGTGACTACTTCTTAAATGCCCCACAGTTATTTGTTAAATGTCCTACAGTTACTGACTAACATGTGATTACTTGTTAAATGTCCCACTGTGACTTACTGTAATATGTGATTACTTGTTAAATGTCCCACTGTGACTTACAGTAATATGTGATTAATTCATAAATATCCCACAGTTACTGGTTGTAACATATGATTACTTGTTACATGTCCCACGGTGACTTATTGTAACATGTGATTACTTTTTAAATATCCCACGGTGACTGACTGTTCTGTAACATGTGATTATTTGTTAAATGTCCTACAGTTACTGACTAACATGTGATTACTTGTTACATGTCCCACGGTGACTTACTGTAATATGTAATTACATCTTAAATGTCCCACAGTTACTGAATATAATATGTGATTATTTGTGTAATGCCTCACGGTGACTTATTGTACTGTAACATGTGATTACATGTGAAATTACCCACGGTGACTGACTGTTCTATAACATGTGATTACTTGTGAAATGTCCCAAGGTGACTTATTGTACTGTAACATGTGATTACTTGTTACATGTCCCACGTTGAACTACTGTAACATGTGATTACTTGTAAATGTCCAACGTTGAACTACTGTAACATGTGATTACTTGTTAAATGTCCCACGTTGAACTACTGTAATATGTGATTACTTGTTAAATGTCCACCTTGAGCTATTGTAACATGTGATTACGTGTTAAATGTCCCACTGTGACTGACTGTAACATGTGATTACTTGTGTAATGTCTCACTGTGACTGAATGAAACATGTGATTACTTGTGTAATGTCCCACGGTGACTGGCTGTAACATGTGATTACTTGTTAAATGTCCCACGTTGAATTAGTGTAACATGTGATTACTTGTTAAATATCCCACGTTGAACTACTGTAACATGTAATTACTTGTTAAATGTCCCACGTTGAGCTACTACTGTAACATGTGATTGCTTGTTAAATGTCCCACTGTGACTGACTGTAACATGTGATTACTTGTGAAATGTCCCACTGTGACTGGCTGTAACATGTGATTACTTGTTAAATGTCCCACGTTGAGCTACTACTGTAACATGTGATTACTTGTTAAATGTCCCACGTTGAGCTACTACTGTAACATGTGATTACTTGTTAAATGTCCCATTGTGACTGACTGTAACATGTGATTACTTATGAAATGTTCCACTGTGACTGACTGTAACATGTGATTGCTTGTTAAATGTCGCATTGTGACTGACTGTAACATGTGATTACTTGTGAAATGTCCCACCGTGACTGACTGTAACATGTGATTACTTGTTAAATGTCCCACGGTGACTGGCTGTAACATGTGATTACTTGTTAAATGTCCCACGTTGAGCTACTACTATAACATGTGATTACTTGTTAAATGTCCCACTGTGACTGACTGTAACATGTGATTACTTGTGTAATGTCCCACTGTGACTGGCTGTGACATGTGATTACTTGTGTAATGTCCCACTGTGACTGGCTGTAACATGTGATTACATGTGTAATGTCCCACGGTGACTGGCTGTAACATGTGATTACTTGTTAAATGTCCCACGTTGAACTACTGTAACATGTGATTACTTGTTAAATGCCCAATGTAGAGTTGGTGTAACATGTGAATATTTGTTAAATTTCTCATGTTGAATTAGTGTAACATGTGATTACTTGTTAAATTTCCACTGTGACACGCTTCGGTTACAAGACGCCTATCCTCAACGACGCATATCATCAACTATGATGCAACAACTCACTGTATATCAGATAAACGGCGGAAATGGGTGCCCCATAAGAGTAGCCTCAGCTGTGGGGAAAGTCACGTAGGTCAGGTGACTCCAGACCGTCTACCTGCGAATTGATGCACACGATTAACAACGGTTAGAATAGGGACAAAATGTTGGCGCCATGAGAGCTGATGGGAAATGGGAAAATATCAAACACGACATGAGACTATGTAAGACAAGATGGAAAGGAATTATGACATCCAGTGCCTATAAATGATCCATTCTGGGAAGGAGAGAGGGATCACCAAAGAGGTTTAGCATTTATTATGACTCTTGAAGGATCAAAATGACATTAAAGAATACTGGAAAGTGTCAGATAGAATACATCGGTACCTCGGGTTACGAACTTAATTCGTTACAGAACTCGGTTCGTAACCCGAAACGTTCGTAACCCGAAACATTGAAATAAATGAAATAGAGACAGTCCGTTTCAAAACTGAAGAATCGTTCTGTTTTTTATTAACAACCGGTCGTTTACCTGACAAAACGCAAAGAATACGTGTACTTCACGTATTAAATAAAGAGAAAGAAAACAACCAAATAAATTAAATGTAAAATTTAAAATAAAATAAAAGAGTGAGTCAATTTTTCTTACCAGGAAAACGATCATGGGAAATTTGTCACTTTCTTTGCTATTCTGAATCATTAGTTTCAGGAGTTTCTTGTCACTGTTTCTTGGCAGCCGACTAGGAATCATTCTGCACCAAGAAACTATCAAGGGAAATTTTCGCTTCCTTTGCTGGAGAATCTTTCTGAAGTGGGCCATCGGGTTATCATTCAACAGGTTTACTGCCCTGTTAGCAACAAGTTTGTTTGGATAATGGTTCACAATGAAGTCTTCCACGTATGCCCACTTGCTGTAAATTGCTTTAATCCTGTCAGTCGAAACTGTCACTGGCTCCTCATCATCGGACTACTGCTTCTTCTTTAATGTCTTTAGCTGTTCATTCTGAAGATCCACAAGCTCATCTGTATGAGCTCTCCACTGAGGTCCTCAATCAGCTTCTCCAAGTCGTCGCCATCGACTTCCAGGCCCATATTTTTGGGCAGAATGTTTTTTTTTTAAAGGACAGAATCTCATCCACTACATTCGCACAAAACATCAGAGTTAGCCTGTCCTTCATTTGTTTGTGCCCCGGCAGTGCTTTCTCCTACTGGGTGATTAAGGCCCTCGTTGGCATTTTCTTCCAGAAGAGGCCTGTTTCATCGCAACTATAGGCTTGTTGTGGAACGTAGTCACCCTCTTTGATGATCTTATCAAATTCCACACTGAACGCTTCTGCTTCTTTCTTGTTAGAACTTGCAGCCTCTCTGTACCTAATTACACTATGAATGCCACTTCTTTTTTGAACTTTTCAAACCAGCCTCGGCTGGCTTTAAAATCGTCAGTCTCAGCACTTGTATCCAAGCAATTTCAACAATAAATCACTGTGCAACAGCTTCGCCTTTTCACATATTATTGCCTCACTAATACTGTCTCCTGCAAGTTGCTTTTCATTGATCCAGATCAAGAAACAATTTCCAACTTTCTCTAAAAGTTGAGGTCTTTGCTTCTGCAGCTTAGTTACGCCTTTAGCCACATCGACTGATTTGAGTAACTCTTGTTCTTTATGATGGTGGAGATAGTTGATTTTGTCACGCTGTGCTCATTAGCGATGTCATACAAACGAACGCCATTTTCATGTTTCCTAATTAATTTCTTCTTTACCTCCACTGTTATACGTTTCTGCTTCCTAGCAGTACTACCGTTCTTCGAACTCATAATTATTGGGGTTAACAAGGAAAATAATGAAAGAGATAAACTGAACACCGTACCACTGCTAAGAAATCTTTTAATGATGTGATTAAGACCAAAGAAAGCGAGGCCGCGCACGCGTGCAAAACTAGGCTACTAGACTAGCGCTAAGCGATGTTAGTACTGCGTGGCCTTCGTTTGTACTGTACGCGATCGTTTGTCTCCAACGTTAAACCTTGCTCTCTCTCTCTCTCTCTCTCTCTCTCTCTCTCTCTCTCTCTCTCTCTCTCTCTCTCTCTCTCTCTCTCTCTCTCTCTCTCTCTCTCTCGTCTTTGTTCGTAGCCTGAGGCACTGTTTGTTACCCGAGACAAATAATTTTCGAAGTTGTTGTCTGTAACCCGAATCGTTCGTGACCTGAGGCGTTCGTAATCCGAGGTACCACTGTATTACTGATAAAGCTAAATGGCAAGACTTTTATATAAAAGTCATTCAAGCATATATCCCAAGAGAAATAGTATAGTGACCTGGATAATGCATTGCAGTAGTGAAAACACTCAGATATAAGTAGCAGAGTGCAGGTCCGCATGGCCGAATGGATAAGAACGCAAGTTCTTAAACATCCGGTGTGCTGATGCCGAGGTAACCGGTTCATCCCCTACACCGGACAGCTGGACTAAAATGTTGATCTGTTGTCCTTGACTTGGGGACGTTAATTACAAGTACCTCTGAAGTCGTAGTGGGTTCGCCAGATGAAGAGGGACACTGTTAATAGGTAAAGCTAACCCACATGCAAAATTCAGTCCATCACAACTATAAATAGCGTGTATGGACTACGCTTGAGTTCAAAGCTATCGAGCGCAACAAAACAAAAAACAAAAACAAAAATAAAAGTAGCAGAGTAGAAGACTGTACTGCTAATGTTGTAAACCAACAAGGTGGATATACAGCTGGGAATTATTGACTAGGGAAACGTTATGAAAGAGGAGACAGACTTGTACAGCTGATAATTATTGACTAGGGAAACGTTATGAAAGAGGAGGCACACTTGTATAGCAGGCAATTATTGACTAGGGAAACGTTATGAAAGAGGAGGCACACTTGTACAGCTGGGAATTATTGACTAGGGAAACGTTATGAAAGAGGAGGCACACTTGTACAGCAGGCAATTATTGACTAGGGAAACGTTATGAAAGAGGAGGCACACTTGTACAGCTGGAAATTATTGACTAGGGAAACGTTATGAAAGAGGAGGCACACTTGTACAGCTGGAAATTATTGACTAGGGAAACGTTATGAAAGAGGAGGCACACTTGTACAGCTGGGAATTATTGACTAGGGAAACGTTATGAAAGAGGAGGCACACTTGTACAGCTGAGAATTATTTACTAGGGAAACGTTATGAAAGAGGAGGCACACTTGTATAGCAGGCAATTATTGACTAGGGAAACGTTATGAAAGAGAAGGCACACTTGTACAGCTGGAAATTATTGACTAGGGAAACGTTATGAAAGAGGAGGCACACTTGTACAGCAGGCAATTATTGACTAGGGAAACGTTATGAAAGAGAAGGCACACTTGTACAGCAGGCAATTATTGACTAGGGAAACGTTATGAAAGAGGAGGCACACTTGTACAGCAGGCAATTATTGACTAGGGAAACGTTATGAAAGAGGAGGCACACTTGTATAGCAGGCAATTATTGACTAGGGAAACGTTATGAAAGAGGAGGCACACTTGTATAGCAGGCAATTATTGACTAGGGAAACGTTATGAAAGATAAGGCACACTTGTACAGCTGGAAATTATTGACTAGAGAAACGTTATGAAAGAGGAGGCACACTTGTACAGCTGGGAATTATTGACTAGGGAAACGTTATGAAAGAGGAGACAGACTTGTACAGCGGGCAATTATTAACTATGGAAACTTTACGAAAGAGGAGACAGACTTGTATAGCGGGCAATTATTGACTAGGGAAACGTTATGAAAGAGGAGACAGACATGTACAGCGGGTAATTATTGCCTAGGGAGACATTGTCAAAAAGGAAACACACTTGTTCCGTGGGCAAAAGAGTATGATATACTGGGTGGAAACATTTGGTATCGGAACACCCTAGAAGATTATAAACGTGGAATAGTTCTGACAGTAAGGTCTGAAATTAGATTGTTACATCTGGATAAACAGAACATTTCTCAATGCTGTTAAAGTCTCAAAAACTAAACTAAGTGCAGATTCTACAGTGATCACAGATTAGTTGTGTGCAAGGAAAATATAAAGTTAAAGACGGTCTACTGCAGACCAAGAAAATTGAATTAGGTATGTGTGCACTGAAGAATGAGAGGGCGATTAAAAACAAATTCATTATAGAAGTAACGAACAGATTTGATACATGGTATGATCTGGAAATCTAATTTCAGAATAATAATGATCGTTGGGAAATATTGAAGAACTCGGTCAGGATGCAGAAACAATTATTCCAAAATAGGTGATGATTGGCCGTAGCTACTGAAGACTGGGCGACTGAAGACATCTTACAACTAATGGAAACAATAAGAAACAGCAAAGATAATCATGAGAACTATTAAGAGATTCACATAAAATTCAGAAGATTACACAAAGAGGCAACAGAAGCATCGCTTGGGGAAGATTGTGACCAAACTCAAAGACAACACAATATCAAAGACACTAAATCATGAAGGACAGCACTAACAAACACCCCTCCCCCAACGACATCAACGCGTTGCCTGAAAACCAAAGATGGAAACATTTTATTGAGCAAGGATAAGGCTTTAGTTACATAGTGCAAGCATGTGAAAGACTACAAGGATTCATTTCAGGAACAGTATCATAATCCTTATAATAATAATTAAGGACCACCAATATTGAAGATGGAAGTTCTGATGGCTGTTAATGATATATGAACACTGGCAAAACAACGGATCTAGACACAATCACAACAGAAATCATCAATACCTTAGACTAGACGAATATAGAATATAGGTTGCTGAACACGATATGTGAATCCTTAGATACAACTCCTGGCGTATCTGAATATATATTTATTGTAATATCAAAGACATGAGCACACACACAGACACACACACACACGAAAGGTCCTCCGGTGATCATGCTCTCACACAAACACACACTAGCTCATCTGTTGATCACACAAGCACACACACACATACACACATAACAGCTTGCTCCAGTAATCGCACGCACACAAGAATGCATACACCACAGGTCCTCCTGTGATCATGCTCACATGCGCACACAGGCAGTCACACACACACACACACACACACACACAACAGACCTTCCAGTGATCATGCTGACACACACACACAGTAGCTCCTCCAATGATCACACAAACACACATACAGAACTGCTCCTTCAGTGTTGATACACACACACACAACAGTCCCCAATGATCGCACACGCACCTACACACCCACAAACACAGACAAACATAAAAACAACAACAACAACAACAACAACAGCTTCCGCAGTGATGATGCACACACATAACTGCTCTACCTCAGAATGCGTAACGGACTGCTCTCGGAATTCCTTTCACCCAAACATGGCATTCAGACTCTCACACTTCTGGAAACGCTATCTACCGCGTCTGGTTATGTGACCACATACAATAACAGACATCATGTCACATGCTAGTCGGACAGCCGTTTAATGCTGCTCAGCAAGCACGGAATCATCCTCGAACGTGAGAACGTGCGTGCCTTATATCAGAGTGGGGTTACACCACGGCGTTATTTTACCGAAGAGCTTCCTAATTTCAAATGTGTGTCAACATGATCTCCGAGTGGAAGTATCGTGAAGTTGGGTCTGCTTTCCTGCTGATGGCACATCGGCTGTCTACACCGGCTTGCTAATGTCTGGTTACCTAGTTACATTTGGAAGGGTTTGCTAATGTCTGGTTACCCAGTTACACTTTGAAGGTTTTGCTAATGTCGGTGAAGATCGTGGCGCCTGACAAGATCAATGTGAGAAGAGGCAAAGGGAGACAGAGTGAAATGACGCTGGATGGACTAAGACGGGGCATGGAGATTTGATCCCCAGCAAAAGGGACCGCGATCTGTGAAGAGACATGATCGCCTGACCTAGCTGGCAAGGCACATGATGATGATACGGTAGTCAGAAACAATGTAGCAGTGGTCATTGTGGTGTTGGCTGGGGAGACCGAAGTGTGCACGCCCAGTTGTCCGCTTGGTACAATCAGAACATAACAGAAGACATGACTCAACAGCTCGACGAATGTCACATTCAGTTGTCCGCTTAGTACAATCAGAATACAACAGAAAATATGACTCAGCAGCCCGACGAATGTACAAACATTTAAATACATATGAACGTGCCTCCCAAGTCTTGATCAATGGGATAACAAACTTGAAAACAATAACAAATAGATAACATAAAGGAGTGCTCTGTTTGTTATTGTTGTTTTTTCTGTCCCGTTGAAAAAGACTTGGGTGGAAACATTCGGGGTATCTGTGTGTCTTCCCATCCGTCAAGTGTCTCGGTCATATATGTGTGTCTTCGCTTCCATCTTGTGTCTCAGTCATATCTGCGTGTCTTTCCATCCATCGAGTGCCTCAGTCATATATGTGTGTCTTCCCTTCCATCGTGTGTCTCAGTCATATCTGTGTGTCTTCCCATCCATTGAGTGTCTCAGTTATATCTTGTATTTTAATCGGACTCCAGTAACAGCTCGTCAGCAACCAACAGCCATTTTCTATACAGTGTAGTACAATCTCTGTGCTCTGTGTGCTCTCTCCTCTGCTATTTAATATCTACAAGGACAGAATATCCAAAGAAGCAAGCCTTGGCAGAACAGATTCAGAACATTTAGAACTCTTTACTCCAGATGAAACAACTGATCCAAGGAAATAAATGAACTTCGATTTGCAGACGATCAGTGCCTGTTTTACAGAGATGAGGGCAGACTACAAAATCATATTAATAATCTGAGTTCAACATGCAGCAGATACAATATGAGTATAAATACAGCCAAAACCGAAGTAATGCAAGTTAGCAGATCGCCTGGTCCACTAAGTATAAAGATAAATGGTACAATTCTGAAACAAGTTAAAGAATTCAAATATCTTGCAAGTATGATCACAAGAAGATGGTAGATTGGACAGAGAAATCGAAATTAGATGTCAAAAAGCTAGTGCACTTACATATCAACTATCACCCTTACTGAAACATCCAAATATACCCATGTCCGCAAAACGACAGATAATAAACAACATATTCACACCAACCTAATGCTACCAAGTCTCAAACTTGAACTTTATCCAAATCACATTTTCGCAAAATCAACACCTGCGAGATAATATGCCTGAGGAAAGCTGCCAACTTGACAATCCGAGACCGAAAAGAAATGTTGTTATCAGACAGACAGTGGGAACAACACTTTGTGCCACATTTATTGAAAGACAGAAGATCAAGTGGTTTGGCCATGTCGTTAGAATGCAACATCAGCAACTACCATCACTGGCCTTACATCAAAGATCATCTGCGACGAGACCAAGAGGACGTCCAAAAAGAAAATGGATTGACGACGTCAAAGACATTGTACAATTACACGGAATGACACTATCCAGTGCCTCCCATCGGACGCTGGAGCGCAAATTATTCCTCCCCACGGCGCTTGACGGCAGAAGTAGAAGATGATGTTGATGATGATGACGATGATGTAGTCCAATCAGGTATATTCACAACACTCGCAAGTGGAGGGAACACTGACAGAAGAGAAGGCAACCTCCATTTTCTATACAATTTAGTGAAATCAGGTAAAGTTACAACAGTCGCAAGTAGTGGGAAAACTGACAAAGCACAGGTAACCTAAAACTGAGAGCAAATACATAATTAGAACAAAAATATTCAATGTTGACAATAATTATTCACCACATCCACTTCACGCAAATGTCAACAACAGCCAGGCAGATGTTGAAAAGATGTATTAGGCCGTAAAAAAAAAATCACATCGGGATTGACAACGCTTTGCAGATTTCAAATGCATTTTGTTTGGCCTAGAGGCTAAGTAAGGCGCAAGCCATTGGCAGAAAGATAGAAAACGTATTAAGCTTGTGTAAACTGACTGAGCAGTGTAGGGGTATTGTTTGAAGGCATGTAATGGCATGATAAAATTATTAGAGCACTACCACGGCTCTTCGCTGTTGGATACACTCTGCTGCTGTTGTCTATGCTGAGGTAGTTTGCACGTGTGTCAAAGCACTGCATAAATGTAGATAGACGGTTTCACACTCCATCCACTGAATTCTGTCACATTTGTCTTAGTTTAGTTAGTTAGCGTAGTTGGCGTAAGTGGCGTGGTTGGCGTAGTTGATGTAGTTGACGTACCGGCGTAGTAGGTGTAGTCGGTGGAGTCGGTAGAGTTAGTTTAGTTTAGCCTAGTTAGTTACTTTAGTTTAGGTTGTTATTTTAGTTAGATAGTTAATTAGTTAATTAGTTAGTTAGTTAGTTAGTTAGTTAGTTAGTTAGTTAGTTAGTTAGTTAGTTGGTTGGTTGGTTGGTTGGCTGGCTGGCTGGCTGGTTGGTTTGTTGATTGGTTGACTGTGTGGTTGGTTAGTTGGTTGGTTGGTTGGTTAGTTACTGTGTGTGAGTGGGTGTGTACGTGAGTGAGTGAGTGAGTGAGTGAGTGGGGTGGATGAGTGGGTGGGTTAGATGGGTGGGTGGTTGATTGGTTGGTTGATTGGTTGGTTGGTTGATTTGTTAGTTAATTAGTTAGTTAGTTAGTCAGTCAGTCAGTCAGTCAGTCAGTCAGGTAGGTAGATAAGTAGGTAGGTAGGTTGGTTGCTTGCTTACTTGTTTGGTTCGTTGGTCAACAGATCATCATCACTGCACATAGAACAATTAGTCCTTATATTCTCAGATCCTCTCCTCGGATATCTCCCTCAGCGAATAGCTACAGACGACACATGTTCAGTGTTAGCTGACTATTTCTCTTTGGCTTCCGAAAGAATAAGTCATCCAACACACAACTGGTGTCGCCAGCCGCCATGTGCTGAGGGAGATACTGGGGAGTGAGTCTGAGCACTAATCGACCAACGATATAGCGCCACAGTGGCATTTCCCGTACTAAATCAAATCAAATCAAATCAAATCAAATCAAGTTAAATCAACTTTTTTTTTTTTAAGTTAAAAAAAAGTACTAACGAGACAGTAGAGACTGAGACCACAGAACAAGGACTACACAAAACAAAACAAACAAACAAAAATCAGCTGATGGCATCAGTGGACTAGGGAGAAGTATGAATGAAAAGAATGAACAGAATGAAAAGATATGAATGAAGAGATGCTCTGTAATTACATTAAAACAAAAACACAAAGGATCCGTTTAAATGCGCACTGCGCATATGGTGCTAGTCCATATTTTAATAGGCCAATCGGCAGTCGATGGATGATGTTGCTGATATCATAGTGACCGCCTGTGTCTGCCTGGACATGCTTTGTGCCCATTTAAGGCTGAGTTGACCCGGAAGCACAGGTCAAGTTAAGAATCCGCCTCAGTGTGGACACGAATCAAAGTGCACTGAGCCGGCAAGCCAGCGTGCTAGCCAATGCACCATCGCGGCCCGCACATTGAGCTGTAACCAGGGCATCAGTGCCCGCATATTGAGCTGTCACCAGGGCATCTGTGCCCGCATATTGAGCTGTAACCAGGTCATCAGTGCCCGCATGTTGAGCTGTAACCAGGTCATCAGTGCCCGCATATTGAGCTGTAACCAGGTCATCAGTGCCCGCATGTTGGGCTGTCACCAGGGCATCAGTACCCACACATTGAGCTGTCACCAGGGCATCAGTGCCCGCATGTTGGGCTGTCACCAAGGCATCAGTGCCCACATATTGGGCTGTTTCCAGGGCATTAGTGCCCACACATTGAGCTGTCACCAGAGCATCAGTGCCCACACATTGAGCTGTCACCAGGGCATTAGTGCCCATACACTGAGCTGTCACCAGGGCATCAGTGCCCACGTATTGGGCTGTCACCAGGGCATTAGTCCCCGCATGTTGGGCTGTTACCAGGGCATCAGTGCCCACGTATTGAGCTGTCACCAGGGCATTAGTGCCCGCATATTGAGCTGTCACCAGGGCATCAGTGCCCACACATTGAGCTATCACCAGAGCATCAGTGCCCGCATGTTCGGCTGTCACCAGGGCATCAGTACCCGCATATTGGGCTGTCACCAGGGCATCAGTACCCACACATTGAGCTGTCACCAGGTCATCAATGCCCGCATGTTGGGCTGTCACCAAGGCATCAGTGCCCACATATTGGGCTGTTTCCAGGGCATTAGTGCCCACACATTGAGCTTCACCAGAGCATCAGTGCCCACACATTGAGCTGTCACCAGAGCATCAGTGCCCACACATTGAGCTGTCACCAGGGCATCAGTGCCCATACACTGAGCTGTCACCAGGGCATCAGTGCCCACGTTTTGGGCTGTCACCAGGGCATTAGTGCCCGCATATTGGGCTGTCACGAGGGCATCAGTGCCCACACATTGAGCTATCACCAGAGCATCAGTGCCCGCATGTTCGGCTGTCACCAGGGCATCAGTGCCCGCATATTGAGCTGTCACCAGGGCATCAGTGCCCGCATATTGAGCTGTGACCAGGGCATCAGCGCCCGCGTAGCACACACTAACGCAAGAATATTTTCTACCGCATTTAATTTTTTTTTACAATATTTTGATTTTAAAAAAAATTTGTTGGATAGTTGTGCATAACTAACATGGTTAGTACAGGTGTTGCATGCAATAATTTTTCTGCGATCGTATTTTAATTGAAAAAATATAGAAAATAGAGAACCTAGTTTCTATATTTTCAAGTCAAAATAACAGTAGACTTTGCATGACAACAATCCTTTTTATAAATAAACATTGGTAAAACGTATTCAAATTAATGACATATTGTCCTAAACAGGTTTAAGTGATAAAACATTAGATACCATATTTAAAATTTATAGACAGGTCGATCCTATGAGGACACCTGTAGCTGTAATTATAGCATATATTGTTAACGTTTTTTTTTTTTTGGTCAGTATAATAACAAATTGTAAGTTTAATATATAAATATCATTATTATATTATTAAATATATATTTGATTTGAAAGAACTGCACATTAAAAAATACATATTATTTTGTTTTGATTGTATTAAATTAAGTATTAATGTATATGTTAATTGTTTTTTTTTTTTTGTCTTCTTTAATTTAATTAATTAAACTAATATTAAAACGAGAGGATATTGTTAATTTTCTCTTTGCATGTTTATCTTATATATAAAAAAGGATCTCCGTCCAAAATTATGTCCTTTATGCGTTCGCGAACGGCTCATCCGATTGAGATGAAATTTTCTACACGCCTTCCTTTCAATCCAGCGCTGCCAACTGTGATATTTTGTTAGTGTGAAATCGCCTGCTTACTCAGTATTATGTCATTTTTCATTTTTCATCATAATTTCATATATCTCAGGGGACCTAACTCTGTAAAAGTTATTTCAAGGGGCATAACTTTTCTGTATAACTTATAGTCATATTGTGGCATCGTTTTCAAAGATTTATAAACTCTTTGTCCATAGTTATGTACCGGCATATGAGTTATAATAAATAATGATACAATCTGTAAGGCATTTTTAAAGTTTTCATAAAAATAATGCACAATGCATAACATTGTAACTCATCTTTTTTTGCTTAAGAAGTTACTGTAGTCATGCAGGTGATTAGAAAGAGTTTTCATTAAAAATAATGGATGGTGTGTGGAAGGACATTCTTTTAAGTTACTTTTTTTGTTGTATGAATTTAATGAGAACTTATATGACTACTTATATGAATTAAATGAGATGCTCCCCACCAGGGACTGGGCGAAGCCGGGCAGGGTCAGGCAGACAGATAGACAGACAGACAGACAGATAGATAGTCGGGAACGGGAACTTATATGACTACTTATATGAATTAAATGAGATGCTCCACACCAGGAGCTGGGCAATGCCGGGCCGGGTCAGACAGACAGACAGACAGACAGACAGACAGACAGACAGACAGATAGTCGGGAACGGGAACTTATATGACTACTTATATGAATTAAATGAGATGCTCCCCACCAGGGACTGGGCGAAGCCGGGCAGGGTCAGGCAGACAGATAGACAGACACATAGACAGACAGATAGACAGTCGAGAACGGGAACTTATATGAATTAAATGAGATGCTCCACACCAGGAGCTGGGCAATGCCGGGCCAGGTCAGACAGACAGATAGACAGACAGACAGACAGACAGACAGACAGACAGACAGACAGACAGACAGACAGACAGACAGACAGACAGACAGACAGACAGACAGTCAGTCGGTAACGGGAACGAGAACTTATATGACTACTTATATGAATTAAATGAGATGCTCCCCACCAGGGTCTGGGCGAAGCCGGGCAGGGTCAGCTAGTCTTATATATAAAAAAGGATCTCCGTCCAAATGTATGTCCTTTATGCGTTCGCGAACGGCTCATCCGATTGAGATGAAATTTTCTACACGCCTTCCTTTCAATCAAGCGCTGCCAACTGTGATATTTTGTTAGTGTGAAATCGCCTGCTTACTCAGTATTATTTCATTTTTCATTTTTCATCATAATTTCATATATCTCAGGGGACCTAACTCTGTAAAAGTTATTTCAAGGGGCATAACTTTTCTGTATAACTTATAGTCATATTGTGGCATCGTTTTCAAAGATTTATAAACTCTTTGTCCATAGTTATGTACCGGCATATGAGTTATAATAAATAATGATACAATCTGTAAGGCATTTTCAAAGTTTTCATAAAAATAATGCACAATGCATAACATTGTAACTCATCTTTTTTTGCTTAAGAAGTTACTGTAGTCATGCAGGTGATTAGAAAGAGTTTTCATTAAAAATAATGGATGGTGTGTGGAAGGACATTCTTTTAAGTTACATTTTTTGTTGTATGAATTTTATGAGACGCTACCCGCCTGGAGCTGGGCGAAGCCACTCCGGGTCAGATAGATAGACAGACCCACCTTTTCGCTGCAGTTGTCTACTCCTCCTTTTCCTTCTTCTGCTGATGCTGCTGCCGCCGCTCCATTTACCCAAGTTAATTGTTGGGGAAGATGTAAAGATCTTTCAAGTGCTCTTTCTAATGCTTTTTGTAAGTTGGTCTTCGTTTATCTAAGGTTGTTCTAACTGCAACCAATAAATGATTAGACAGACAGGCAGACAGACAGACAGACAGAGAGGGAGGGACGGACGGACAGACAGACAGACAGACAGACAGACAGACAGACAGACAGACAGTCGGGAACGGGAACTTATATGACTACTTATATGAATTAAATGAGATGCTCGCCATCAGGGGCTGGGTGAAGCCGGGCAGGATCAGACAGTCAGACAGACAGACAGACAGACAGACAGACATATAGACAGACAGACAGACAGATAGATAGTCGGTAACGGGAACGAGAACTTATATGACTACTTATATGAATTAAATGAGATGCTCCCCACCAGAGACTGGGCGAAGCCGGGCCGGGTCAGACAGACAGACAGACAGAAAGACAGACATACATACATACAGACAGACAGACAGACAGACAGACAGACAGACAGACAGACAGACAGACAGACAGACAGACAGACAGACAGACAGACAGACAGACAGACAGACAGTCGGTAACGGGAACGAGAACTTATATGACTACTTATATGAATTAAATGAGATGCTCCCCACCAGGGACTGGGCGAAGCCGGGCCGGGTCAGCTAGTTTATTATAAAAATATCGCTTGCTGGTAAGTATTGGTAATATCACAGGAAATTTTCAATTAAAAAAAATGTCATGCATTATATTACTTTTAAATGTATGTTTATAGTTATATTAAATATTCTGCCCACAGTTTCCAAGATGTCAACCAGAAGTTATAAAAGTGGAGCTCAAAAGAGGAAAAAGAAGCAGAGAGCTGAAGAAGAGCTTAGCAAGATAACAAAATTAGATAGTTTCTTAACAAAGATAGATAAGGGGTCTGATGAACCAAAAGCCTCTACCACAGTGAGTCAGTCACAGGATATTCACCCTATTCCTGATACAGAGCCTGCTACATCTAGTTGTATAGAATCTACTTCAACGAATGAAGCAACAAATGTTAAGATTAATAAACCAGAGAGTAGTACAAGCACAGAAGATTCAGCATCAAAAAACAAACAGAATGATGTTGGGGTATGGGGTGATTTAAGTAAAGATGAGATTTTATACTGGGTAGAAAAAGGTCCGTCAGATTGTCAGCACTCAAATGGCTGATTTGAAAAATCAAAGAAGCTTTTTGCAAACCAAGACAGATATTGCTCGAAAAGCTTGTTCTATCCCAAAAGGGCTAATGGTGAAAAATATTGCAGAGAATGGTTAGTATAATCGCCAGCAACTGGTCGTGTATACTGTTTCGTGTGTAGACTCTTTTCAAATTCTTCTACACCATTATCATCCGATGGATTTTGTGATTGGCGCAACACCTATTTAGTTCAAAGTCATGAAAACTCTGTAGACCATAGAACAGCTTCGGTAACATATCTTACAAGAAAACGTGGCTCAACAATTGACTGCCAACTAGCAGAACAGATAAATAATAAACGGCAGTGCTGGAAAAATTTTCTTGAACAAGTTGTGGCAGTCATAATTACTATGGCAGAGCGTGGTTGACCTTTCAGAGGATATAAGGAAACATTTGGTTCTCCTCACAATGGCAATTTCCTTGGATTACTCGAACTTATAGCAAAATTTGATCCTTTTCTAGCAACCCATATAAAAAAATTTAGGAATAAAGGATCAGGTGTCACATCTTATCTTTCTAAAACAATATGTGATGAATTTATCCAAATTATGGCACATAAAGTAAGAGACTCAATCTTGGATGATTTAAGAACTGCAGGGTACTTCAGTTTATCTGTAGATTCCACTCCAGACCAGTCCCATATTGATCAGCTCACTGTTATTGTGAGGTATGTTTCACCAGATGATGGGCTCCATATTGAACGTTTTCTAACTTTCCTAGAGATGGGTAGCCACACAGGGGAAAGTATGGCTAAGATGGTGCACAACCACCTTACAAATGAGTGCAAAATAGATTTTAGTAAGTGTCGAGACCAGTCATATGATAATGCTGCCAATATGTCTGGCAAATACAAGGATATGCAAGAAATAATATTGAAGATTAACAAGTATGCTATGTATATTCCATGTGCTGGTCATTCCCTGAATCTTGTTGGTAGAGCAGCAGTTGATTGTTGTTTAGATGCAGTAAACTTTTTTGGAATTGTTCAAGAAATATATAATTTCTTTTCATCATCTACACATAGATGGGCAGTATTGTTGTCATTCTTCAAAGATGATTCAAAAGTTCCAAAGTCTTTGTCAAAGACTAGATGGGAAGCACATTCAATGGCCACAAGGGCAATACTTGATAGTTATGATGGAATAATTTCTGCATTGCATCAGCTGCATATTGATACTACAGAGAAAGGCGAAAAAAGAAATAAAGCCATAAACATTTTGAATAACATAGAGGAGTTTGAATTTATGGTATTGTTATATTTGTGGAGTTACTTGCTGGATGAATTTCACAAGACTAGTCAATCACTTCAAGACCCCCAAATTAGTCTAGATGTGTGTAGGAAATTGTATGCTTCACTTTCGGATTTTCTTAAAGGTTCCAGGGATTTTTTCGATCATTTTGAAGAAGAAACAAAGAAAAAATTGCCTGATGTTGATTACAAGAAAAGAAGATATAGAAGAAGGCATATCAATGATGATGAAGATGATGCTTTAGAGAACCTTGAGCCAAGAGACAAGTTCAGAATAAAAACATTTATACCTGTGATGGATGCATTAGAGTCAAGTCTGGCACAGAGGGCCTCAGTATATAATGATGCAGCAAAAAAGTTTTCATTCTTAACAAAACTAGAAGCTACAGAAGAAGAGATTCATGAAGGAGTTAGTGCTTTATGCCAAACATATCCTGAAGATGTGGACATGAATCTTGTAGGAGAAGTCAAGCATTTTCATCAATATGTTAGACATAGTCAAGCCCATAGTTCAGCGGAACAAGATAGTCTGACACATCAGGATCTGTATACGGTAATATTTAACGATCGTGTCCAATCAGCATTCGCTAATGTAGAAGCAATTTTGAGATTGTTTCTTAGTATGATGGTTGCAAATTGCTCTGAAGAAAGATCTTTTTCTCAGCTGAAGAGGATAAAAAATGAATTTAGAACAACAATGACTCAAGATAAATTATGTTCCCTCAGTCTCATGTGCATAGAAAGCGACAAACTACGCAGTTTATCATTTGATGATGTCATCAGCGACTTTGCTCTGACAAAGGCAAGAAAGAAAATAGTTTAGTTTAATATAATTCCTTAATCCTTATAAAATGTTTCAAGAGATTAGATAATAAGCCTTTGTAAATTGTGCCTTTTAAAAGAACTTTTGTTTCTTTTTACCAGAGTTTGCATTTTTAAGTTTTTTATGAATAAAAATGATTTTAAGTTAAAGATTTATTATTTCACTATCAATATACTTCTTAATTCTATTTCAGTTTAACTCTCTAGGTATCCGAAAATCATATTTGTCACTGACATAGAATATCTGGACTTATAAAGGGCCCCCTATTTCAAATAGCTTAGGGCCTTATCAAGTCTAAATCCGGCCCTGAGGTCAATTTTTGTTAAATCTGCTTCTAGGGGAATTTGAACATACGGGCCGGCAGACAGGTGTGTCAGCCACTGGCAACCGCGGCTTCCACTGAACAATGTGGCCACGTCCGTCAGTAACCGGCCATTTAACACACCTTAGGAGCAAGAGGCTGATGGTGATGGACCAATATCTGTACAGGCTACACTCAGCACTCACTGGGTGAAGCGGTCAATATCTTGCCGGCCGCATTCACTTTCCAATATATTCCCTGGTACCTATTTAGGCTGGGCCGACCTAACTTGTAAACGTTCTTCCCCTATATTAACTAGTTCAGTCCGTGTGTGTGTGCGCGCGCGTGTGTGTGGGTGGTTGTGTGTGTATATATGTGTGTCTAAGAAAGATGGAAGAAAGAGAGAGCTCTAATAATTCCCTAACTGGTACAACAATTCCACTCATAGTTTGAAGAAAAACAACCTCTCAGCCCATCAATGTGGCCAAGGCATCAAACCCTGGCAGTCTCTCAGAAAGCTCACTTCCCTGAGCATATACATTGCGTCACTTTAGTCTCCATCATCGCAACAGCAGAGCGCTATCGAGAACAAGTCACCTAAACTTTCAAGAAACCTAATACGGGGAGATAATGGCACGTTGTAAAAATAACACCAGAAGACACCCGACATACAAGATGAGCAGCGTGGAAGCCGCCAAGACCATCAAGAAGATAAGAAAAGAGAATCTGCCTGCAAGCTGCAGCAAAGCGCCAGAACCTCAAGTAAGCTTTGAGGAAACTACCACTCCTACACCAGCCGAAGTCACTCCTGATGCTGAACCGACACCAAAGATTACATCGATTATAACTGAAGCCAGCAGCTGCGGAGAGGTCCACAACAACACTATCGAGAAGAAGCCAAGCAGCTCACCAAAGACCTCCACATCGAAGGAAACCACAACAGAGGTCTTCGCCAGCAAAATCCTGCTGAAACAAACAAGCGTTGGGGAGGCCAAAGTGTCGACGCTACCAAAAGACAAGATACTGAGTCTGCTGGAGAACGAGCTGGGAAGACACAGCGTCACCCAGCTGCACATGACACCTGTTGGAGTAGTGGTCTCCATCAATAAGAACTCCAAGACCACCACGCTAATGCAGAAGATGTCACAACAAGAGAAAGCCGACATCAAGCTTCCCCACGGCATCACAGTAGAAGCCACCAGACACAGCACGATGAAAGGAGGGGTCGTCAAACGCGTCAATACCCATCTCACCAACGACCAGATCAGGGAGATGCTGTCGAGAGAGAACTCGACACTCAAGATCACCAGTGCTGAGAGGATCATCGGCAAGAATAACATCGCCTCCACAGTCGTCATCATAACATCGAAGAACCGAGGGATCCCTCAACTCATTAGATGGGACACGAAATACCAAGCTCCAGAGCACTACAAACCGAGAGTGCTGCAGTGCTCTAAGTGTCAGAAGTTTTGGCACACACGTGCCACTTGTAAAAGTGCTCTGGACCCCATCCATACAGTCAGTGCCAACAAGCAAAGATCGACAGGGACTTCAGGAGGCCTAACCCTAACAAAATGTGCGCCAACTGCCTCAGCAACAACGGTGCCATGTACCTCGGCTGTCCCTGCCACCAAGACAGCAAGGAAGCCATGAAGATCGGCATCAAAACTAGCCTGCCCTATAAAGAGGCTAGGAAGCAGTACGAGGCTACCAATCGACTTACAGAAAGTGACAAAGCGCAAATGGAAGACCAACTGAAGGACCTGAGATCAAAGTTCAACAGCATAAAGGAAGAAAGAGACAAGACGCAAGAGACACAGATGACAGCCGTTCAGCACATACTGGACGAAGTAAGGCAAGTTCAGCAGAATATTGAACAGGATGTCGCTCGAATGGCTGCTATAAAGGCTTAGACGGTCGAAACTCTATCAAAAATACAAGAAGAGAGAGAAACGATAGAAGAAACTCTGACCAAAATGCAAGAAGAAAGAGAAAAGACTGAACAGCTCAAGTCCAAGAACGAGGCATCAGAAGCAGAAGATACCAAATCACAAACAGTAGAGCAACAAAAAGTCGAAGAAATAGAAGTAGATTTCCAAACAGACAGCGACCAAGAATGAACGGGTGTCGGGGGTGGGGGGGGGGGAGGTGAAGAGGTTACTCCCCAACAAGAACAAAATACCAAACCGTCCACGACACAAGGTACCAAAGAAGACCCAGAAGACACAAAAACAGACCACCAAGATCAAGACATAGATGGAGGAAGGATGACGACTGGTAATCATCCCTGAAGGAAACAACATCATATGACGGTGCGGGTACACAATTACGCCAGGCCTTAACAAGTGTGCGACTCTGTCCAGATATGTAATACCACAAGGATGGAATGAAAACAATTGCAGCCCTTCAAACTTTTTCAAGGAAGCAGATATACGCATCTATATTTACGAAAGAAGAAGTAATAGATACACTATAAGGGCCCCAACTACACTGAAATCGATATAGTCGATGGTTGAACGGGGTCATTAGTCTCAAGAGCTGAATCTGAATCTCAATCTGAATCTCCAAGAAATGGCCACCAAACGTCGAGAACAAGCTAAATTGATTCATGGACGTCACAATTGGATACAGCCATGCTGGCTGGAGTCGTTCAGACAAGCACACATTCTGTTGTCCATGTTTACACGAGGCCTGGGTGCGACAATAATTGTCTAAACTAATCAATGACATGTGCAGACATTTGACTATTTATATTTCCTCTGTGGGGAGTATGTTCAAGTACGGTCGGACATATGCATTCATAAACATGGAGAAGAAGACGGATATTTGACTGCAGAATGGCCGCCAGTTGTGGCTCACGTTTGTTCACGAAACTTCACTACGATCCACACTGATGTTCTTTTCCCCTCTGTTTCTTTCTGTCTAGTCTGTCATTCTGTCTGTCCATCCATCCGCCTTACTGTCTGTCCGTCCGTCTGTCCACTTGTCCGTCTTACAGTCTGTCCATCTATCTGTCCACCCCTTCACCTTACTGTCAGTCTAAGTAGATATATTTTTAAACAAAGAATAAGGACACGTTCCTTAACAGGAACTAGCACATGAGTCGGACAAGATTGCGCGCAGGAATTGGTGGTTTGTCTTTTCCTCACGTAGCAAACGTCGAGCCCAGGGACCGCGCTCATGCGTTGGTCGGTGTAACTTCCTAACCATTACAGCAACTGGAAGTCTATTTTATCAATGTTTTTCTTGGTCTATCCCATTCTGTTTCTCCCAGTATTGCGTCTTCTAGCACTCTCTGATATATTTTCTTGTCACTGAATGCCCCTTCACGTGACGGAATGCCCCTTCACGTGACGGAATGCCGCTACATGTCACTGAATGCCTCTTCATGTCACGGACTGTCTCTTCATGTCATGGAATGCCTCTCCATGTCACGAAATGTCTCTTTATGCCAATGAATCTCTCTTCCTGTCAAGGAATGTCTCTTCATGCTACTTACTGTCTCTTCATGCCTCTGAATGTCTCTTCATGTTAAGGACTGTCTCTTCATGTCACAGACTGTATCTTCATGCCACGGAATGTCTCTTCATGTCACGGACTGTCTCTTCATGTCATGGACTGTCTCTTCATGTCACGGACTGTCTCTTCGTGGCACTGAATGTCTCTTCATGTCACGGAATATCTCGTCATACAACTGAATGTCTCTTCATGTCACAGAATATCTCGTCATACCACTGAATGTCTCTTCATGTCACAGAATATCTCGTCATACCACTGAATGTCTCTTCATGTCACAGAATATCTCGTCATACCACTGAATGTCTCTTCATGTCACAGAATATCTCGTCATACCACTGAATGTCTCTTCATGTCACGGACTGTCTCTTCATGTCATGGACTGTCTCTTCATGTCACAGAATATCTCGTCATACCACTGAATGTCTCTTCATGTCACAGAATATCTCGTCATACCACTGAATGTCTCTTCATGTCACGGACTGTCTCTTCATGTCATGGACTGTCTCTTCATGTCACAGAATATCTCGTCATACCACTGAATGTCACCAAGTCATGGAAGCCTTCTCACATCGACTATTTCGAGAAGTCTTCTTTGTTCTGTTATACGTTCCAGAACTTGTCCATGTGTACATCCTTCACTCCCGCTAGCCTTGGTTATTTCCCGGCACCACTTGAATTTAACAATCTACACACTGCGCTCGGCAGATACTCACACATGCTCAGTCTTTCCAGATATGGATACCCTGAAAGGTCAGCTACACCCTGCACGCGATTCCAGAGAGCCTTTATCACATCATTTTTAAGATAAAGTACTCTCTGTCCAGAGGGGCAACAGCAGCTAATCTGTTTATTCCCCCGCCCACCTGAATGCTTTGAGCTGAAAACAATGGTATTTCCGCGGACTCCTGAAAAGCTTCCTGAAAAGCGATGCTTGCCACTACACGTGGATAATTCCAGTTTCAACTTTCCGAAACATACCCTAAGCATACCCATAAAAAAACGTATGAATAAGCTACACAACCCCCTCCCCCAACTGTTGAAAGGCTGCCGTCATAGACTCAATTACCATTCGGATGCTAGATGTCTTTTTGTATGGCAAATTCTCCTGTCTTAAATAGTGTCATGCTAGATGTCGCTGCACATGGCAAATTTTCCTGTCTTAAACAGTGTCAATATGCGGATTCGACGACATGACCAGTGCGCCGACAGGCAAGCATTTAGTATGTGTGCTACCACAACTCTCCTCACATTTAATGGTGTCCAGAAACTACTGAACACAACCGGCCATATGCTGCTGATCTGGGTTTGATTGCTGAACATGAAACACAGTTACAAGAAATTATAGATATAACTGCAACAGAAAACCCCAACAAAAGTCTTAGTTTGAATAGCAGAAAAGCATATGTGTTATAAATTACCCAAAAAATAATGTCTTTGCAAAAGCAATATCAAAATGAATGGATGTAGTCTGAAACAATCCAATGTATTTAAGAATTCGGGTACTTCACACGGAAGAAAATCAAAGAAATTATATACTGTCAGCAACCTAGCTTTGACAGGCACACATGGATTCTTCTTTTGCACCACACGAATGAAAACTCGTACGTCGTACAAAAGGATATAAATTTATTCTGGACTAGTTACATACTAGCTCTGAGAGCTGATAACCACATGGATCACATACATGATGATAATATTACGTTATGATGTTATCTATGGTATTATCTACTGTATTATTCTAAGCCTAAGTCACCACTATTTCTACTGTCCTATAAACAACACAGTATTCAAAGCGAATACTCCGATCTGTCCTCTACGCTGTCATGTCCCCGTCTGCTTGACTTTCGTGGCGTGTCCAGCCACGAGCGGGTGACCCTTCGTGCGTCAGCGGGTTTGCGTGCTCGGTATTCCAGCACGCGTTTAGTGACTTGTCAATAGCTTACTCATCTAGAGTTACTACTATTAATGGATACTCCTCGTGGTAATGGTTTCCCCACTCTAACCTGGGTAACTCCTGATCATGTCCTACCATGTCCCCTTTTAGGACACGTGTGTGTCCAGTCGGAGAACTGTTCATAGTTCTCCCTACTATTTCCTAGATAGGGATGTTATCTCTATCCTCTCTTAGTCCTCTTCCTTAGTTTTACTCTTCTCTTCTCTATCTGCCTACATGCAGCTCTTTGACAGGCTCTCCCTCCGTCTGTGTTGCGTTACAAGCTTTTAGCTTATGGGTGTAATGCAAATGGATATCTAAAAGAAAATTAGGTCTGTCTAATTTTGTCAAAGGCTGGATGAGCTTGCTAACTATGTTCTGGGTATAACACAAGACCTCTACTTTCCAATGTCACACTGTTGTATCCCTTCACTTGGCTATTGATTATCACACCACACTAGTACAGTTGGCTAGAGCCTTTGCTCATTCTAACATTATACTTCTTGGGAGTTGTGTGACCCGGAGCCGTTGTCTTAATAGACCTACTCCTCAAATTGTCAATTTAACTGACAACCCAAACAAATTGTCCCTATTATGGGTACAATACATGAATAATATTCATGCTCCCATATAATATATACTCCAACTTGTATACATGCTTTGTGCGCTAATGTTCACCTATCTAGCTTCCGCTCATGAAGAAATCTTTCAGTGTTAAACTAGGGTTTCGAAGGTTTGTAGTGTTCCCTGTTCATAGCTATTATGCCCCTTTGCAAGTAATGATGTATGCATCTTTATCTGTTAGTTTTCCTGTTTGGTTGCGTGTTTGTATTTAACTAATGTGTGCTTAAATTACCAACATGTGTGTATGTCTATAATTTACATGTATGTTATCTTTCAAGCGCCATAAAACGGTTTATTGTAGTCACAAACGAGTGTGTAAGGCTGATTTATGACTACTTAGGAAGCTTCAAATATGTTTCCTATCTCTATCGTGAAAGTATGGCAACAACACGGATAAAAACGAACAACACACTGTGTCACACAAATTGACACGGACGAACTACACAAACTCATGTCGTGCGGCGAACAATCCGCAAACTGTCTTATTCCTCTGTATTTATTTCATTCACTCATTCACTTTCACACTTCTTTTATTCACGCTTTTATTCCACACTGGTTTAAAAAGGCGTTATGTCATTAAAATACTGTTATACAAAAGAAAATGAATGAAAAATATATTTACAATAAATGGTTGGCTCGGTTTACCAACGTTTTAGAGCCAAATGACTGTGCCGTATTTCTGCACAGGTCATTTCTGTACAAACATTTACATGGTTGTGAGGATCGTTTACTACCGATCCTGCGAGTAATGATTCCTATACTTAATCTAATCTACGTTGGTGTGCTGAGCTTTGCTAACTAATGGAAATAATCTACTAAATGAATAGAATGGGGGGAAATGTGTTAGTTACCTTAATGTGTGTTTCTAAATATCATGTTATAAATTCTAAATGAAGGTATACATTTTAAATAATGTTTCATTTAACTAAACTATATGAAAATGTGTTTAAATGATGATGAATTAAAGCTATGTTTACTTAGTTCAAGAGTATGATCTAATGAAATGGTATATATGAATTTCTAACTTAGTGTAGATGACGTTTAACTCTTAAATGTTACTAGTTTCTTATTAAACAAAAATATTATAGGGATGGTTTTGAACATTCTATTGCACCTACACAAGTTATGATATTAAATGCAACTGTCATAAAAACATGTTATGATACATATCACATACATTTCTAACTATACATTAATTACATAAGGGTCCATAAGGGAAGCAAAGAATAGCAACACTGCAGCCTACTACGCATGTCGTAAGAGGCGACTAAGGAGGCTTGATGGTTCTGTCGCCCTGCTACTGAGTGAGTGCTTGGCGCGACACTGTGAGCTGTGGGTTTCGTGTGAAATGCTTTTGAATCTGCCCGAGGTTTTTTGGAATGTGACTGCATGTTCTGAGCGATGGCAGCTGGCTATGTCCCAGAGTTGACCGGTTTTTGCCTTATGCAGAAATGCGTGGCTGCTGGGCTTCTGGTTGACTGCCACTACCATCGACGATGAACTGTATTTTCGTGGACTGTGTGGGTGAACATCTAGGAAACATCCAGATGGGAAAATGACTGCCGATTCCATCAGAGATGAACTGGATGTTTCGTGGGGGACTATTGTGTTGACATTCTGGCGGCGGCATTATGCATAGTGTATCTGTGCAGGCTGTTGTTTGTCGAGAATCCTGTCTTTTTCACTTTTCACATTGGGCAATGGGGAACATTTTGTGCGATATTCACTGGCACAGGAACGGAGCATAATGGGGACGACCCGTTGCTGTGAAGTTGGAACCGCGACTAACTAACTAACTAACTAACATTAATTACATTAACTACTTCCAGGTGTGTTGTTGGATTCGCGTTCTCTGTTGAATCTCGTTGAAATAGAGTAATATAGACATAGTCTCATATACACGCGCTCGTCCTGGGTAAAGTTAGAATACAGTCCTACTCACTGGTTACATATATAATATGATGATGGCTTAGACATCTCTTAATGTGTCTGTCCTTTCTTACTTGTAATGACACAGATCGTGGTAGTTAATTTAAGGCGATTCACAATTTTAAGAGCACAAAAGTGTCTATCATTACACCTTTTGGACACAGATTACTTAAAGTGTCGATGAATGAGGTGCTGTAGAATCGCTCTTCTCAGGTACATCAGGTATCTCTATATGAGAAGGTCTGCTTAGCGTGTCTGCCAGTAAGTTCATCTTTCCCTTTATATGTTTAATCGTGAACGAGTAGTTCTGGAGAATCAAAGACCACCTATAGATTCTGTTATTTTTGTGGACTCCAGACTCCATAACTGTAAGAGGAGAATTATCAGTTTCGATGACAAAATGGGTGCCCGCTAAGAATCGGTGAAGTTTACGGACACAATAGATGACGCTTAAAGCTTCTCATTCAGAGACTCCATACCTCGACTCAGCAGGTGTAATTTTCCGGCTTACATAAATGATTGGGTGGAAGATTTCATCATGGAATTGGCCTAGTACGCCAGCGATGGATATAGGACTTGCGTCTGTACGGAGAAAATACGTAAGGCTGGGATTAGGTAAGCGCAATATTGGTACAACGCTAAACATTTGTTTTAATTTTGATATTGCATCAATTAATTCTGCATCTTTTACATTCAATTTTACAGATAATTTCAATACATTCGAAAACACGCTGGTAATCTCAGCTAAATTGGGTATGAACTTGTTGTAGTAATTTACTAGACCAAGTAAGCTTCTAACTTGCTTCTTGGTCGTTGGCATTGTCAGATTTAAAATTTTAGTTACGATCTTATCATGTGTCTTAAGTTGGCCTCTCGTGATGGTATGGCCAAGGAAGTCAATTTCTTCCAGACCCAACTCAACTTTTGTTGGTTTTACAGTAAGACCGAAAAGTCTCAATCTATCGAAGACGTGTCGCAGTTTCTGTAGATGTGTTGTCCAGTCTGCCATATGAACACATATATCGTCAATGTACGTCTCCGTGTTCGTTACTCCATGGAGAAGATCCCTAGTGAGTCGAACAAAAGTGGCTGGAGCATTACGAAGGCCAAAAGGAAGGAATCGCCACTCATAAAGACCTAAAGGTGTTGAGAATGCAGTAAGATGAATAGAAAGTTTGTGCATTGGGACTTGCCAATATCTCTTTGTTAGGTCGAGTTTAGAAAAGATTCTAGAGGTTGACATGTTGAGAATAAGGTCTTCGCAAGATGGGATTGGCTCTGCGTCTACCTTGGTTACATTATTTAATTTCCTATAATCGACACAGAGGCGAATTGTTGAGTCCTTTTTCTTGACCAGGACAATAGGGAACGAATATTCTGACTTCGACTTTTGGATTATTCCACTCGACTCAAGACTAAGGAGTTCCTTGTCGAGTTTTTCCCTGTAACTTAAAGGGATGGAATAAGGTCGGCATTTGATGAAGGGTGTCATCAGACAGAATAATGGAGTGTTCGATTCTGTCAGTCCTACCTGGAATGTCGGAAAAAATGTCTCTGTATTCCGTTACTAAGGCTATCATTTGTCGTCTTTGCTCGTCCGTGATTCTTGGTTCTATCCGTATGCTATCAATAGTCGTAGTCATGTCTACTGTCGGAACTGGTAGTTCCATGTCGTCGTCTTCTATCTGATTCAGTACTGTGGTGATACTAAGTGCGTATTCTGTTTGCTGACTATGTGTATCTGCAATGTCGTCGTCTTCTGTCAAACTAACTAGTATAGTTGTGTTGTGTATGTCTGTCGTCTGGTTGCTTGGTGTAGATGCATTCTGTTCGTCTGTTATCTGTTCTTCTTGTCGTGAAAAGTAAGGCTTCAGTATGTTGATATGAAATATCTTTAATTTTTGGTTTATCGATATTTCATAATCGACATCTGATAACTTTCGTACCACTTTGAATGGCCCTTGCCATGAAGTTAACAATAAGTTACGTTTATCTGGTAATAGAAGTAGCACCTCCTGTTCAGGTTCGAGGTGTATGGTTTTGGCACCTTTGTTGGCATAATGGCGGTAGATCTGTCCTTTTCTCTCCAAAGATGACTTGGTTATTACACACGCTTCATAATTTTGTCGCGTGTTTCTGTTACCATCTCGTAAGGTGTTACAGGGGTTGGACTATCTGATGTATTAGTGATTAACTGATGGTAAATCGTTAGGGGTCCACGTGGGTTAGCCCCATAAACTAATTCAAATGGAGAGAAACCCGTACTTGAGTGCGGAATTTCTCGATAGGCGAACAGCACTGTTGGTAACAGTGTATCCCAATCAGATGGGTTCTTGTCACACATAGAATATTGTTGGTGATTTAAATGACAGTACATACATAAAGGTGGTTTTTGGTCTTGCCTCTCTTTCTTCTGGTAAGATTTCTGATTGAAAGATTTTCTAGGCTGGTTTTTGGCAAAAGCCGCAATTTCAGATTCATTTATGGATGATTTAAAAATATCTCTGTTTGACGAGAAATAAGCCGAACCCCGTTTTTCCAATTGTTCGAGTGACTCAATATCTGCTTGTTGCAGGAACTTAGCGAAGGGAGATGGAACCGTAGATATAACTTTGTCCATGACCATTAAGTCTTGTAACTTATCAAAACATTTCCCTATTTTCGCTGCCTTAAGCCATTTACTGAAGACACTTTGAACGTTGGATACATAATCGATGAACGTTTCGTTCGATTTTGGTTTCATTTGAGAATACTGGATCTGATATCCAGGAGCATCGAGTAAAAAATGCTGCATAATCCTATCATGAATATATTGGTAGTTAGTTCTTAAATCTGCTGGAATAGATTCAATAACTTTCAAGGGCTCACCAGAGAAATTCTTCACGTAGATCACCGCCCAATCTTCCAAAGAGACTTTTTGAAATTTAAGCTGGAACTCTATATTCTCGGTCCAGGCTGAGATGGAATCTCCTTGGCAGTAGGGCTTCACAATCCCTTTATATTTAGTATATTTTTTCTTCTCCTCCTGACTCTTTTGCTTAGTGGTAGCTATCTGAACATGCGAATCGATCTCCATTTCTTTCATTCTTAACTGTGTCTGTGAGTCTAATTCCATTTGTTTTTGTTTGGTGGCTTGGTTTAATTCTATTTGTTTTTCCTTTAGTTCCAATTCTTTTTGTTTAGTGGCTTCTCCTAATTCTATCACTTCTTTTTGGTGTTGTCTTTCACGCGCTGCAGCTTTTCTCTCTACTTCTTCTTTGTATTAATTTTTAGCCAATTGTTCTAATTTATCCCCGCTATGGCCTAGATCTTTCCCCGCCTGGATAAATTCTCCTAGTGTTGACATTGTATAAATTTAATGTTTACACACCAATGGTACTACAAACACCTTTATATCACCAAATATTACACAATTGGTACGACTAACTAACTTTGCAATCAATAAGTATGAAAATTTACAGTATCGCACTGAAAAAAGAAGATGCGTTCATTAATTGAGATCATCAAAATATGTAAATATACTCATCTGATTTTCTGACAAAATTGGCCACTTGGGATGTCCCAATTCTTTCTCGTACTACGATCGATGTTCCTGTTCCGTAGGGCAGCAACAATTAATACATTGCAAGTGTTACAAAAATACCAGATAGTAAATAATTTTAGTCTCCCATTCTTTCAGATATGAAAACACAAATGTGGTATGATTGATATGAATGATATGAATGATGTGATTGAATGAATGAATCGTCAATGAATTGTCAAATGTCGGTCTATGTCGTCTTGTCTTCGCTTTCTGATGTCTCTGACTGAGCTATACTTCCTGATAGTAATCTGCACACTAGTCTACTTTTCCCTGTACTAACTGTACTTTTGACATGGTACTATTTCGTGGGTAAGTTCACTGGATAATCAAAACTAAAATATAAGATCTTCAAAAATAATCGTCAAAATAATGAAGATAATTAGAATAAGCAAAATAATCCCAACATAATTCTTATGGGCGCTCTTATCGAGTTAATCATAAATAATGAACTAAAAGTATACCAAATAATGATCGCACTGCTCTTAAACTATGCTTTCAAAACATTTCAATGTGAGCGCGTTGCGTCATTTTTCAGGTCAGTTTCAAGACCTCAATAATAAATATTACAATCGTGGTTCGGGTGAATCACCATGTTATACGTTCACATCAAATATAGTATTTTTATAATTCTAATCTCAAATATAATATTTTTGTGGGTTAATGGTAGAAAAAAATAAGTGCTTGAACGTGGTTCAAGCCCCACCTTCTGACACCAAATATAATCCTGCCTGTCAGCAACCTAGCTTTGACAGGCACACATGGATTCTTCTTTTGCACCACACGAATGATAATTCGTACGTCGTACAAAAGGATATAAATTTATTCTGGACTAGTTACATACTAGCTCTGAGAGCTGATAACCACATGGATCACATACATGATGATAATATTACGTTATGATGTTATCTATGGTATTATCTACTGTATCTTTCTAAGCCTAAGTCACTACTATTTCTACTGTCCTATAAACAGCACAGTATTCAAAGCGAATACTCCGATCCGTCCTCTACGCTGTCATGTCCCCGTCTGCTTGACTTTCGTGGCGTGTCCAGCCACGAGCGGGTGACCCTTCGTGCGTCAGCGGGTTTGCATGCTCGGTATTCCAGCACGCGTTTAGTGACTTGTCAATAGCTTACTCATCTAGAGTTACTACTATTAATGGATACTCCTCGTGGTAATGGTTTCCCCACTCTAACCTGGGTAACTCCTGATCATGTCCTACCATGTCCCCTTTTAGGACACGTGTGTGTCCAGTCGGAGAACTGTTCATAGTTCTCCCTACTATTTCCTAGATAGGGATGTTATCTCTATCCTCTCTTAGTCCTCTTCCTTAGTTTTACTCTTCTCTTCTCTATCTGCCTACGTGCAGCTCTTTGACATATACTTAATAGCCAAAAACAGTATTTCACATAATGAAGGATATTTTAAGCAATATATCCTTGTCAATCGACATTGAGGGGCAAATTATTAAGACCCATAGCCAATTCTGGTGTAAGAAAGTTAATCATGGACAATTGACAGATTACATGAGTTAGAATCTGAAAGCGAACATCACTGACAGATTTGATAAAGCATAATGAAGATACCTTGAAGGAAGTTAACCCACACAGAGAACTGGTTACTCGCATCAGAAAAGAACAGTCCCCTTTCATTGAGCACATAAAAAGACGGGAGAATGCTGGTGTTCGTGGGAACATAGGGAAAGTTGGAGGGGAAGGGAGGCAGAGGGAGATCCAGAGAGAAGATGCTGGACAGTCAGACATCGTGGTATGGAGGAACATCGGTATCAGAAATGACTGGCAGTACACGAGACAGAAGTCAGTGGACAGACTTTATCACCAACGCCACACGGCAAGGGCTATAAGAAAATGAGGCAATAAAATGGCCTTAAAGCGAAGAGTAAAAATGACTGTCTTACAGTTCCTCTACGAATACCTCTACCATAAAAGCAATCCTCTATAATGTCTCTGATAAAGATAATCGCACTCTGATAAAGATAATCGCATAACAGGCAAGAATGGTTTAATAATCATGGTGCGGCGTGTGGTCATTGTCTAACATTCAAGTACACGATTGATCACACGGGAAACAGATGCAGACGCGTCCTTGTTGCACCAGGGCAGTGACAGCTGGGAGCGTAAATCTGAGGTTTATTGTGCGCTTGCGTCATTACTTGTCTATCAGTTATTGATTATGGCTTCAGAATACTCATATTATCATAGTCGAGTCTGATGGATTAGAAGGCGGCCACACTGAAGGCGCACGGGGGCGTACTTAAGATATTCCACAATGTAGTACCTAAGTACATGGAGACATTCTTCAACCGGTCAATCGGTACATCTATCTAAGAACAGTCATAACATCTGATATAAGGTGTCTTGTGTAGATCTGAGCAGGAATCGTTACAGCAAAAGTAGCTTTTTGCCAGGCTGAAAACAAACTAACAAATAAAAAAGCTTTCAGTTGCTGTGTGAAATTGTGTGTTAAAATGCGTTATATGCTTATTAGATGCATTGGAAACATTAACAATAAGCAGACAAGCTGAGAAATATTTAATTGCAGTGAATTAGTGGTTTCTGACGCTAACGCAAAGAATACTATGGGTGGTCAGTAAAACAAATGCGACACTCTCCAAGAAACAAGTAACAAATGTATATTGATTAGAGAAATTATAGGTAGACAGTCAAGATTTATGGGCACATTATCAGGAGTAACAAACTTAACCCAGCAACAGCTTGCACAATTGGTGGGAAAAGAGCGAGTGGAAGGCAAATAGATAAGTACCTGGATGGCTTGGCCAGATTTCATAATCGGGAAAAGAACAGATCGGATCTCAGACTGGCGATCTTGTGAGGTAGCGAACACTGATCTCTCACGTGTCACTTCACATTCAACTTCGGCGTCATTCGCGAAATGTTTCCCGCCAAGGTGGGTTATCAGTGTTTATGATGGTAAATGTTTGTCCCGTAAAGCAGTGCATAGCTGGGTATAAAAAGTTACGAGGGCGAGTCAATAAGTAAGTCACACAGTTCTGTGGGATGGGCGGTAAATGAAAACAAAGCACGCAGTTCTATGCAGCCGGTTTAGGAGGACTGATAAAACGATGGGATAAGTGCATTTATGTTGGTAGAAATTATTCTGAGTAATAAAGGGACAATGTACGTATAAAAATAAACTGGTTTCAAGTTGTTATCATATTTAGTTATTTTTCTACCGCCATTTTGTTATTAACTTACCCTCTTATGACAGGTTTAGCAAACCGATAGGGACTTTACTTGATCCAAGACAATACTGCTCACGAATAATGAAGGAAATTGGAGGACAGACGCTAGTCATAGACGCTGAAACTTCAATTACTTCTCCCGACGTGACCTAAAGGCATAAGTCGATGACAACAACAACGACAACAACATAAATAATGACTGCGAAAAGTCTGACTGTCGAGGTTATCAGTAGGTATTTACATCAAAGCCTAACCGAGAAATTGAGGAGGTCAATTCGTGTACTTGCCAAACTGATCATTTACACCCTGATCTGCAGATGAAATATGTTACTTTATTTACTTTGGCAGGCTGGCCATTCAAATCTTTAGGAAAGCTTAAAAACATCACTATATTTATTTTGACAGATTAGCCATTCGACTATTGCCTGATTTATGAGCAGTTATAAATGACCGATCAATTATAATTTTAGGGCGTTTGATAGGGCGGGCGCCAAATAAACCCTTATATTTTTGTTATCCCGCCCCTTCTTGACCTTGCGAAAACGGACCGCCATTGACCTTTGACCTAACAAGGGATGTAACTCATGAATAACAAATCGGGTATGGAGGATTCTTCCCTTTAGATAACATCCTTTTATTTTTTTTTTATTATTTTTTTTTTATTTTTATTTTATTATGTAAGTTAAAACAAACGATAACGATTATTATTAGTTATTAGTGACCATAGCTTAAACACTATCATCATACATGTTGCAGAGCTTCAAATGACAACTTTAATAAAGTAAGGATTTGGTTAGTAGCGGGTGTAGTGGTCGGAATGTGTGTGTACAGGGGCAGTGTGGACGGCACGTGAGAATGCGGTGGGTGAAAGCGCAGGGGTTGGGGCGTGGTGGTGCTAGCGCTTGGGGTGGGACGAGGGAGTTCGAACCCTCGAGCCGCGGCGGGTGTCATATGAAAACCGTAATAGGTAAGCATGTAAATATGGCAGTTATATTATCTGAAGAGGGACGTAGTGGCCTATACATCATCATCATACGGATTACAGAGATTCAAATAAACACCTTGAAAAAGTAAAAATTGCCGATATGATTGATTTTAGCGGGTAAGGCTTAGTAAAATTCGTTGGTAAGGGATGGGTGAAGGGAATAGTAACTAGATAAGTGCTACTGAACAATATCATCATAAGATTTTCAGAGCTTCAAATGAAAACCTTAAAAAAGTAAAAATGACCGAAATTATTGATTGTAGCTGGTATGGCTAAGTGAAATTCGTTGGTAATTGGTGAGTTAGAGGTAGGGTAAGTAGATATTTGCTTCTGAACATTATCATCGTACCGTTTCAGAGCTTCAAATGAAAACCTTATAAAGGTGATGATGGCCGGTATTATTGGTTGTAGTGGGTATGGCTTAGTGTCATTCGTTGTTAATGGGTGGGTGAGTGGAGTAATAGCTAGAAGAGATCTTCCGAACACTATCATCATACGGTTTCAGAGCTTCAACTGAAAACCTTAAAAAGTACAGATGGTCTGCATTATCGACTGTAGCGTGCATGGCTTAGTGAAATTTGTTGGTAAGAGGTGGGTTAGTGGAGGTGTAGCTAGATAAGTGCTTCTGATCGTCATTATATGTGACCGAGTGGTGGTGTGGCTAGATAAATACGTACGGTCCATGTTAACCGCCGGAGGAGGTGCTAGATAAAGTCATACAACGACAAGTAGCTAGTGCATGTTAACAGATGTATAATATTACACACGAACACAACAAACTGTCCCGATTCAAACTTAGGCAATGCATGTAACATGACAAGTCACGTGTCCGCTGTCATAACAAGCGACAATACCATGTAGCAAATTAGACATCTACACTTTCATTACCTCTCTATATGTCCATACGGGTCTTTACATCTTTCTCCAGAAACCCATTTCCAAGACCAATATATGTTTCTCGGAGTGCCTGCTCAGTGCCACACTTCACAGCCACACAAAAGTACTTCTTCTATGTACCACTTCAACCATCAAATAAGAAAATATGTTAGGCAAAGTATTAAAATTATTTTTCAAATACAGAAATATCTCGTCCAAACTTATAAAACGTAGGAACATTGGTTAACCTATTGGGGAAAATATCAACTGAGTAGGAAAATGTATTAGACAAATTAGAAAAAAAAAATATTGACTACGTAACGAAATATCTTGTCCAAACTTATGAAAAGTAGGAAAATTGTCAGCCAAATGGGAAAAAGATTGACCAAATACAGAAATATCTCGATCATCCTTTTTTTTTAAAAAAGGAATATTTTTTAACCATAAGGGGAAAAGCTTGGCCAACTAAGATAATTTGTTAACCAAACTAACATAAATGTTGACCAAGTAACGAAATATCTCCGCCAAACTTATGAAATGTATGAAACTGTGTTACGCAAGTGTGGTATACTGACTCACAAGCCGTTACTAGCTGTCAAGATCTCCTCAAATCAAAACTAAATTGTACTAGACCGTAAACCACTGGTACTATTAAACTTGGGGGATAATGGAAAATCGACACCGCCCCGGATTAAAAAACACACACTTCAGGAATCAAGAGCCGATATGGGAAAAATTTTAACTCGGAAATAGCTGGGATAAAAACAACAGCAACCGGCCCCAAATCTCTCACTTGCCACACACTCATCGTAACTACAAGAAAGGCGCCTGTGTCTGTGTTGGTAGCTCTATACTCGCTATGAACATGTGAGAATAGCAAGACAATAGATTTGGAAACAAGCCGATTCTAGTCCTTACATCTTGTTGTTTACATGTGGTGATTGGAGCATTTCATTGAAATGAGGTAAACAATGCTATACTTTATATTAGTTAAGTTTAGTCTGTGAGTCTATTTCCCAAGAAGAATTGGTAAGTCAGAGGTGTGTAAAACCAGGTGGTGAGTTCTTAAGAAATTAATTTACAAGGAACTAAATAATAGTACATTCAGTTATCATTGTCATAGATAAACTGTACATTAGGAGAAAACTACAGTGAGTTTTATTTTCTCCCAGCTAAACAACTTAGTTGACGTTAAGCATTAGACTGAAGTTATGCATATTTCTTAAGTAGTCAACTCATTCAGTAATGATTTAGAGTGGTGAGTAACTTAGGATTTAAAACTAGTTTACATGTGCCAGCACTGATAGAGAAATTAGTGTAATGTGTAATTAGTCAGTATATTTATTTTTGACATGAGCACATGGGCAAACAAATAGTTTTCTGGTATTTCATGAACACATGAGAACCAAATAGATTCTATAGGGATCATTATTTTGTGTGTTGAGTAAAGCACCCATGTGGTGAGTCAAATGTATTTTCAATGTTGTAAACATATGGAATTAATGTTTGTGCCACACAATAATACTTAGTCAACAGGCATGCTAGAATGGTTAAGATTCATAATGCCTGAATGTAGACTGAGTAGATCATATAAATTCATGAGACAATGATTGTCCTGAATTAGTTGCTGGATTTCCACTTCCGTGGCCCCTGCTGGCCACTCCCTGCACTCTCGTCGTAGGAAGTAGGAAACTTTGTTAACCAAATGTGAAAAATATGGCACACGTAACGAAATATCTCGACCAAACTTATAAAAAGTATGAGAATTTGTTAGCCAAATTGGAAAATCGCTAGGTCAAGTAGGAAAATGTGTTAACCCAGTGGGAAAATATGGTACACGTAACTAAATATCTCAGCCAAACTTATAAAAAGTAGGAACATATGTTAACCACATGGGGAAAAATCTTGGCCAGATAGGAAAATTTGTTAGCCAAATGGAAAAAAAAAATATTAGCCAAGTAACGAAATACATCCTTCAAACTTATGAAAAGTAGATATTAACAAACATCTTTACTTTATTAAGGTTGTCATTTGAAGCTCTGCAACCTGAATGATGATAGTGTTTAAACCACATTCACTAATAACTAATCATAATCGTTATCTTTTATTTTCACTGCCAAAATAAAAAATAAAAATAATTTAAAAAAACATTAAAATTGTTATCTAAAGGGAAGAAACCGCCATAATCCAGTCGATTTATTATTCATGAGTTACATCCCTTGTTAGGTCAAAGGTCAATGATGGTCCGTTTTCACAAGGACAAGCAGGGGCGGGATAACACACATATAAGGGTTTATATGGCGGCCGCCCTTCAAACGCCCTAAAAGTATAATTGATTCGGCCATTTATAACTACTTATATGACAATAAAAAACAGTAAAGTAAACAGATCCTTTTACATGCCTAAGGCACATTGGAGCATATGGAGATAGACCCATATTTTTTATAGACCAAACGCCACTAGGTGGCTGATGTGGTCGGTATCGCTCTATTTTAAGATCAATAGATGGGCTGAAAGACATAAGATTAAGAGATTAAGAGCTGAATAGGTCAAGCAAACGGTGCTTCTCTGAAAATGATATTTTTTTAAAATGTTGCATATCCCTTACAGGACTTTGCAGTCAACATTCAGTAGTTTGCCATTGTTTCGAACGACCTGCTCACATACCCCTGTAAGTTACCAGCGCGGCGCGAACCGCTGCCGATTCTCACAGCTGCTGTTTTCCCTACGTGGATATACTGGATTACGAACAATGTCGTTAACTCCTTGGCCAGGGAGACGGTGAAAATTATATGGAAACGTCTATTCGTCTCTTATATGCACACATCTGTATGCTTCTGATATGCACAAATGTGAAAAGTTATGATATGTACACATGTGAAAAGTTCTGATGTGCACAAACTGGTATGGTTCTGACTTGTACATATTCGCATGGCTTTCATATGCATACATGTGTATTGCTCTGATACGCATAGATGTTTATGGCTCTGACATGCATGAATGTATATGGCTCTGATATGCATAAACGTATATGGCTCTGAAATGAATTCATGTATATGGCTCTGATATGCATAAATGTATATGGCTCTGATATTCATAAATAGATATGGCTCTGATATGCATACATGTATACGGCTCTGAAATGCTACATTATATGGCTCTGGTATTCATATATGTATATGGCCCTGATATGTATACATGTATATAAGCTCTGTAATGCATACATCTAGATTCTCTTCAACGGAACACGTGCGCCGTCTCCAGAGTCTCCTCGTGTGGTGTGTGTGGGGAGACGGGCACGAATTGTTGTGTCTGGGTGTGTGATGTGTGTGGGGAGACGGGCACGAATTGTTGTGTCTGGGTGTGTGATGTGTGTGTGGGGAGACGGGCACGAATAGTTATGTCTGGGTGTGTGATGTGTGTGGGGAGACGGGCACGAATAGTTATGTCTGGGTGTGTGATGTGTGTGGGGAGACGGGCACGAATAGTTATGTCTGGGTGTGTGATGTGTGTGGGGAGACGGGCACGAATTGTTGTGTCTGGGTGTGTGATGTGTGTGGGGAGACGGGCACGAATTGTTGTGTCTGGGTGTGTGATGTGTGTGTGGGGAGACGGGCACGAATAGTTATGTCTGGGTGTGTGATGTGTGTGGGGAGACGGGCACGAATAGTTATGTCTGGGTGTGTGATGTGTGTGGGGAGACGGGCACGAATAGTTATGTCTGGGTGTGTGATGTGTGTGGGGAGACGGGCACGAATAGTTATGTCTGGGTGTGTGATGTGTGTGAGGAGACGGGCACGAATAGTTATGTCTGGGTGTGTGATGTGTGTGAGGAGACGGGCACGAATTGTTGTGTCTGGGTGTGTGATGTGTGGGGGGGCGAGACGGGCACGAATTGTTGTGTCTGGGTGTGTGATGTGTGTGGGGAGACGGGCACGAATAGTTATGTCTGGGTGTGTGATGTGTGTGGGGAGACGGGCACAAATAGTTATGTCTGTGTGTGTGATGTGTGTGGGGAAACGGGCACGAATTGTTGTGTCTGGGTGTGAGATGTGTGTGGGGAGACGGGCACAAATAGTTATGTCTGTGTGTGTGATGTGTGTGGGGAAACGGGCACAAATGGTTGTGTCTGGGTGTGTCATGAAAGTGTGTTCCTGATCATCCAACCATATCTGGGTGTGTCATTAAAGTGTGATCCTATAAACCAAACATATCTGGGTGTGTCATGAAAGTGTGATCCTGATAAACCAATCATGTCTGGGTGTGTCATGAAAGTGTGCTGCTGATCAACCAACCATGTCTGGGTGATTCAAGAATATGTTGCTGATCAACCAACCATGTTTGGGTGTGTCATGAATATGTTGCTGATCAACCAACCATGTTTGGGTGTGTCATGAAAGTGTATTGCTGATCAACCAACCATGTTTGGGTGTGTCATGAATGTATGTTTCTGATCAACCAACCATGTTTGGGTGTGTCATGAAATTATGTTGCTGATCAACCAAACATATCTGGGTGTGTCATGAATGTATGTTGCTGATCAACCAACCATGTCTGGGTGTGTCATGAAAGTGTGATCCTGATAAACCAACCATGTCTGGGTGTGTCATGAAAGTGTGTTGCTGATCAACCAACCATGTCTGGGTGTGTCATGAAAGTGTGATCCTGATCAACCAATCAAGTCTGGGAGTGTCATGAAAGTGTGTTGTTGATCAACCAATCATGTCTGGGAGTGTCATGAAAGTGTGTTGCTGATCAACCAATCATGTCTGGGAGTGTCATGAAAGTGTGTTGCTGATCAACCAATCAAGTCTGGGAGTGTCATGAAAGTGTGTTGCTGATCAACCAATCATGTCTGGGAGTGTCATGAAAGTGTGTTGCTGATCAACCAATCAAGTCTGGGAGTGTCATGAAAGTGTGTTGCTGATCAACCAATCATGTCTGGGAGTGTCATGAAAGAGTGTTGCTAATCAACCTATCATGTCTGGGAGTGTCATGAAAGTGTGTTGCTGATCAACCAATCATGTCTGGGAGTGTCATGAAAGTGTGTTGCTGATCAACCAATCAAGTCTGGGAGTGTCATGAAAATGTGTGCTGATCAACCAATCATGTCTGGGAGTGTCATGAAAGTGTGTTGCTGATCAACCAATCATGTCTGGGAGTGTCATGAAAGTGTGTTGCTGATCAACCAATCATGTCTGGGAGTGTCATGAAAGAGTGTTGCTAATCAACCAATCATGTCTGGGAGTGTCATGAAAGTGTGTTGCTGATCAACCAATCATGTCTGGGAGTGTCATGAAAGTGTGTTGCTGATCAACCAATCAAGTCTGGGAGTGTCATGAAAGTGTGTTGCTGATCAACCAATCATGTCTGGGAGTGTCATGAAAGTGTGTTGCTGATCAACCAATCAAGTCTGGGAGTGTCATGAAAATGTGTGCTGATCAACCAATCATGTCTGGGAGTGTCATGAAAGTGTGTTGCTGATCAACCAATCATGTCTGGGAGTGTCATGAAAGTGTGTTGCTGATCAACCAATCATGTCTGGGAGTGTCATGAAAGAGTGTTGCTAATCAACCAATCATGTCTGGGAGTGTCATGAAAGTGTGTTGCTGATCAACCAATCATGTCTGGGAGTGTCATGAAAGTGTGTTGCTGATCAACCAATCAAGTCTGGGAGTGTCATGAAAGTGTGTTGCTGATCAACCAATCATGTCTGGGAGTGTCATGAAAGTGTGTTGCTGATCAACCAATCATGTCTGGGAGTGTCATGAAAGTGTGTTGCTGATCAACCAATCATGTCTGGGAGTGTCATGAAAGAGTGTTGCTAATCAACCAATCATGTCTGGGAGTGTCATGAAAGTGTGTTGCTGATCAACCAATCATGTCTGGGAGTGTCATGAAAGTGTGTTGCTGATCAACCAATCAAGTCTGGGAGTGTCATGAAAGTGTGTTGCTGATCAACCAACCATGTCTGGGTGTGTCATGAATGTGTGTTGCTGATCAACCAACCATGCCTGGGTGTGTCATGAAAGTGTGTTGCTGATCAACCAACCATGTCTTTATTAAACGTTGCCCTCCAGTGGCCCTGATGTACCGTCATCATCATCTATCATGTCCCATGCAGAGCGACCCTCTCATAACTGAAGCTGAATAGTGTCCCGATCCTTGGCCAGTGCTGCTGCCACACGAACTTCCATGCCAACGGTGTCTGCAATGTTCGATGCCCATCTTCGTGCAGGCGCTTCTTCTCTCTGGAACCTACCGTCCCTCACTGTTCTCTCTGGAACCTGCCGTCCCACACTGTTCTCTCTGAAACCTGCCGTCCCTCACTGTTCTCTCTGGAACTGCCGTCCTTCACTGTTCTCTCCAAGCGTTTTATGGGGCCAAATGATGTCAGTTTCCCAGACATGACGCTGTTTATGAGCCAGTTTTCTTCCACTTTCACATCTCGAAGAACGTGAGTATTCTTTCTTCTTGGTTACATCCATAACGTTTGGAGAGAACAATCATGGAGGGATATATGCCTGGGAAGAGAGGAAGAGGACGGCCAAAGAGAAGATGGGTGCAGTATGTGGCGGATGATCTCCAGATGGGTGTATCGGACGCGGAACATCTTGCTTATGATCGAGAGGTTTTCCGGAAGGTTGGTATGGGAGCGAGGTTCTGCAAAGGACAAACGAACGAACGAACGACCGAACGAACGAACGAACGAACGAACTTTATTTTAAAAGGATAACAAATTGGGCACTCAGGCCCGTCTTACATTCGGCCCTTTCGATCACTCATCTTTCATTCATCAAATGTGCATGTTACATTTACATAGGGGAAAAAAACATTGTCAAATTGATTTTGTAAGCATAAACAATGCATATTACGCAAGGTACATTCACATGGGGGAAAAACAAAACATTGTCAAATGAAAGTTGTAAACATAAACAGTGCATATTGCAATGTTGTGAGACACATCCCCCATCCACCCTCACACCCCGCAGCCACCCACACATCCCTCAGCCACCCACACATCCCCCACCCACCCACACATACCTCCACGCACTCACACAGACTCAGGCAAACATACGTGCCGCCACCCACCCACCGATCCCCCACCTACACACATTTCCCCACCCACACATACATCCCCCACCCATCACATAACCGACACGCACACACCCACCCACATATTCTCCACCACCCACCCACACACCCGCAATCACCCAGCAAAACTCACATCACAAAACCACACACACATACCCCCGTCAACCCACACATCCCGCACCTATCCATACATACAACCTGCACCCTCACAATTTTCCCCACCCACCCACACACACATCAGCCAACCTACACCCACTCACCCACCCAATATCCGCCACCTCTCAACTACACATCCTCCACCTATAAACACATCCCCACCTACAAACACATCTCCCCACCTGCCCATACATATCCCCCACCCATAAATACCCAAAAACACACACCTCCCACCCACACACCCCACCATCCACATATACCCCACCCACACACATCCGCCGCTCACACACATCTTCCCACAGACACACACATCCCCCAACCATACACTCATCTCTCACACACATCCACCCACTCACGTAATCATCCATCAACCACTCACACTCACACACCACCCACCCGCCCATCAACACACGCATCTCTCATATACCCTCCCACCCACACACACCCCAACCACCCAGCCAAACACACATTCCCCCATCCTCACATACATCCGTCATCCACCTGCACATCCCACACCTCCTCCACCTCTCACACATCTCCCCTCCCTCACAAAACTCCACGCATAAACACATTCCCCCCCCCCCACACACACACACACATCCCCCACATGCATTCCTCATACACATCCCCGCCCACACATCTCTCACCCACACACATATCTCCCCACCGACCCACACATCCCCCACCTACAAACATCCTCACCACCCACACATACATCCTACACCCACTCACATTTATCCCATCCACACTCGCACACTACCACCACCCACACATACATCCTCCACCCACTCACATTTATCCCATCCACACTCGCACACTCCCACCCACACAGACATATCCCATTCACAGACACCCCCCCACTCATCCCCCACGCCCATTACACACCCATCCCCCAACCCACACAATCTCCAACACACCCATTCACCCACCTAAATACACATTCCCTACCCACACACCCCAACCCACCAACACCCACATACCTCCAATAATCCTCCCAAATATCCCCCTACACACACACATCCCTCACACACACATACATCCCCCACCGACTACACATCCCTTCACCCATCCACACATCACCCATCAACCCATAAACATCCCCCACATACAACCCCTCCACACATACATTCTCCACACCCCCATACACATTCCTCACATACACACCCACACAAACATCCTCACATCTACACACATACATGATCACTGAAACTAATAAGAACAAACTCCCACACTTTACACACATTTGAGACACTGATGATTGTCGTGAGCATTCTCGCAAAAATTGTAAGAAGTGAAGAAAAAACTGTACATATACATTGTGTAGAGTAAAAATTAGTGATGCAATTCAACTCTCTCTCTTTTCTCTTCTCACATACTACTAAATGAATGAATGAATGAATGAATGAATGAATGAATGAATGAATGAATGAATGAATGAATGAATGAATGAATGAATGAATGAATGAATGAATGAATGAATGAATGAATGAATGAATGAATGGCTCCATCCATCATGTGCCATGCCGGTAATCATGGGCGGTCATGATTCGCAATTTCACTCGATCACCTGAGTCGTGGATCAGATCCGTGTTTATGTCTCGACCATGCCACATGGCCCTGCTATCCAGGTATTTACTTCTCTGTATTCCATTGGTCCTCTTCCCCACGATCTTGCCAGTTGTCACCAAGTTCTCCGTTTCATTTATTCTCATAATATGTCCAAAATATTGTGACAGTCTATGTCTAATTTCTCTAATCAGTGTACGATGTTCATTTGTTTCTTACAGGACTTGGTCATTGGTTTTTCTGTCTGTCAATGGTATTATCTGCATTCTCCTCAGAAACCACATTTATACAACCATCAGATGTTGTTCAGCTTGACTGCTCATTGTCCACGCTTCACATCCATACAAAAGTAAAGGCTCTATGTAGCACCTCAACATCGTAGCAATTGACATATTTTTATTGGTCAGTATATTTTTCATCTTGCAAAAGGTTATCTTCGCAATGGCGATTCTTGTTCTAATCTCTTCATGGCATCTCCCATCAGATGTTATGACTGTTCCGAGATAACATTTACTTGTGTATTACATTGTAATATTTCCTTCTTCCTAGTCACGCCCATAATCGGTGTCTTCTTACAATTTAATTCTAACCCTAGTTGTTCACTGTGTGCAACAACTGCATCTATTAAATGTTGCAGATCCTGTTCATTGTCTGCAATCAATACTGTATCATCTGCATATCTAATGTTATTGATGTTGCTTCCTCCAATGAAGATTCCTTTCATATCTTGTATATTTCTGAAAATATTTTCACTATACAGGGAAAGAAGATCTGAAGGCATTACACATCCATGTCTCGCACTTCTTTTAATAGGCTGATATTGGCCTACTTCATTATCAATTCTGATGGCAGCTTGCTATTTCCAATATATATGTTTTACAAGTATAAGGTCTTTTCCTTTAGTTTGTAGATGTGCAAACATATCTGTCATGTTGACATGTCTTACTTTATCGAAAGCCTATGTATAGTCAATAACGCAAAGATATAGATCTTTATTTAATTCAATAGAACGTTCAATTACTGTTCTCAGTATATATACAGCATTTACAGTACCCTTGCTTGCAACAGGCTCACATTGTTCTTCTCCTATTTCAGGTTGTATTTTCTTCTTAACTCTTTGCATGATAATTCTTAGCAAATTCTTCAGGATTTGACTCATTATACTAATTATTCTATGCTGATCACATTCCAAGGTTCTTGATTTCTTTTGGGATAGCAATAAATACATAATTACATAATTCAGGAGATTTATCTCCAGTATCATATATTGTGTTCAGCAATCTGGTGACTTGATCTATTCCATATTCGTCTACAGTGTTAATCATTTATGTTGTGATGTTGTTTGAACCGGGGGTCTTGCCATTTTTCATATGGTTAAGAACATTCCAAACCTCCATCTTCTAAATTGATCTTCTTCTTCTTCAGCTTTCCGAGCCATTGAGGTTCTGTGCTGCAGATACAATCCCTCTCCATTCGTCTCTCTGGTTGACCTTCTCTTGCCAGTCGTTGATTCCAAGTGCTTGTAGGTCTGTATATATATTATCTCTCCACCGTCTTCTTGGTCTACCTTGGGGTCTACGATAATTTATTTCCTGAGTGTAAGCGAGTGTTGTTTCCCTATTATCTCCATCCTTCTTCTAAATTGATGGTCCTTCTTTATTATTTCGAATATCATAATCTTCTTCTCTGTTATCGTCATAAAAGTTTTTCATATAATCTGACCATACATGTAAAATTTGATCTTTTTCCATTATGATTTTTCCATCTTTTGTTTTCAGGCCGCCTGTTCATGTTCATGTAGTGTTCTTTTATTATGTGTTCCTGAATTATTTTGTGCAATAATGTGGTATTTATACTATTGTATTGTTTTCTCATTTCTATGCAATTTTTCTTTTGCCTCCTTACATAAGGTTCTGACTTTTCTGTGAATTTCTTCATATTTGGCAGGATTATGTTTGTTGTGTCTTCTTGTTTCCATTAGTTGTAAAATTTCTTCAGTCATCATATCTTACGATTCACTTTCTGTAATTTTAGAATAGTTGTTTCTGCAGCCAAACTGCTTGAATTCTTCAACATTTCCCATTGATCATCGAAATCTTGAAATTGGATCTCTAGATCAAACAATATATCAAATCTATTCTTTACAACTATGTTAAAATTGCCCTGTATACCCTTGTCATGTTTCAATGTGCACAGATCATATTTAATATTTCCTGTTGTATACTTTACTGTATTTAACTTTACCCTCAATGTGCCTATAATCAATCTGTGATCACTGTAGCAGTCTGCATTGGGAACTGTTTTTACGAGATCTTCTGCCTACCGCCGCAAAACTTGAGACCATAACCAATAACTATCTGTAGGCTGCCCTCGAACTTTCATCCACCACCTGCCTTCCGTGGTTTCTTGTGAACAACTTCCGAAAACGAATACGAAATAACAGCACATCCTCCCCCAGAAAAACACAAACATTGCGCCTCTGAACAAAACATCGCTACGTCGTAGCCATCTTACGGGAAGTGACCTTTTTAGGTTCACGAAATTCTAAAGTTCAAAAGGTTTGATGTCCGTGTGCAGGGATTGCGAATTTGTCAATGATATATATATGTATGACGCCGCAGACATGGTTATCATGTCCCAATAGCTCTCACATCATCATGCACAATAACATCAACTACCAAGGCAACAGACCAGCCGGAACGCTCAGTGGCAGCAAACGGGACAACAAAGAAATACTCGTAGCTACATACATCTAACTAAGTAGTTCAATGCTATAACGTGCAAATCACCAACACATAGCTAACATGCCGAAGAATCCAAGACAGTTCATACATAAACCACATAGTATTGTTTGGCGTTCATAGAAGTGAGAAGAAGGAAGTAGAAACTAGAGAACGCACCAGACAACATAAAAATTGATAGCTATAGTTACAGACCTGGATTCAAAGCTGTGTCACCTCCAAATGACGACGAGGCCTCGCTCCAGGAACAAGTGTACTTTGAAGCCAACTAGACACCCCTAAAAAGGTGTCTTCACTTGCCAGGTCTATCAACCCACAACTATGGAATACGGACAGAATTCGTACCTAACCATTGAGATAGCACTATACTTCTCATAATTTTATATTAAACCAGCGTAGGTCAAATAACAAATACACAAACACATCGGACGGTAATGCTGTGTCCAGTATAGTCACAAACATTTAAAGAAGAGAAATGATTGGTCGGTTTTAGTGGTGTACACGTATTACACGGGAAATCAATAGGGGACCCTTAGGAGCCACTAAGACAGTCGATAAATAAACACACAAAGTATTGTTTGGCACTCATAGAACTGAGAAGATGAAAGTAGAGGCTAAAGGCACAGATTTAACCACATGAAGCAGATCCCGCTCAATTAAATCAGACGAGAAGTTTAATGATGAACCTCATCGTTATCTGATCTTCTTCCTCTTGTACCTGGGTTGTCGATGTGAAGCATAAACAGCGGGAGAGTGCCCACTTGTGAGTTTCATGTATCGAGATACCCATGGACTCTGTTATTCCCTTTGTCTTACTTTGTCGACCTCTTCTTCTAGTTCCGTTTGGTCTGTACATCATTGCTTATTGTAATGATCCTTACTACCAATAATAATGTATGGCTGTGCTTCGTGGCCCCTGGATGTTTATATACAAAGCCACAGATTTCGTAGAACGTTAAGAAAATTTGAATGGCTAAGATGTTTAATATACCATTACTGCAGGTAATATATTCCTTGAATACAATATAATTGCACTAGTTGGGATAAAATAGAGAAGAGAGGGTTTGGTGCACATTATAGTAATAAGTCAGGGTTTGGTACACATTATAATAATGTCAGATTGAGGCTTTCATGGAGAGGTGTCGACAGAGGAAGTAATCTAGCCAGGGTTGGCCGAGTGGCACAAAAGACGATCAACGATCCAACGTATCAAGAATGCAAATCTATATTTGTTGTGAACACATGATCGCACGCGCTGCACTGTGCGACACGTAATGGTGGTAACACTGATATAACCATGAACAACACAATGTCGAAATTACTAACCGTTAAATTGTAAATACGTCGAAGTTCAACCCAGGAAAGCCGTCCAATCCCACACATAGGATCTCCTCTCGCCTTTGGTGAGTCAATTTATAACATTAACGAATGTACGAATAA
>OY992876.1:344898002-344963002 GCA_963921405.1 Cepaea hortensis
CATTCGCTTAGCTAACCAGTGGCAGAAATACCAGAAACTAGATTCATTAGAAAACTTCCCAGGGGTTAGGCTTATCGACATGCCCAGTATAGAAAAATGTTTTAAGGTAAAGGTAGACATATTTGAATTCAACGAGACCCAAGCCCTGGTCCCCAAACTTCGCGGTAGTGGGGAATATGCTAAAATTATGCGAGTATTATTATATAAGGATCACTTCATGTACATTAATGACTTTGATAGAGTAGCCAAGTCATTTGGGTGTAGTGAATGTGGGAAGTTGTGGGCTAGTTTTCGGGATATGGATAGACATACTCAGACTTGTCGTGGGGGAGCACCTGTGCACAGTTATAAAGGAGGGGTCTATACTGTGACAGAAACTGTGTGGGAAACCATTAGCTCATTGGGGATCAAGGTAGACACCAAGTATGTATATCCTTATAGGGCTGCTTATGACTACGAATGTTACTTCGAGACTAGAAATCTACCAGGGGAAACCAAGTCCACCAAATTTTTAGGTAAGCATGTCCCACTAAGCTGGTCGATCGCGTCAAATGTCCCTGGGTTTGAGGACCCGGTCTGCCACATCACAGCGGGTAATCCTCTGGACTTGGTGAGAAAGATGGTTGAATATCTGACTCAAATCGCTGATGCAGCGTACGCCGAATTACGAACTAAGTTCGATTGGTTATACACACGATTAGAAGAGCTAAATGAACACAAATTAATGGCTAAGTTAGACGAGTACATGCAGGAATTGCCGGTGATAGGATTTAACTCGGGTAGGTATGATATAAATCTAATTAAGCCTTATTTGATAGAGTCCGTCCTCTCTGCCACTGATGACCCCTTTAAATACATAGTGAAGAGAAACAATAATTTCATGGCCATTTCCACAGAAAAACTTAAGTTTTTGGATATAGTTAACTATCTAGCCCCTGGATTTAGCTATTCCAAATATTTAGCGGCCTATGACGTAGAGGAGACCAAGGGATTCTTTTGCTACGAGTATATCACCTCATTAGATAAACTACAAGAGACTCGCTTACCTCCACACAAGGCCTTCCATTCGCAACTGAAAAACTCCAACATTTCAGCTGCTGATTACGATGTCTGTCAGCGAGTATGGCGCGAGAATCATATGTCGACCCTGGCAGACTTCCTAAGGTGGTACAACAACAAGGACGTGCGACCATTTATTAAAGCGTTAAAGACTCAGGTTAAATTTTACAAGGGCTTAGAAGTAGATATTTTCAAAGATGCCATCTCAGTGCCCGGGGTGACCCTAAAGTACCTGTTTAAAACCATCCCCAAGAATATAGTGTTTTCACTATGTTCCAATAAGGAGAGTGATCTGCACACTACCGTTAGAAAAAATATTGTTGGGGGCCCCTCGATTATATTCCATAGATATCATGAGGTAGATAAGACAAGGATTCGAGGGGGTGAAGTAGTTCAGAGTGTGAAAGGGTACGATGCCAACGCGCTATACCTGTGGGCTCTGACACAGAAGATGCCCACCGGTTTTCCTGTGATAAGATATGCAGAAGATGGGTTCAAGCCCCATAAAACCAGAGTGTACATAGTCCAGTACAGAGAGTGGTTGGCCTGGGTACAACACAGTCAAGGCATAGAGCTACAAACACAGTTTAATGGGCGGGAGATGTCTCTAGGAGAACGACACATCCGTGTAGATGGTTGGGATAAGAAGACTCGAACCGTCTACCAGTTTCACGGGTGCTTATTTCACGGGCATCAAGACTGTGTGCTGACACAGGGTATTGATGTTAACCCGGTGAGCAACAAACCCTTGACCGAGCTGTATGCCAACACACTTCAGATTCACGAGTATCTGAAGAAGGAGGTGAATGTTACGGTCGTGGAAATGTGGGAATGTGCGTGGAAGTCTCTAAAAAAGGCTAATACCACCATTAAGAACTTCGTGAAGACGACATTCCCATACATCGCACCCTGGCATGGTTACCAGGCTATAGACCAAGACAAGATTCTCAAGGCTGTAAAAGACGAGACTTTGTTTGGTCTAGTGGAATGCGACATACACGTACCAGACGAGTATAAAGAGTATTTTTCTGAAATGACTCCCATCTTTAAAAACACTGATGTGTCTAGAGCCGACATTGGTGAACTTATGAGTCAGTACGCTGAGAAACATAAGTTGTTGACAAGTGCCAGACGGACACTTATAGGTAGTTATATCGGGGAAAAGATCCTATTGGCCACACCATTGCTAAAATGGTATTTGACGCATGGTCTAAAGGTCACTAAAATATACCAAATAATTGAGTATAAACCTGAGAAGTGTTTCGAAAAGTTTGGTAAGGAGGTGTCTGCCGCCAGACGGGCCGGTGACAGCAATACGGCTTACACTATTAAAGCCGAGACAATGAAACTGTTGGGAAACGCAGCCTATGGCAAAACATTAACCAATAAGGCCAAGCACACCAAGGTTTCATATTGTCGTGGGGCTGGCACGTCAAAGTTGGTGAATCAACCTCTATTCAAAAATATGACCATGCTGTCAGATGATGTGTTTGAGGTGGAGTCTCTAAAGAAGACCATCTTATGGGATCTACCCCAACAAATAGGCTTCTTTGTGTACCAGTACGCAAAGTTGCGCATGTTAGAATTTTACTATGACTGTTTAGATAAGTTTATAGATAGGAAAGATTTTCAGTTGTGTGAAATGGATACCGATAGTCTGTACTTAGCCCTTAGCGCCCCAACCTTAGCACAGGTCGTCAGACCTGAACTTCAGGAAGAATTTTATAGCGTCTATAGCTCCTGGTTCCCGGCTGAGGTCTGTGATAGCCATAAAAAGGATTTTATTAGCAGTAGGGGCGTTGTACCAACCTGTGACCTGTGTAGAGCTAAGCGAGTCTTCGACAAAAGAACCCCTGGGTTATTTAAGCTAGAGTATGAGGGGTCGGGAATGGTCTCCTTATGCAGCAAGACATATCACTGTTTTGGAGACTCTACCAAGACCAGCACAAAAGGACTAACAAAACACCACAACACCCACCTTGACAGAGACACTTTCTTAAATGTACTCGACACACAGACAGCCAGTGGAGGGACAAATATAGGGTTTAAAACACAGGATTCTTCTGTCCTCACATATCAACAACACAGAGAGGCCTTATCCTATTTTTATATTAAAAGAAAAGTACAAGCAGACAAAGTTACCACCTCACCACTAGACATTTAACATTCACTCACGTGGTCTTTTGCTTATTAGTGTAAATATGTATCATACTGTGTAAAAAACCGTTTGTGTGTACATAACTTTGTACCTTTTCTACTTTTTTCATCTCGAAAGATAATATACTCCTTGGTCAATGAAACTTGTGTGTTCTATAATATGATCCTTTAAAAATTTTAATGAACACATACGTGTACTGTGATAGCCTTGTGAAATTGATGGTGCAGTGAAATTGATGGTACAGTGAAATTGATGGTACAGTGAAATGTCTACATCATTGAAACTAAAAATAAAAAAAATGTTTGTGAATATGTCACAGCTTTTGTAAATTGATGACTTGAATGCCATATAAATGCAATTTGTAAACACTTGAAATGCTTTTTTAATGTGCTTTTTTAATGTGCTGAAAATACAAAGCCTAAGTATTTGTGATTATGTTTTGATACTTTGTCACTGATTTTGTACATTGATGGTTGATATAAATGAATGATATTTTGTAAACGATTGAAACAACTTTACTATACTTTGTAAATGAATGCGCTGAAAATACACACTCATGGTATCGTTGTCGATAAATTTGCCTTGTTGAATATGTTTTGTACACTATTGAAATTTTATCCCATACTGGATTTTTCTGAAAAAATAAAAACTATGAAAACCAACCGGTGTGTTTTGTTGGTTTATTTCAGTGGTATGAATGGATTTGTTTTTTCCCGTTGTCTGGCTTACTCCTTGTTTTCATGTTTTCGACTTTCTTGTCTTTCTTGTTTTCATGGTGACTGCTGCAAGGTGTTGTTTTTTCATGTTGACTGTGGTTGTTTGACTTGGCATAAACCTGTGGAACAATTGACATACACAAACAGACAACATGAAAAAACAACACCTTGCAGCAGTCACCATGAAAACAAGAAAGACAAGAAAGTCGAAAACATGAAAACAAGGAGTAAGCCAGACAACGGGAAAAAACAAATCCATTCATACCACTGAAATAAACCAACAAAACACACCGGTTGGTTTTCATAGTTTTTATTTTTTCAGAAAAATCCAGTATGGGATAAAATTTCAATAGTGTACAAAACATATTCAACAAGGCAAATTTATCGACAACGATACCATGAGTGTGTATTTTCAGCGCATTCATTTACAAAGTATAGTAAAGTTGTTTCAATCGTTTACAAAATATCATTCATTTATATCAACCATCAATGTACAAAATCAGTGACAAAGTATCAAAACATAATCACAAATACTTAGGCTTTGTATTTTCAGCACATTAAAAAAGCACATTAAAAAAGCATTTCAAGTGTTTACAAATTGCATTTATATGGCATTCAAGTCATCAATTTACAAAAGCTGTGACATATTCACAAACATTTTTTTTATTTTTAGTTTCAATGATGTAGACATTTCACTGTACCATCAATTTCACTGTACCATCAATTTCACTGCACCATCAATTTCACAAGGCTATCACAGTACACGTATGTGTTCATTAAAATTTTTAAAGGATCATATTATAGAACACACAAGTTTCATTGACCAAGGAGTATATTATCTTTCGAGATGAAAAAAGTAGAAAAGGTACAAAGTTATGTACACACAAACGGTTTTTTTACACAGTATGATACATATTTACACTAATAAGCAAAAGACCACGTGAGTGAATGTTAAATGTCTAGTGGTGAGGTGGTAACTTTGTCTGCTTGTACTTTTCTTTTAATATAAAAATAGGATAAGGCCTCTCTGTGTTGTTGATATGTGAGGACAGAAGAATCCTGTGTTTTAAACCCTATATTTGTCCCTCCACTGGCTGTCTGTGTGTCGAGTACATTTAAGAAAGTGTCTCTGTCAAGGTGGGTGTTGTGGTGTTTTGTTAGTCCTTTTGTGCTGGTCTTGGTAGAGTCTCCAAAACAGTGATATGTCTTGCTGCATAAGGAGACCATTCCCGACCCCTCATACTCTAGCTTAAATAACCCAGGGGTTCTTTTGTCGAAGACTCGCTTAGCTCTACACAGGTCACAGGTTGGTACAACGCCCCTACTGCTAATAAAATCCTTTTTATGGCTATCACAGACCTCAGCCGGGAACCAGGAGCTATAGACGCTATAAAATTCTTCCTGAAGTTCAGGTCTGACGACCTGTGCTAAGGTTGGGGCGCTAAGGGCTAAGTACAGACTATCGGTATCCATTTCACACAACTGAAAATCTTTCCTATCTATAAACTTATCTAAACAGTCATAGTAAAATTCTAACATGCGCAACTTTGCGTACTGGTACACAAAGAAGCCTATTTGTTGGGGTAGATCCCATAAGATGGTCTTCTTTAGAGACTCCACCTCAAACACATCATCTGACAGCATGGTCATATTTTTGAATAGAGGTTGATTCACCAACTTTGACGTGCCAGCCCCACGACAATATGAAACCTTGGTGTGCTTGGCCTTATTGGTTAATGTTTTGCCATAGGCTGCGTTTCCCAACAGTTTCATTGTCTCGGCTTTAATAGTGTAAGCCGTATTGCTGTCACCGGCCCGTCTGGCGGCAGACACCTCCTTACCAAACTTTTCGAAACACTTCTCAGGTTTATACTCAATTATTTGGTATATTTTAGTGACCTTTAGACCATGCGTCAAATACCATTTTAGCAATGGTGTGGCCAATAGGATCTTTTCCCCGATATAACTACCTATAAGTGTCCGTCTGGCACTTGTCAACAACTTATGTTTCTCAGCGTACTGACTCATAAGTTCACCAATGTCGGCTCTAGACACATCAGTGTTTTTAAAGATGGGAGTCATTTCAGAAAAATACTCTTTATACTCGTCTGGTACGTGTATGTCGCATTCCACTAGACCAAACAAAGTCTCGTCTTTTACAGCCTTGAGAATCTTGTCTTGGTCTATAGCCTGGTAACCATGCCAGGGTGCGATGTATGGGAATGTCGTCTTCACGAAGTTCTTAATGGTGGTATTAGCCTTTTTTAGAGACTTCCACGCACATTCCCACATTTCCACGACCGTAACATTCACCTCCTTCTTCAGATACTCGTGAATCTGAAGTGTGTTGGCATACAGCTCGGTCAAGGGTTTGTTGCTCACCGGGTTAACATCAATACCCTGTGTCAGCACACAGTCTTGATGCCCGTGAAATAAGCACCCGTGAAACTGGTAGACGGTTCGAGTCTTCTTATCCCAACCATCTACACGGATGTGTCGTTCTCCTAGAGACATCTCCCGCCCATTAAACTGTGTTTGTAGCTCTATGCCTTGACTGTGTTGTACCCAGGCCAACCACTCTCTGCACTGGACTATGTACACTCTGGTTTTATGGGGCTTGAACCCATCTTCTGCATATCTTATCACAGGAAAACCGGTGGGCATCTTCTGTGTCAGAGCCCACAGGTATAGCGCGTTGGCATCGTACCCTTTCACACTCTGAACTACTTCACCCCCTGGAATCCTTGTCTTATCTACCTCATGATATCTATGGAATATAATCGAGGGGCCCCCAACAATATTTTTTCTAACGGTAGTGTGCAGATCACTCTCCTTATTGGAACATAGTGAAAACACTATATTCTTGGGGATGGTTTTAAACAGGTACTTTAGGGTCACCCCGGGCACTGAGATGGCATCTTTGAAAATATCTACTTCTAAGCCCTTGTAAAATTTAACCTGAGTCTTTAACGCTTTAATAAATGGTCGCACGTCCTTGTTGTTGTACCACCTTAGGAAGTCTGCCAGGGTCGACATATGATTCTCGCGCCATACTCGCTGACAGACATCGTAATCAGCAGCTGAAATGTTGGAGTTTTTCAGTTGCGAATGGAAGGCCTTGTGTGGAGGTAAGCGAGTCTCTTGTAGTTTATCTAATGAGGTGATATACTCGTAGCAAAAGAATCCCTTGGTCTCCTCTACGTCATAGGCCGCTAAATATTTGGAATAGCTAAATCCAGGGGCTAGATAGTTAACTATATCCAAAAACTTAAGTTTTTCTGTGGAAATGGCCATGAAATTATTGTTTCTCTTCACTATTTATTTAAAGGGGTCATCAGTGGCAGAGAGGAAGGACTCTATCAAATAAGGCTTAATTAGATTTATATCATACCTACCCGAGTTAAATCCTATCACCGGCAATTCCTGCATGTACTCGTCTAACTTAGCCATTAATTTGTGTTCATTTAGCTCTTCTAATCGTGTGTATAACCAATCGAACTTAGTTCGTAATTCGGCGTACGCTGCATCAGCGATTTGAGTCAGATATTCAACCATCTTTCTCACCAAGTCCAGAGGATTACCCGCTGTGATGTGGCAGACCGGGTCCTCAAACCCAGGGACATTTGACGCGATCGACCAGCTTAGTGGGACATGCTTACCTAAAAATTTGGTGGACTTGGTTTCCCCTGGTAGATTTCTAGTCTCGAAGTAACATTCGTAGTCATAAGCAGCCCTATAAGGATATACATACTTGGTGTCTACCTTGATCCCCAATGAGCTAATGGTTTCCCACACAGTTTCTGTCACAGTATAGACCCCTCCTTTATAACTGTGCACAGGTGCTCCCCCACGACAAGTCTGAGTATGTCTATCCATATCCCGAAAACTAGCCCACAACTTCCCACATTCACTACACCCAAATGACTTGGCTACTCTATCAAAGTCATTAATGTACATGAAGTGATCCTTATATAATAATACTCGCATAATTTTAGCATATTCCCCACTACCGCGAAGTTTGGGGACCAGGGCTTGGGTCTCGTTGAATTCAAATATGTCTACCTTTACCTTAAAACATTTTTCTATACTGGGCATGTCGATAAGCCTAACCCCTGGGAAGTTTTCTAATGAATCTAGTTTCTGGTATTTCTGCCACTGGTTAGCTAAGCGAATGGTATGTTTTCTAAGATCGGTCACAGGTTTTCCTTGGAATACCGCCAGACATCGAAAGAGACAAAAATTGTCAGTGTAGGGGTTTGAGCTAGAGTCGTATTGCAAAATATTGATACCGTGGTTGTGTTTTATGTGGTCAGGTAAGCCCTTTAGACAACAACCAATCGGGTGCTCATTGATGTGATATATATAGAAACTAGTTGCGGGGATTGTCTCTACCAAATACGTAGAGTCGGGTCTGTTGTGTAGGGCGTAATTGAACATGTCACTTTCCTGAACTATGTTTATAAAGTCGTCAAAGTCTTGTTCGTTGTTTACTAAAAATGGGACGTCGAGTGCGCAGGCATTATTTGATGAAGAATGGAAAAATCTACGTTCGTTCGTCTCCTTATGACGTAACATCATGTGATGGCTATAATTTACCTTAAATCGGCTTGTCTGACTACTAAACACAGTCGCTAGTTTCTCGGTCCAGTCTATTGGTTGTGTTGAGTCTGGTCGGTGAAAAAAATTATAGGTTGATATATGTTTGTTGATCTTGTGGTGTGTTTTGATACTATTCCAGTTGTCTCTATATGTCTGTTGGATATTATCGACGGTGGGGAGTTTATCTAAAGTCTTTAGCTCCTCATCTATCTCTACTCTCTCATGTATCTCTACGTCGGCTTCCTCTGCTACCACGTGCTCGTTATTGTGTTTCTGTTTTTTAGGTGGTTGTGGGTCTGATGGTGCTTTTCTTTTTCTCGATGATTTTTTAGTATCTGTGTTTGATGTTGAAGGTATATTGTCCATATGTGTTGGAGGTGTAGTGTCCATGTTTAATGATGCTGGTGTAGTTGATGTCGTGGGTGTCTGGTGATGTGCTCTTAAATGGTGTTTTAGGTTGTCTTTTCTGTTGTATAAGTGACCGCAGAGGTGGCATGTGTGAGTTTCGGTTTTGTGTACTGTTCGAATGTGCCGTGTAAGATTATGGCGTTCAGTGAAATCTTTGTTACATGTAGGACACAGATGGATATTCTTCTGGTTAGTGGCCATGATTCCAGTTGATAATAATGTAAATTACTGTTAGTCGGCTGCTTGTTGCGAGTTGGTACACTTCTTTATATTTAATCACTTGCGATTTTTATAATAGTGGCTGTTTGCGTACAAGGATACTGGTTCTTTGTATTCTACCAGGTTGAATACGTACACCTGTGAAAGTAGCAATCACAAACATTTTTAGTTTTCACCAATAATTTTTAATTTTCATATTTTATATTGAGCTAACGATATCATACATGTGTGTAATATAATTTTAAATAAGTTGCCATTAGGTAGACAGTGACACAGCCATATATAAAGTTAATCTTTATTGAGAATGTGAAGTTAAGAACATTTTTTTTTTCTAACTTTAGCAAGACACAATCAATATAGTTTGACACTTGGTCTGGACATTACATTTAAAGATGAAGAACTCACAAGACCGGAACATACTTTGCTAACACTGAATATGAAAGACCACAAGATATGACTGATTGAAGTTAACAGGCCATCTAGAGTAAAAAAAAAGAAAAAATCCCAACCCCGTAGTGTCCATAAGAAAACAGAGAGAGAGAGAGAGAGAGAGAGAGAGAGAGAGAGAGAGTTAGAGAGATAGAGAGAGCGAGATAGAGCGAGAGAGAGAGAGAGAGATAGAGAGAAAGAGTGAGATATTTGTTCTAGTGTTGTCTTCATATCACTGGAGTAGTACATGAACTCATAAAATTGGTTGTGTTAGCTAGCAAGGCTACCAGTATTCACACATATACATATACATACATGTATACAGATATCCGTATACATTCATACCTGTTTGTAGTACCAACTCGCTGGCGGCGACCCTTCGCTTGGTCAGACACAAGGCAATGCTGCTTGTTGACAAGATCGAGTCGGTGGTGGTGACCCTTTGCTATGTTTGATACAAGGCGCTCTGTGGAAACAAGACACAATACATTACCAACCAACCTTACCACGAAGGGCGCACAAATAAGTACACTTAGCCGACCTCACACACACACACACACACACACACACACACACATGCATATATATACATACACACATACACATTCACAGTTGCATACATACACACATACAAATAGACATACACATATACATATACACTCACATACACACATACACACGTGTACGTATATACATACATACTCACACACAACCATATATACAGATATACATACATACTCACACACACACACACATACAGACATATAGACACACATATACATACACAGTTGCATACACATAACCACACCCACATACATACACACACACACACACACGCACACACACACATACACACACACACACACACACAGAATATAGACATATCTACAGACAGACAGCCAGACATACATACATACATACAGACAGACAGAAAAACACACAGACACACAGACACACAGGCTCACACACGAGCATATGTTTTACCAACAAGACAATATACTCACCTAGTGCAACTATGGTCCACGTCTGGTTTTCCTCCAATATATCTTCTTCAGCGTCCTGGGCGAATGTGGCTTGTATAGCGAATATTCCCAGTATTTATAGTGAGTTGTGCTGATGTGGACTACACCAACTGACACCATGTATTAATCCGCGCATTGCAATGATGATTAATCCTATAAGCTCCTGCCAGCAATTATGAGAAGAAATGAAAGTAGTGCTATTGATTTTTATTGGGTGCCCGACAATAGGTGTTAAGCTGTTAATCCTCTATCGACATTCATATGGCCTTTTATTAATATCACGAACTATTTGCAACCGCGGATATATCAATAACATTAATAATCCACCTAGTTCATTACGACGACGATAATACCCTGGATTAGTTGTTAGGAGAATCAGTATTGCTTTTTTTTTTTTTTTTTTTGTCCCAGATTGTGCACAACAATGTGTGTTTTTAAGTTTTGACATTTTACGGAAAGAGTCGTTTGGTCCTTATTATTACGAGTATATAACCGCTATTCGTTGGTCCGCTGACTGGACTAGTCGGCACTCGCCAATGACCAACCATGTGGGCACTCAGCAATGACCACCTACCTACCGATGCGACGTATTTTATGGGGTTCGAACCCGCGACCGCGCGCCCGCACCCGGCGACCACCCCGCCCCGGCTGCCCGCGACCGTCCCCGCGCGCGCCTTTGGTTGTTATTTATTTTTATTTTATTTTTTAAAATTAGTTAAAATATTATACACACACTCAGTTATCTGCCCTTAGAAAACATGTCTTTTCTTAGAATTATCGACCCTTACATGTGACCTAGATACCTACCCTACCCTACCCTACCCTACCCACCCAGGATCCGAGACCGAAAAGGATTGGGGCCAATCCTTAGAGGTCAATCCTGATTTCCTAATCAAATAGGACGTAACCCACTACTTACATACAAGTTAGAAGTTATAGAGGAGCTGAGTGCCACAGCGACCACTTCCTCGTTGGAACAAAATTTAAAATAAAACTTAAGAAAGCATTCTATGCTAAACTACAAAGGTTACACCCAACATATAACAGAGAAAAACTACAAGAAAGTACAGTCAAAAGGGAAATTTGCAGATGAAAAATGTAAATTTGCAGATGAAATAAAATGTAAACTTGAAATTCTACAAAACCCGTCGGAGGAAAGCGTTGACCAAACTTGGTTTAACATCAATAATACAATTCAAACTACCGCAGAAGAATGTCTAGGTGTGTTAACCACGCATAGAAAGAATAGATAGTTCAATCAAGAATGTGAAGAAGCAGTCATTAGGAAAACGAATGCCAGACAGTTGTGGTTAAATTACATCAACAACATCCAAAATGAAGAGCAATATAGAACTGAATGTAAAGAGGCTAAAAAAATAGTTCGGCAGCAGAAGCGAGAATATATGAGCAATATAATCAAAGATATGGAAACTAATCACCAGAAAAACGAATCCAGAAATTATTTTTTTTAAAGAACTGTCAATGAAACGAGGGTACCAACACAACACATATGGTTTAAAAGACAAAAATGGGAATATGATAAATACCAATGTGGAAATGTGTAACACATGGAAAGAATACTTTATTGAATTACTAAATTGTGAAATAACACTTTCCCACGGGAAGCGGTTCTAACGTGTGAACCACAAATTGAAGAATCTGCTTTTGAAGAAATCCTATATGTAATAACACGACTTAAAAACAATAAGGCAACTGGGGCTGATGGAATTGCTGCTGAATTTATAAAGGCAGGCGGCCATGCATTGCATCTAAAGCTATACGATCTAATAATCAAAATCTGGAGGACAGAAGAATTACCCCATGACTGGAAAGAGTCATTATTGACACCTATCTTTCAGAAAGGAGATAAGTTCCAATGTGAAAACTATAAAGGAATATCACTCCTGTCCATAAGCTATAAGATACTATCCGCGGTATAGTAAATAGACTAAACCATATTCAGAAGACATATTAAGTGACTACCAGGCAGGTTTCAGACAAAACAAATCAACAATAGATCAAATATTTATCTTACGACAAATAGCCGAGAAAAATTGGGAATATAATCGAGATCAACATAACATTTTTGTGGATTTTAAAAAGGCTTATGATAGTGTCCATAGGAATAGTCTATGGAATGCTATGCAGGAATTTGGAATACCAAGGAAGTTAATCAACATGACCAGACTATGCATGGAAAATACTTATAATATAGTAGCATGTAAAGGCAGGAAATCAGACACTTTCCAAATAACATCTGGCTTGAAACAGGGTGATGCACTATCGCCGCTCCTTTTCAATCTGGCTCTAGAGAAAGTTGTAAGGAAGGTAAAGGAGGAATGTGCTATTGGAGGAACATCCAAACTGCCTGGTTATGCAGATGATATAGATATTATAGGGGAAAATTAACAAAAGACATTGGAAATATTGACTCACTTATAGGAAAAAGCTCAACAAATGGGGCTGGTTATCAACCAAGATAAGACAGAATATATGGTAATTTCAAGAGAAGGAACGGCTAAAAACTCTGACCACATACAAATAGATAATATGACCATTAAAAGAATGGAAACATACAAATACCTGGGTACAATCTTCAATTGCTCAGACATAATAAGGGAAGAAACACAAACTAGAATCAACTCTGGAAATAAGACATACTATGAACTACACCATCTGACAAAATCAAATGCGCTATCTCATAACACCAAGATCACAATATACAAAGCACTGATTAGACCAGTTGTGCTGTCTGGCTCTGAAACCTGGAGTACAACTAAAGGAGACGAAGCCTTGTTACAAACCTTTGAGAACAAAGTCTTACGACGCACCTTTGGGCCCATTAGTGATACACAAAGTGGAGAGTGGAAAAGAAGAAGCAACAAAGACATTTATGATCTGTTTAAGTCCCTGCTAATCACTGGTATCACGAAGGCTAATAGACTGCAAAGGCTGGGGCATATAGAAAGAATGGAAGATAATAGGGAAACAAAACACGCTTACATTCAAGAAATAAATTACCGTGGACCCCGAGGTAGACCAAGAAGACGGTGGAGAGATAATATACATACAGACCTACAAGCACTTGGAATCAGCGACTGGCAAGAGAAGGTCAACCAGAGAACGAACGAACGAACGAACAAACTTTATTTTCAAAGGATTAAGAATTGGGCACGCAGGCCCGTCTAACATTCTGCCCTTCTATCACTCTCTTTCATACATTATTTCATTCACACATCATTCAAGGCTAACAGAGAACAGCAACAATATAAAAGATATGCATTATATAGGCATGGGCAAAATGCGAACATCAAAACTACACGACACAGTAAAATTAGATAATGGTCTGACACTTGTTATTAGCCATGTGGAATATACTGGCCTACCAAAAGGGGACTGGCTGTTATACTAGGGTTTTGTTATTATTATTATTATCTCTATTATTAAGGGGGAAGATAATCCGTACTGAGATAGTGTTCGAGTAATTTGCGATTATATGAACAGGGATTGGTGATGTCTTTGATTTCTTGTGGAAGATTGTTCCACAGCTGAGCTGCGGAGTACGTTAAGCTTGTTTTGTATAAGTCAATCCTAGGCTTCGGAATGTGTAATATATTTAAACGTTTACTGTGTCTAGCATTATATTTAAACAATGGCCAAAGGTAATTTGGGGCATTCCGATGCAGGATTTTGTGAATTAGTTTAGCTTTATTGAAAAGCAGGCGTTTGCGGAGTGGTAGTAACTGAAGGCGTTTATACAGGCTAGGATTGTCAGATAAATGTTTGTTATAAATTAGACTCATGGCCCGTTTCTGGAGTGAGTAAAGTCGCTTGGTGTTTGAATTAGAACAACCGTCCCGAGAGACGAATGGAGCCGGCTTGTATATGCAGCAAAGAACCTCAATGGCTCGGAATGCTGCTGGAGGAGGAGGAGGAGGAGGAGGAGGAGGAGGAGGAGGAGGAGGAGGAGGAGGAGGAGGAGGAGGAGGAGGAGGAGGAGGAGGAGGAGGAGAACAAAAATAATCCTGCCAAATATGAAGAAATTCACAGAAAAGTGATGTAGTTGTTTCTTGAATGTCTGTGCAATGTAGTTGTTGCTGTTTTTTTGTATGTCTGTGTGATGTAGTTGTTTCTTGTATGTCTGTATGATGTAGTTATTTCTTGTGTCTGTGTGATGTAGTTGTTTCTTGCATGTCTGTGTGAGGTAGTATTATTCCATGTTTGTGTGAGTTCGTTGCTTGTTCGATATCATCCTCTATTCCACTAAACTTATTTTTACCCGCTGGGCGGACATAATGTGTTAGGTTTATATACTTTATTGTACTATATTAGTGAAGTTGACGTTATATTAGCGATGTTGACGCTATATTAGTGCAGTTGATGCTGTCAATCTTCACTCCACCCGTTGCTATATGTGTCAAGTGAAGTGAAGTGTTATCTGCTAGAGCGGACAAAACCTCACTATTGACAGCAAATAAGCTCTCGGTATACGCAAACAACATGCCTATAAATTGCATTCCCTACTTAAGACATTGCTTGTACAACACAAGCTGTGAAGCTGTGAAACATCTAATGGTAATGTGATTTCCGAGAAAAAATGCACAGAATACACAATATAGCACGAGAAAATCCTACAGGAAATGAACGAAAATAGAAAATTAATTAAAGAAATTAGGAGTAGATAGTACATATTTTTGGGAACATTATGAAGAAAATTAAACCTGATAATTTAATGACAACTGGGAAAACTGATGAACTGATACAAAGGGAAGGTAAAGAGAAATACCCGGATGGCTTGGCCATGGGATAATCGAGACAAGAACACACACCTGATCTAGGGAGTTGGTGTCAGAGGCGGAGCATTCCCGCCCACGTGTATCGGCATGGCACACTATGATGACGAAAACGCCCTTATGAATTATGAAACATAATATGGGAATACTTCTTCAAAACACCACGGGCACATAACGGTCATGGATTTAACATACAATGATGTGTGCTAATCAAAAATAATAATAATTTTAAAATTTAGTTGTAGAATTGAATTAAAGTATTAGATAAGTCTAATTTATATTACTATTTGAATGAAGCCGGTCTCCCTGGCCTAGGGTTTAACGTCTTTCTCCGTAATCCAGTATAGTCTCGTGAGTAACGTAACCTGCGCGAGAATCGGCAATCGTTCTCGTCGCATTGGTAAATTACGGTGTATGTGAGCCGGTCGCTCAGAAAGCAATGGTAAACTACTGAGCGCAATCTTGCCTTGTTCATCAACAGCAGCTGAAAAATTCTTAAGTTGACTGCAACGTCCTGTAAGCGATATGCACACAAAAACAAATTGAATGAAATCAAATATGAAATATTATCCTCGGCAAATTACAGTCTTCCGCTAGAGATATTTTTGATGAACATCTGGCTATAGGTGAACACGTTCGTTCTAAGAAGAGATTCGATTGCCCTTCCCAGGAAGTGTGCGTGCGGGAAATAGCAATGTTATGATGGAGTAAATACTCGTTTCCTGTACCATAGAAAGATGTGTGCCAGCATTCACATGGGGCGCTCTCGGAGATACAAAAGATCACTTGTTGCACTGAGAACTTAACTTCTTAGAATTGCTTACTATAATTGTATACTCTTGATATTATTTGTCATCATATTGAATGTTACGGCAGCTGATTCATCCATATTGGAAGCCAATTTCCCGACCTTTATTTATTAACCAACCTCCCTCCCTCCTTTCCTCCCTCCCTCCCCCTCTCTCCATTAGTTCTCTCTCTCTCTCTCTTTCTCTCTCTCTCTCTCTCTCTCTCTCTCTCTCTCTCTCTCTCTCTCTCTCTCTCTCGCTCTGTGTTTGTGTCTTAATCTATCCTGTCTCTCTGTCTCTTTTATCTATCTATCCTCTCTGTGCCACATACTTCATACCTCATGTGTGTCCACAAGTATGAGAGACCAATCCTGACAAGTTTCAGAAAAATAACTTAGAACAGGACACACTGGCGGTAGGATTACATGTAGAACAGAACATCTGCTCCACGGTGCAGAAACCATGTTCGGGTATTTCATTCTGACATAATATACTAATGATGAGTGGGGAAGGAAATTGGCCACAATGTAGGAACTATCTGTGGGGAATGGAAGATGTCACAATGCAGGAATAATGTGTGGGCAATAGAAGATGTCACAATGTAGGAATAATGTGTGGGGAATAGAAGATGTAACAATGCAGGAATAATGTGTGAGGAATAGAAGATGTCACAATGTAGGAATAATGTGTGGGGAATAAAAGATGTCACAATGCAGGAATAATGTGTGGGGAATAGAAGATGTGACAATGTAGGAATAATATGTGGGGAATAGAAGATTTCACAATTTATGAATAATGTGTGGGGAATAGAAGATGACACAATGCAGGAATAATATGTGGGGAATAGAAGATGTCACACTGCAGGAATAATGTGTGGGGAATGGAAGATGTCACAATGTAGGAATAATGTGTGGGGAATAGAAGATGTCACACTGCAGGAATAATGTGTGGGGAATATAAGATGTCACAATGTAGGAATGATGAGTGGGGAATAGAAGATGTCACACTGCAGGAATAATGTGTGGGGAATAGAAGATGTAACATTGTAGGAATAATGTGTGGGGAATAGAAGATGTCACAATGCAGGAATGATGAGTGGGGAATAGAAGATTTCACAATGTAGGAATAATGTGTCGGGAATAGAAGATGTCACAATGCAGGAATAATGTGTGGGGAATGGAAGATGTCATAATGTATGAATAATGTGTGGGGAATGGAAGATGTCATAATGTAGGAATAATGTGTCGGGAATAGAAGATGTCACAATGCAGGAATAATGAGTGGGCAAATGGAAGGTGTCATAATTCAGGAATGATATAATAGTAAGTAATTAAAATAATCGGTCTCGTTACATGCCATGGGGTGTATGAGCTATATAGTGTTAGCTTCATCTGTCTAGACCGAAGGACACCGGAGAAGTGACGTGTTCAATACCACGACGGGAGCCGTTATTCCCCGGAAATGACCTGATACTCATTTAAGGCTAGACAGACCTGGAAGCCCATATCAGTGGAAGAAATCCTTGCTTTAAAGAGGATTTGAACACATGACTACCGGATCGGCAGGTAAGCATGCTAGCCACTGTGCTAAATGTGGTGTACGCAGGAAAGACACTGGGAATGAAATATATCACATTATACAGGAATGATATATGGGCGATGAAATAGGTGACAATCCAGGAATGATATTGGAGACAAGAAGTTGTCACATTCAAGAACGGTTTGTAGAGAACGAAATCTGTTAAAGTAGAAGAATCAGCAGTGGAGAAAGATAGAGGAATACATTTATGACATGTCAGGGAAACAAGTAGATGAAGACATTATACTGATAACATATTGAGAGAGAGATAGTAAATATAATGTGTCACAGTGATAACATGTGAGTATAGGAGGTAGATGTACTACGTTAAAGTGATAACATGTGAGGAGTGGAGGTAGATGTACTACTTTAAAGTGATAACATGTGAGAAGAGGAGGTAAATATAATGTGTCACTGTGATGATATGTGGGGAGAGAGTGATTCAAGTATACTACAGTGCTGAACATTGGGTGTGAGAGGTAACTATAGGATATCACAGTTAAGAAATGTAGTCGATTAAGTGAATCTAAGACATCACGGTTGTGAATTAAGAGACCGAAGTCAACCTATGAGATTTGCAAGATTAGAGACAGGAGGTTAATCTAAGACATTGATAATATGACATGAGAGATGGGATGTTAATCTAAGACACTGGAAATACGACACATGGGAGAAGAAGAGAATCTAATTCACATTAGCGATCCAGTCGAGGAGAAGTTACGTACATCACAGGGTACACATGTGTCCACACCTACCACAAGGCAAGTCAGATAGCAGCACGGCCTGCTACAACACCCATACATGGAACGTCGGGGATGGGGGAGACGGGGTGAGTGGGTTCCACGGGCAGGTGATGGTAAACAAGTTGAAAACCAAACTATAAACTAAAACAAACGGCCAATAAATAATAGGATCGACAGCGACGACCTGTAAAAGATATGCAACTAACGGCTGAACACAAATAAAGCACACAACAGGGATGTTTAGGATGCTGCCACAGGAACTGTACATTTGAGAGGCATGTATGACTGGATAAGGCGCGAGAGATATAAACTATTGGAGCGCGAGAAATATATACTTCAGAATCTAAATGTACACATGATAGTAATAAACAACGCACAGGCGTGTCCAATTGAATACAAAGATACGCACTCTTACTTGAAGCAACGTTGTTCAATGTTGAATCTATAAACGCAGATATACATAAACGCGTGTATACTTACATACATACACAGACGTGGTCTGTGCTGTTAAGATTTTGTTCAATAGTTCTGACGTGTTTGTTATTGTCCTTGTTGACATGCATGGCGCGAACTCCAGCTCTTGCACACACAGCCGTGCGTCCAGACGTGCCCCATCGTGCCTCCCAGACACACCCGTCATCTATGTGCCCACAGTATGTCACAGTTATGCTAATTCTCGTCACATTTGCTATAATTCTAGCGGACTGTAAACGGTGTTTATTTCTCTGCTTGTCAAAAACTCTCAGCCTGGATTGTTTTTTAAGCCCTCCTTTTCCCCCAGTATCGTCAGTAGTCATCTGTCCAAGCCGGTTGTCGATTACATATTGTTGGAGTGCTGAAACAGAATATCAGAACAAAGAAAACAGGAAAGCAGTAGTAGCAAAAACAACAACAACAACAACAACAACAACAACAACAACAACAACAACAAGACAGACGAAAGAAGAAAAAGACAAGAACAATAAAACTAAAAATAAACGCAGAAGCAGCAAAACAAAACAAAAGAACAGACAGACAGACAGACAGACAGACAGACAGACAGACAGACAGACAGACAGACAGACAGACAGACAGACAGACAGACAGACAGACAGACAGACAGACAGACAGACAGACAGACAGACAGACAGACAGACAGACAGACAGACAGACAGACAGACAGACAGACAGACAGACAGACAGACAGACAGACAGACAGACAGACAGACAGACAGACAGACAGACAGACAGACAGACAGACAGACAGACAGACAGACAGACAGACAGACAGACAGACAGACAGACAGACAGACAGACAGACAGACAGACAGACAGACAGACAGACAGACAGACAGACAGACAGACAGACAGACAGACAGACAGACAGACAGACAGACAGACAGACAGACAGACAGACAGACAGACAGACAGACAGACAGACAGACAGACAGACAGACAGACAGACAGACAGACAGACAGACAGACAGACAGACAGACAGACAGACAGACAGACAGACAGACAGACAGACAGACAGACAGACAGACAGACAGACAGACAGACAGACAGACAGACAGACAGACAGACAGACAGACAGACAGACAGACAGACAGACAGACAGACAGACAGACAGACAGACAGACAGACAGACAGACAGACAGACAGACAGACAGACAGACAGACAGACAGACAGACAGACAGACAGACAGACAGACAGACAGACAGACAGACAGACAGACAGACAGACAGACAGACAGACAGACAGACAGACAGACAGACAGACAGACAGACAGACAGACAGACAGACAGACAGACAGACAGACAGACAGACAGACAGACAGACAGACAGACAGACAGACAGACAGACAGACAGACAGACAGACAGACAGACAGACAGACAGACAGACAGACAGACAGACAGACAGACAGAAATGTATTTTTCAGGTTGTGTCGGTACATTGTACCGTTGCTGATCTTTGTCTGACTTGGTATTGTTGCTAACCTATTTCTGACTTAGTATTGTTGCTGTTCTGTCTCTGATGCAGTATCGTTGCAGATCTATGTCTGATTTAGTATCGTTGTTTATCTATGTCTGACTTAATATCATTGCTAATTTATGTCTAACTTGATACGGTTGCTGATCTATGTATGACTAAATATTGTTGCTGATCTATGTCTAACTACTCAATATCGTTGATGATCTGTCTGCGGTGTTTGAATGAGACAAAAACATGAAAATACAAACCGTGTCCTGTAAGACTTGTTTAGAGAAGCTCAGGAACAAGGATAGGGGAATTGTGTCACCGATGAGAAACCTTGCAAAATGATGAGCTGCTTGTCCATAGTCGCGTTCCCAGGACTGTCTCAATGTTGGATACATCCCAATGTCACCGAACAGTTTGTCTTACGAACTAGTCATTTATCTAGGCACAATTGGTCATATTTCCCACGGGTACCGTTTACTTAAAAATCTCGTATTCCTATATATCTCACAACTTCAGGTACCTTATAATTATTTGGAAAGGGATGTAAGATGACGTATACAGAATAGAGTGGGAGGTCGATTCAGGGAACATCTAAGGGATAGTTCATAGAACTCCGACAAATCTGTTTCAAAACATTTCAATTCCCTTGATCATTGGGGGTTCGATGATGTTCGTGTCACTCCATAAAACCGTGTTAGTCGGACAGTTCCGTCAGTTTTAGACTGGAGAGTCAGTTAATTGGAATGTAGGGTGCAACCATCCAGCTGGAATAGATACTGGTGTGAGTGTCACCGTTTAACAATGTTTATTTTGTATCCTTTACTATTCTTCTTTTGAATAACGAAGACACAAACCATAGAATGTACGATTTATTGCCTGGCATATTTCGCTGCATCTCGTCAAGTACATACTGCAGAAGTCACACAACGCAGAGTAAAATAACTAGATACATCGACCAAGATGAAATATACACATGGTCGCACAGTAATATCAATTGTTTAGCATGGTAATTTTAAAGCGACTACCATGTCTTTCTGTTTGCACGAAGTTGGCCTATGTAGATGAATCATTAGGGCTTCTGCAAACTGAAACAAACGACTATTTTTTGTATAAAACAACACGCGAAAAGCGCTGTCTCTATCAATTACATGATCTGTTTCCAAGACATGACATGCAACGGACGACGCCAGAAGTTTATAATTGTGGTGTTTCAGCCTTCCCATGATCCCATCCATCCATCCATCCATCCATCCATCCATCATGTGCCATGCCGGTAGGCGTGGGCGGTCATGTTCTGCCATCTCACTCGATCACCAGAGTAGTGGATCAGCTCTGTGCTCCTGTCTCGACCATGCCACGTGGCCAAGTCATCCAGGTATTTGCTTCTAAGTCTTCCCTTTGGTCTCTTCCCTTCCATCTTGCCAGTTGTCACCAAGTTCTCCAATTCATTTCTTCTCATAACATGCCCAAAAAATTGTAACTGTCTACGTCTAATGACTCTAATCAGTTTCCGATCTTCATTTGTTTCTTGAATCGCCTGTGTGTAATATCTTGTCAACCCAGTTTGGTATGTGTTCTACAGCCCTGCTGTGTAGCTGCCGTTCTGTTCTGCCGATGTAGGTAGATTCGCATCTGCATGTGAATTCATGAATCTTTTGCCAAGAATCATCATCCAAAGAAAATACAACCCGAAATAGGAAACGAACAATGTGGGTTAGTAGAAAGCAAGAGTACAGTAAATGCTTCGTATAAGCTGAGAACATTGATTAAACGTTCTATAGAAGTAAACAAAGACATACATCCATGCTTTATTGACTACACAAAAGCTTTCGATAAAGTAAGACATGTCAACATGATTAAGATGCTTGCAGATCTACAAATTGATGGTAAAGACCTTAAACTTGTGAAAAGCATATATTGGAAACAACAAGCTGCCATAAAAATTAATAATGAAATAGGTAAATACGAGCCTATTAAGAGAGTTGTGCGACAGGGATATGTAATGTCACCAAGTCTTTTTTTTTCCATTTACAGTGAAAATATTTTAAGAAATGCAGAAGATATGAAAGGAATTACCATTGGGGAATGTAACATCGATAACATTAAATATATGGAGGATACAGCATTAATTGCATACAATGAGCAGGATATGCAACATTTAATAGATGCGGTTGTTACACACAGTGAACAACTAGGATTAGAATTAAACTGTAAGAAGACAGATTATGGTCGTCTCTAGGAAGAAGGAAATACCTTAAAACAAATGTATCGGTACAATTATCTCGGAACAGTTATAACATGTGATGGGAGAAGCCTTGAAGAGATTAGGACAATAATCGCCATTGCGAATGTAGCCTTTTGCAAGATGGAAAACAAACTTACCAATAAACAGATTTCATTTGCAACGAGAAATAGAGAGTTGGGGTGCTAAATATACTTTTGTATGACTGCGAAGCGTAGACAATGTGCAGACAACCTGAAAAAACATCTAATGATTGTGGAAATGGAGTTTCTGAGGAAACTGCAAAGAATACCATGGACAGAGAGAAAAATCAATGGCCAAGTCCTACAAGAAACAAATGAATACCGTAAAGTGATTAGAGAAATTAGACTTAGACAGTCACAGTTTTTTGGGACATGCTATGACATAACATAAATACGAGAACATGGTGACAACTGGCAAGATTGAGGGGAAGAGAACAAGGGGAAGGCAGAGAAGTAAATACCTGGGTGGATTGACCACGTGGCATGGTCGAGACAAGAACACTGAGCAGTTCCAAGACTCTGGTGATCTCGTGAAATAGCGAAACATGACCACCCACGCTTATCGACATAGCACATGATGATGGTGATGATTGTTCACAACATAGATACAACAACTGATGAACACCACATTTACTTGATGTATACATCAACAAATTTTGGACAAACAGTTCAAGTATGAATCAAGATCTGCAGTTACATATATATATATATGTGTAATAAACACTATGCATTTTCAGACAGGCATGGGAATTATTTGCATTGTTACAATATAGTACCCAGTGACCCCAGAAAAAAAAACAAGGTTATTACAAACAACACAACAACCACAAATTGGGTCTACTTTCATTTTCCCTCATAATTAAGGCAAATAAAGATCTAATTAAATAGATTCCAACATATCAACATTTGTTTCTGACACCTTTTACCATTCTCTCATTTTAAAAATAATGAGTTGGTGTCAAAATACTATACCATCTATACCATTGGAAAAAAACTACTAACCTGTTACCTTCAGAAAAAAACCAACATATAAACAGCATTGTGTACTACTAATTAAACTAATTAATAGAGTCATTTATCTCCTGGTGTGCGGTTAAGGGTTCATCTTTGCTGTAGATTATATCCTTTTCCCATTATCTGGGTACCGAATTAATGCACTCAGTTATGTTCCTAATATTTATCCACTGGTATTGGCTGGTGCAAATCATACTTTATAATCCAAGAATAGAAATTACACACAATCACATATCCCTCCGCGGGCTAGAATATTCGAGTACTCTGTTGCAGTAGGCTCGGTGTCTTTTTGAAATTTGGGGCCTCGGGTTGGTCTAACCTTCCGGAATTTCCACTTAAGCTCTGCAGAAGGTACTTTACCATCTCACCATACATGGTGCCAAGTAGACGTCCATCCAGCTGCTCTGCTTCTAATATCAGAATCCCAATTAGTTCCACAAAGATTTTACACCCACCAAGTCGCGAGTCTATAACCCATGGCATTTAGGTTGACATTGGACCAGCAAAGAGTTAGTCGTTGTTATCTAATCCAGTGTAGAAACTTGTTTGACAAAGGCATCTCATGGTAGTATCTGTGACTAGGGCCACAATTGATCTATACCTACATATATCCCAAGATGAATAAATCCAGCACAGTAACAGGGTTGCAAACAATTAGATGATTCCTCTTGTTGCAGATGTAGAGACATTTAGCTGCTTTTATATTGTCTTTTTGATGGTGTTCAGGTTTTGGAACCTAGAGGTAATCTGGTGTAGTGATGGTTCCGAGATTCTGAAGTTGGTACATTGATTGTATTGGCTATAATGTTGTCTCAGTGTCTCTTCCCATTTGTTTGAGTTGGTGTTCATAGCTAGAACTTGGTGTTGCATGGCTGGAACCTTATGTTTGACTGTTGCAGCTGTGAGACGTTCTTTCGAAGACTTATCCATTGTGGATATTAACTTGGTAATCCAACCAACAGTTGAAGGTTACTCACTGTTGTTAGTTTTATTAAACTTGTAGTAGGATTGTCCCATAGTTTCACTGATTTTGCTGAGTGACGAGGCTTCAGGTGGTACTTCCCAGCAGTAAAGCAGACGATACACTGTTGTCAGTTACTCTGTTGATCTTCATCTTTGTAGATTATTAGATTCAGAAGTCCATCCTGGATATTCCTACTAAAATAGGACTTCCTCAATCACACCGTCAGTTGTCTTCGTGTGTATCTCTTGTGTTTGCGTTTGCAGCTTATGAGTGCAGCAGTAAACGATGTATTTATAGATCCAGAACATGGTTAAGCCATTTAGTCCTGACTCACCTTCATCAGGCTTTTAACCCAGGATCCTGATGATAGTTATGAAATGCAGTCCCACCAAAACCACCACTCGCTTCTCTTCTATAGAAAAGGGATGACAAAGAATACAACACGAGCATTAACCTACTGTGATGTGTTAACTTTCACAAGACAATTACAAACAAAAAAGGGGAAGGAGATAGGAATGGGTTTCCAAGTTCCCTGTCCCTCGTCGCTTGTGGTAGAACTTTGCTAGCTCTGATAGTGAGTGAGCTATCTTTTCACTCTTTTGTTCTGTTGTTACTGGGACTATTAGATGAGTGAAGTCATTCTGTCCATCCAACATGTTGACATTGTATCTCTCATTCTTGAAGAGAATAGCCTATACAGAATCTCTGTGGTTTCTAATGCCGCGTCTTCCTTTCGGCACTATAATCATCATTAGGTCAAGACTATTCAACATTGGCTTCTTAAGTACTGACATACACATGGATTCTTCCATCAACATCCTCTAATCCCCAGGTGCAACATTAAAATGTATATTCCCACAGTAAAAAGTAACAATCAGAACAGGGAAAATTCTCATACCAGAACAAACATACATGTACATTTCTCTGATATTAAGTACATGATAATCATACATGAAAATTAATCATAATGATGATGCAGGGAGCCTAGGTTTTTGAATTTTCTTCAGGGGTTAATCCATAAACTAAAACATCCATTGTTTTCCCCCACTGCGTACAGCACATGATGATAGTAATCGCTGTGATATATTTTGCCAATGACTGCTATTATTCGGAGTGTATTTATTAGAATAACTTATGCCACACGGTCCAGTATTCTGAATATTGCAAGCAATTTATTCACATCAATCTTCGCTTCTGTTCCTACTACGGTGAGGCGATGGGGATTGAATCCTATCCGAACATGCATTTACATCACGCGTTTACTTTAATTGTTCATGAATTTATATTCTCAAACATGGCATTCCCTAACACTATTTTATGAAATGATTATATATTCACCACTCGTGCTGAGTGGTTGATAATCTGTTAACAAAAGGATTGTACTAAAATTTAGCACTCTAGTTCCAAGTTACAGATTATGAATTAGGAAAACAATTTATCCAAAATGAACTGAGTCCATGATATGCGTACTCATGTGTATGTCTCCGCATGGATAAAACTTCCTTTCTATAGTACATAGATTATTTGCAGATTTCTAAGCATAGATAGTGAGATATAGTTCACAATGCATAGAAGTTTTAACATAGGAATATGAAATTGACAGACACGAGTTCTCTACTGAAGTATGAATCAAGAGTCTGTTCCAACCTTGAGAAAATGCCTAGAATGTGTTTTTGACCTGAGTTTGATACTCTACGGTACACATAATATTTCTAGATTGTAAGCACTACTAGTGAGATATAAGTTCATAATGCCTATACAAGATTTTAACATATGGATTTGAAATTGTAAAACATAGGAAAAATTACAGAGTGGCGCCCACATGTGTTTCATTGGTAAACATCATCCAGCCTGGTTTAAGATAATTGTTGACTTATTATTCTAACTAATTCTTAATTAAACATACTGGTCTATGTAATACATAAATGCATCTTAATAATGTAGATATAACATACCAATAGCTGAAGAGAATCGTGGTTATAAAAGGCAAAAATACCTTTCCCCACACGGGGAAAGAAACCCCACACGGGGAACGCACGTCTGTTTTTTTGTGTCGTACTGACCAAAAATGGCTACACTGGGCCTTTGTTTTTCAATCAGTCTCGGTCTTGCCAGGTACGTGGAAAATAAATAAAGCCAAATAAATTAAGCTGCCTCGGTCAGTCTATCGCTGTTTTATTTTCTCCTACATTAAGTAAGTTACTTAAACAGTAATTGAAAGGGTTTGTTTATTTTTAAGAGAGTCAATAAATAGGAAAGGGTAAGGACGTTTTATTATATCACAGTATCCTAGGCTTAGTGTTAAGTCCGCCTTCATCGCGCTCATTAGGTCTCCCAGGCCTAGTGGTCAAGCCACCTCCATCGCGCTCGTTAGGTGGTGAGTTCGTTTTCAAACCCCGTCATTTGGTTCACGAGTGCAGTTTTCTCGGAGACTCTTGAGAGTGGTCGTTAGATCTAAGGAGTTCGTGCTCTGTGCGAAGTCTCTCATATTGCTCTACGGAAAGAGACGTTTTCGGCATATCGCTCCACGGAAAGAGTCGCTTTCGGCATATTGCCCCACGGAAAGAGACGCTGTCGGCATATTGCTCCACGGAAATAGACCCAGCCATATAGGATATCACCCGGTACGATTAAGTCGTTCCTCTGCCTTTAAACCCAACCCCCCACCCCCACCCCCACCCCACCCACCACCACCACCACCACCACCATTGCATGAGAAATAGATAACACGCATGTCATTGGCAGTTTCAGAATCATCGCTCTGCAGTATGAGGAATACAGCTGGAAATCATTGTGGCTAAGAAAGTGATGTCATGTCTGGAGAGTAATCGAATACTCAGACACTATCTGCAACTACATACCATCGAAGGCAGCACTGGATCATGCTGGAATATTTGCATGTGAATTGTGTGTGTGTGTGTGTGTGTGCGCGCGCGCGTGTGTGTGTGTGCGTATGTGTGTGTGTGTGTGTGTGTGTGTGCCCGCTCCCTGGCCGAGGGTTTAGAAGCTTTCTCCGTAGTCCCGAATACTCTCGTGGTTGACGTTAGTGCACGAGAATTGGAAGCGGTTCCAGTCACACCAGTGACTTTTTAGAGTATGGAGCCGGTCGCTCAGAAAGTCGTGGCGTGCTGATGAGCGTAATCTAGCCTAGGAATCAACATACAGTTGACAGATGCTGATGTTGACTGCAATATCCTGAAACAGGATGGAAACGTGGGGGTGGGGGGGGGGGGGATATATATAATTTTTGGCATATCCTTTACTTGTGATAATCTTCACGTTATGTTCCCTACACATTTCATTGAGACTATTCATGTGGTATAGTAATTCAGCTTCTGATATTGCTATTAGTGCTTGGTCGTCCGCAAACAGGAGTTCTCTACTGGTTAGATTTGCAGATGGTTCTTCTTCTGTGTTCTCGTCATGCGGTGTTCTTGCGGTCTCTCTGTTTGGCTGCTTTCTTTACATATGTTGTCTATATATGTTATGAACAAGAGAGGGGACAGGACACAGCATTGTCGTACTCCGGATGTTATGGTGAAGGGTTCTGAGTGTTCTCCAGTTGCTCTCACTATGCATTCACTGTTGTTGTATAAGCTTCTACATAGGTTTGTTTGATGTGTACTCACTCCATCGTTTAAGGGTTTCCCACAGCTTATTTCTATCTACTCTATCAACTGCGTTTTCTTGGTCGACACAGGCTAAGTAGAGTGTTTCATTGAATTCGATTGATTTTTCTATAAGTTGTTTAAGTGCAACTTATAGAAAAATCAATCAAATTCTATGAAACACTCTACTTGGCCTTTGTCGACCAAGAAAAGACATTTTATAGAGCAGATAGAAACAAGCTGTCGGAAATACATATACATATATACATATGTATAAGTGTGTGTGTGTGTGTGTGTGTGTGTGTGTGTGTGTGTGTGTGTGTGTGTGTGTGTGTGTATATGTATATATATAAATTAAATTAAGTTGCATGTCCTTCACAGGACGTAGCAGTCAACCCCAGCATTTTCGTTCGCTTTGAACTCAATCGTAGTCCATACATGTGCTACTATTTCTATAGTCCGTTTACAAGCGATTGCCCTCATTAACGATCATTTTTTTTAAAAATCTGTCTATTGCATCGTTATGACATTTTTTTCTTACCGTCTTATGTTTACCCCCACCCAAGGAATATGCCTTTGATAGGTCCAAAGGCAACTTAAATCATGGAAAACGGCGATATTTCTTTGATGTTTTCGCTAACAAACTTGTTTTACATTAATGCACGTGAATTCGGTTGACGACACAAGGCGTATCCAGATTCGTATGGAAGTACTATTAGTAAAGACAGAGAATTTACAGAGGCAATCAATCATGTGCCGGCTTCGTGGCTTAGAGGTTATGACTTTTCTCCGTAATCTCGTATACTCTCGTAGGTAACGTGATAACGGTGAGAATCAGCAGTGGTTCGAAACGCATCGGTAACTTACAGGGTATGTGAGCCGGCCGCTCAGAAAGCAATGGCAAACTACTGATAATCTTGCCAAGAAATCAACATACAGCTGAAAGATGCTGGTGTTGACAGCGATGTCCTGTAAAGGATATGCAAACAAACAAAAAATCAATCATGTGCCATTCCGGAAAGCGTGGGCAGTCATGACTCGCCATTTCACACCAGCGTCGTGGATCAGTTCAGTGTTCCTGTCTCGTCCATGCCATGTGGCCAAGCCATCCAGGTATTTTCCTCTCGGTCTTCCTCTTGGTCTGTTCCCTTCGATCTTGCCAGTTGTCATTAAGTTCTCCAATCCATTTCTTCTTATAACATGTCCAAAATATTTTGACTGTCTACGTCTAATTTCTCTAATCAATTTACGATTTTCATTTGTCTCCTGTAGTACTTGGTCATTGGTTTTTCTGTCTGTCCACGGTATTCTTTGCATTTTCCTCAAAAACCACATTTCTGCAGCCATCAGATGTTTTTCAGCTTGACTGCACATTGTCCAAGTTTCACATCCATACAAAAGAACAGGCTCTATGTATCCCCTCAACACTCTTTTCCTCGTTTCAATTGACATCTTTTTATTGTCAGAATGTTTTTTTATCTTGCTAAAGGCTACTTTCGCCATGGCGATTCTTGTTATAATCTCTTCAAGGCATCTCCCATCAGATGTTATGACTGTTCCGAGATAATTGTACCGATTCACTTGTTGAAGAATATTCCCATTTACTTGTATATTACATTGTGGCACTTCGTTCTTCCTAGTGACGACCATAACTTGTGTCTTCTTACAATTTAATTCCAACCCCAGCTGCTCACTGTGTACAACAACTGCGTCTACAAATTTTTGTAGATCTTGTGCATTGTCTGCAATCAATACTGTATCATCTGCATATCTAATGTTATTGATGTTTAGTCCTCCAATGCTGATTCCATTGATATCTTCTACATTCCTGAAAATATTTTTACTGTATAGGGAAAAAAGATCTGGAGACAATACACATCCCTGTCTAACACCTCTCTTAATAGGTTGATATTGTCCCACTTCATTATCAATCCTTATGGCAGCTTGTTGTTTCCAATATATGTTTTTTATAAGTCTAATGTCTTTCCCATCAATTTGTAGATCTGCAAGCATATCTACTATGTTGACATGTCTAACTCTATCAAAAGCCTTTGTGTAGTCAATAAAGCAAAGGTGTATATCCTTGTTTACTTCTATAGCACGTTCAATAACTGTTCGAAGCATATATACAGCATTTACTGTACCCTTTCCTTCTACAAACCAACATTGTTCTCCCCCTATTTCAGGTTGTATTTTCTTCCTCACTCTTTGCATGATAATTCGTAGCAACATCTTTGTGATGTGGCTAATTATACTAATTGTTCTATGTTGATCACATTCCAAGTTTCATTATTTCTTTGGGATTGCAATAAATACAGAGTTTCATAATTCAGAAGGTATATCTCCAGTATCATATAATGTGCTCAGCAGTCTGGTGACTTGATCTAGTCCAAATTCTTCTAAAGCTTTAATCATTTCTGTTGTGATGTTATCTGCACCGGGGGCCTTGCCAGCTTTCATATGCTTAAGAACATTTCGAACCTCCATCTTCAAAATTGGCGGCCCTTCATTATTAAATCTAATATCATATTGTTCCTCTCTGTTATCATTATAAAGGGTTTTCACATAATCTGTCCATACCTGTAGAATCTGGTCTTTTTCTATTATGATTTTGCCATCTTTAGTTTTTAGACAGCCTGTTGATGTACTTGTTCTTTTATTAGTAAGTTCCTGTATTCTTGTGTGCACTAATTTGGTATTTTGATTGTTGTGTTGTTTTTCAATGTCTAAGCACTTTTCCTCAAGCCATGCTTCTTTTGCCTCCTTACATAATATTCTGACTTATCTGTGAATTTCTTCATATTTGGCAGGATTATATTTGTTGAGTCTTCTTGTTTCCATTAGGTGTAAAATTTCTTCTGTCATCCATTTCTTACGACCTACCTTCTTTAATTTTGGAATAGTTGTTTCTGCAGCCAAACTGATTGAATTCTTCAACATTTCTCATTGATCATCTACATCAGAGGTTCCCAAACCACGGCCCGCGGGCCACTTGTGGCCCGCCAGCTGTCAAAAAGTGGCACGCGAGGCATCGTTATTTAATATAATATATTTTAATAATTTCAAAAATACACTCGGAGAGCCCCGTCGGTGTGCGATAATTTGCGCCTGTTCAGTTCGCAACGAAACGTTATGAAGTTCCCATATCCCAGCCTTGTTGACCAATTAGAGTGCACAAACCCGTCAGCACGAAGTAATTGATTTGAAATGCAATTCTGCATTGAGATGTAAATTTCTGGAGCTACCTGCTTCACCTTCAGCTGATCATATGATTTCAATCTGGCGACTATTGCCTGTCGGACAATTTGAACACTTGCGTTCATTCGTCCGGAGATACAATTGTTTTGGTTCGACTTACAGATGCGAGCAGTCATTATCTGCAGTGACCGTTATAAATAAAAATCAACAACAACAACAACGTTCCAGACTCACCGACAGTAACCTAGCTGCGCTTATGACTTTGGGCACGACAGATTTGTGCTCAGACGTTGATAAACTGGCATCTGAACTTAAGTAACTGGTTATGAAGAACAGTTACAATTGTAAATTAATTACATTAACAGCGATTTTCGAAACTGATTAAAAATTTATTGTTAAATGAACTTTTGATTTTAAACGAAAAAATGACCGCTATGTAGTACTGACACTGACTGCCTTTAAAGTTTTAGAATTTTGTTGACGAAAGTTAAGAAAGATAAGAATGATATTGTATGAATTTTATAATTTTATAACGTTATGGCCCGCTTAACTCCGAAAATAGTAGATATGGCCCTCTGCTTGAAAAGCTTGGTAACCACTGATCCACATCCTGGAATAATATCTCTAGATCAGACAATATACCAAATCTGTTCTGTACTTCTATGTTGAATTTGTTTTGTATTTCCTTGTCATTACTCAATGTATACAAATCATATTTAGTATTTCCTGTTATATACTTGACTTTCTTCAACTTTATCCTCAATGTTCCTGTAAGTAATCTGTGGTCACTATAACAATCAGCACTGGGAACTGTTTTTGCTATTGTTAATACGTTTCTAAATCTTCTGCTAATCAGAATGTAGTCAATCTGGTTTCTAATCCTGCTATCAGGACTCCTCCATATCCATAATCTTCTAGGGTGTTGCTTAACACAGGTGTTTCCTACGATCATTTCCTGTTCTGTTGTCCACTCTACGAATCTGTATCCTCTTTCATTTATCTCTCCTAAACCATAGTTACCTACTGTGTATCTATCACCTTGATTTCCTACTTTTGCATTGAAGTCCCCTATTATGATGTTTATTTCTGAATTTTTACATTTCTTTAAGGCAGACTCTATGTCATTATAAAATTCCTCTACACTATCTTCACTGGATTCTCCTGTTGGGGCATATACTTGAATAACATTTATGTTAAAAGGTATGCCACTTAATTTAACCTGTAGAACTCTGTCTGACTCGGTCCAATATCCTTGAACAGATTTTGATGTTTTCCGGTCCAAAATAATTGTCACTCCCCATTGTCGATCTTCACCTTCAGAATAAATAATCTTAAAATCTTTTGGACATGTTATGAGAAGAAATGGATTGGAGAACTTAGTGACAACTGGCAAGATCGAAGGGAACAGACCAAGAGGAAGGTCGAGAGGGAAATACCTGGATGTCTTGGCCACATGACATGTACGAGACAAGAACACTGAGCTGATCCACGACTCTGGTGATCGAGTGAAATGGCGAGTCATGACCGCCCACGCTTTCCGGCATGGCACATGATTGATTGATTGATTGATTGATTCAAAAGACTATCAGTGAAGGACACTGCTGGTTGAAGTCACAGTAACAAATGCAACACATATAATGATGTTTGAGCTTGGATTGAAGTGTGGTTCGGACATTAAGGGAATGAGTCCGACGTGTTTGCAACTAGTGTTTGACCTTAACGACCAGCCTTTTGTTGAGGAAAACCTAACATCCATGAGTTTGTCCGGAGCACTACGTAGTGGATTCTTGAAAACAAGAACCAATGATGGTATGCAGAATTAGTTCTACATTAGTTTCTGCATCTTTGTATCTATCTACTTATATTCCGCGTCGAATGGATTGTCTTGTCTTTCCAGCCAGCTGTCTCGTATACCGACATCCATTTCTGATGCGGATGTTCCTTCATACTGTAACGTCAAACAGGCTAGTAGTATCTTGTCTCTTTGTCACCGTCAACCTCTTTTCGTCTCCAACTTGCCCATTGTCACGAGGTACGCCAGCGTTGCCCGTTTCATGAGGTGCACAAAGAAAGTGGAGTATCTTCTTCTGATGCGAGTAGCCAGTTCTCTTTGTGAGTTAATATTTTTCAAAGTATCTCCATTTCGCTCTAAATCTGTCTATGTTGTTCTCATGATTCTTCTATAAAATCGCATGTGTGCAGTTTATACCGCATTAATCTGCTGATTGTCAAAACATCAATTCCGTACATCATAAATGACTCAGTATAGTTCTTCAGAAATATCCTTCTTGCCTCGACTGACAAAGATATATTCTAAACAATATTCTTCATCTCGTGAAATGCTACTTTTGCTTGGGCAAATGTGTATTTAACTTCTTTAATACATATTCCATCTACTGTTATGAAAAGTAATGGAATACTTAAAAACTTTGACTTACTTCAAACAAGTTTCATTTACACTAATGTTGCTTGGGGAAATAATTTTTCTATGTTATCACCATTACTTCTCTTTTTCTGCCATACAGTCTAAGTCCCTTATTTTGACTTTTTTTTTTTTTTTTTTTTTTTTTTTTTGGGGGGGGGGGGGGGTGTTATTTATATTCATATATTCTGGTAACTGCGTTTCATTTTCAGCGATCAAAACCAGATCATCAGCATACCACAGGTTGTTTACCACATATATTCCTGGCAAGTCTTGTAAGGATCCCTTTATTATTTCCCTACACAAATTTAATAGTTCATGAGATCAGAAACAACGATGTATTAGTTATTTAACGCCTTGTTTAATGTGTTCAAACGTGTCCATTTATCTATCAATTTATAATGTCAAATATATGCTGTTTTTAAATTATTATTACTCTCAGATATTAAACATCAGTGTTTAAAAGTTTCGGCATTCTAATTATTTCTTCCTGTTTCACCCTGTCAAAGACTTAGTGTTGTCAATAAAGCACACATATAGAACTGTTCATTTAAAACGTTCTTTCCGTTGATGTTCTTAAGATGACATTTTCGTGTGTCTGTTCCTCCCGCCTTCTATAAATCCCGACTGCTCATCCCCAATTTCAGCTTTTATGTTGCCCGTGTAATCTTCTCATGTTATTTCCCATCAGTATTTTAGTCAATGACTCATTAAACTAATTGTCCGTTGTTCTAGACAATCCGTTGTGTCTGATTTCTTAAGTAGGGCCATGAACACATATTTCAAGAGATGATCAGGTATATATGTCCACTGTGTCAGATTTTATTCAACAATCTTTTCATCATTTGTATGTTCAAGTCACCAACAGCGTTTCTTTCTTCCATAGTGATTTTAACTGTTCCGTATGTGTTCTAGAATATCTATTTCTCATGTCAGATTCCGTTCTGTATGTGTTGTAGAACATATACTTCTCCTGCCAGTGTCCGTTTTGTATGTGCTGTAGAACATCTATTTCTCCCGTCAGTGTCCGTTCTGTATGTGTTGTAGAACATCTACTTCTCCTGTCAGTGTCCGTTCTGTATGTGTTGTAGAACATCTACTTCTCCTGCCAGTGTCCGTTCTGTATGTGCTGTAGAACATCTACTTCTCCTGCCAGTGTCCGTTCTGTATGTGCTGTAGAACATCTACTTCTCCTGTCAGTGTCCGTTCTGTGTGTGTTGTAGAACATCTACTTCTCCTGCCAGTGTCCGTTCTGTATGTGCTGTAGAACATCTACTTCTCCTGCCAGTGTCCGTTCTGTATGTGTTGTAGAACATCTACTTCTCCTGTCAGTGTCCGTTCTGTATATGTTGTAGAACATCTACTTCTCCTGCCAGTGTCCGTTCTGTGTCCATTCTGTATGTGTTGTAGAACATCTACTTCTCCTGTCATTGTTCGTTTTGTGTCCGTTCTATATGTGTTGTAGAACATCTACTTCTCCTGTCAGTGTCCGTTCTGTGTCCGTTCTGTATGTGTTATAGAACATCTACTTCTCCTGTCAGTGTCCGTTCTGTATGTGTTGTAGAACATCTACTTCTCCTGCCAGTGTTCGTTCTGTGTCCGTTCTGTATGTGTTATACAACATCTACTTCTCCTGTCAGGGTTCGTTCTGTATGTGTTATAGAACATCTACTTCTACTGTCAGTGTCCGTTCTGTATGTGTTATAGAACATCTACTTCTCCTGTCAGTGTCCGTTCTGCATGTGTTGTAGAGCATCTACTTCTCCTGTCAGTGTCCGTTCTGTATGTGTTATAGAACATCTACTTCTCCTGTCCGTGTCCGTTCTGTGTTCGTTCTGTATGTGTTATAGAACATCTACTTCTCCTGTCAGTGTCCGTTCTGTATGTGTTGTAGAACATATACTTCTCCTGTCAGTGTCCGTTTTGTGTCCGTTCTGTATGTGTTATAGAACATCTACTTCTCCTGTCATTGTTCGTTCCGTGCGTGTTGTAGAACATCTACTTCTCCTGTCAGTGTCCGTTCTGTGTCCGTTCTGTATGTGTTATAGAACATCTACTTCTCCTGTCAGTGTCCGTTCTGTATGTGTTGTAGAACATCTACTTCTCCTGTCATTGTCCGTTCTGTATGTGTTGTAGAACAACTACTTCTCCTGTCAGTGTCCGTTCTGTGCGTGTTGTAGAACAACTACTTCTCCTGTCAGTGTCCGTTCTGTGTGTGTTATAGAACATCTACTTCTCCTGTCTGTGTCCGTTCTGTATGTGTTATAGAACATATACTTCTCATGTCATTGTTCGTTCCGTGCGTGTTGTAGAACATCTACTTCTCCTGTCAGTGTCCGTTCTGTATCCGTTCTGTATGTGTTGTAGAACATCTAGTTCTCCTGTCAGTGTCCGTTCTGTATGTGTTGTAGAACATCTACTTCTCCTGCCAGTGTTCGTTCTGTATGTGTTGTAGAACATCTACTTCTCCTGCCAGTGTTCGTTCTGTATGTGTTGTAGAACATCTACTTCTCCTGCCAGTGTCCGTTCTGTATGTGTTGTAGAACATCTACTTCTCCTGCCAGTGTTCGTTCTGTATGTGTTGTAGAACATCTACTTCTCCTGTCAGTGTCCGTTCTGTACGTATTGTAGAACATCTACTTCTCCTGTCAGTGTCCGTTCTGTATGTGTTGTAGAACATCTACTTCTCCTGTCAATGTCCGTTCTGTATGTGTTGTAGAACATCGACGTATCGTGCCAGTGTCCGTTCTGTGCCGGCTCTGCGGCATAGGGGCAGTGAACGCCTTTCGCTATCCCCTGACATACTGAGGGTTTGCAATCAGCTGCAGACGCTTTGTTAGTAAAATCACAAGCAGCCAAACGATCCAAATGGCAAATGATTGTGACGTCCTGTGAGGGACATCCGGTAAACTTGAGTGTTGATTTCTGAACTACCATAATCATACAACTCTTGTATATACGTGGTCCAATCTTTCAAATACCTTCTCTGTGTCCAATAATGCTTTACCCAAGTTGGTTTCCAAACAACTAATTATTGTATACCTTATTGTGCCTGATAGTTCCTCTAACTTTTTATACAAAGGGTTTGTGTCTTCTTTGGCACCTCAAGCTTTTTGCGCTTAATATTTAGCTCGGGTTCTGTTCTGTTGCTGTCTTACACGTGTGTACTATTGATTCAACTATCTATTGTGTTTTAATATATTTATCTTGCTGTTGTAGGTTTTTTCTTCAAACGTCCATCAATTGTAGAATTTCCTCTGTTATCCATTACTACTTCACCATCTTCTTTATTTATGTTATTATTTCTGGCATTATTTCTTTTGATGTCTGTTGTATTAACTCCTTTAACATTTGCCACCGTCTGTCTATACTGCTGATCCTGTATATAGTATTGTATCTATTCTGTATACTAACAGTGTATTTATGTCTCACGTATTGTATTTATTAAGCCGGCAAGGGATCTTAATACTGCTAGTAGGAAAACTAAGAAGTATAAACGGACAGTCCACTCTCTTGTTCATAACAAATATAGACAACAAATGTAAAGAAACCAGCCAAATAGAGACCACAAGAACACCGCATGACGAGAACACAGGAGAAGAAGCATCTCCAAATTACACAATTAGAGAACTCCTGTTTGCGGACGACCAAGCACTAATAGCAAAATCAGAAGTTGAATTACAAGATCACATGAATAGTCTAAAAGAAATGTGTAGGGAACATAACATTCCCGGAGGTAATGACTATAACTAAAGAAGAAGAAACAACAACAATTCCCCTAAACGAACATCCCTTGAAACAAGTAAAGAGTTTCAAGTACCTAGGAAGTATATAGACGTGTTCTAAGAATATCTTGGGTAAAGAAAAGAACAAATGCATCCATACTTAAAGAATTGAATATTGAAGAAGGTTGGCTATTAAATACGATAAAACAAAGAAAATTGAAATATTTTGGTCATTTGAAACGTCACGAAAGTTTGGAAAGAACAATATTGGAAGGATATATGCCTGGGAAGAGAGGAAGAGGAAGGCCAAAGAGAAGATGGGTGCAGGATGTGGCGGATGATCTCCAGATGGGTGTATCAGACGCGGGACATCTTGCTTATGATCGAGAGGTTTTCCGGAAGGTTGTTATGGCAGCGAGTTCTGCAAAGGACATGCTACTGAATGAATGAATGAATGAATGAGGAAGTATAATATCATTAAATGGCAAATCAGAAGACGAGATCGAAAATAGATGCAATAAGGCACACCAACTCATTGGACAAATGGCACCAATACTAAAGAACAAACATGTATCAATAACTACTAAGAAAGCACTTTGCAACACAATCTTCCTACCAACTCTATATTACCAATGCCAAACCTGGAAAATAACAGAATAAGAGAAAAAAAATCACAATAACAGAAATGAGATTCCTGAGAAGAATACTGAATGTATCCTATAGAGATAAGATCAGAAATGAAGAAATCAGGACTAAAGTGGGTGTTATAGCTGTGCTAGATTTTATTAGAAGGCAGCAAGTCTCCGGAGTCTCCTGGCGAAGTGGTCAAGCCGTTTGACTCGGGCTCCGAAGGTGGTGGGTTCGATTCCGGGCCGCGTCCTTCGGTTCAAGAGTGAAATTTTTCGGAGACTTTCGTCGCTAGAGCTACGGAGTTCGTGCTTTGTGTGACTCTTTCCGCGCTGAGGAAAGAGACTGAACCATATGGGATAAAATTCCCGGTGCAATGAAGTCGACCCTGTCAACTTTTAAGCGACTTTTTTTTTAAGCAGTAAGTCAGATGGTTTAGCCATGCAAGTAGGTTACCAACTAATAGTATACCACAACAAGCAATGATGTACAGACCAGAGGGAAGCAGAGGAAGGGCAGACCATGTAAACGATGGACGCAGGGAATAACAGAGTCCATGGGAATATCGATACATGAAGCCCATAAGCGGGCATTATCCCTCTGTTGCTTGCTTGCGTTCGCTGGCTGTGAACTCCAGCGCGAAGTCCTGTATGCCGGATGAAGACATCCTGTTGTCCAACATCAGTGTGATGTCATACCGGACTGAGGTTTGCGTGAGTATCCGTTGTCCCATATCTGGCTTATTGGTGTGCAGACTGGTGGTTCCTCGCCGTGCAGGCAGATACTCTCCGAATTCGGAGGATCCCGCTGTTTATACTTCACCTCAAAACCGCAAGGTATAAGAGGAACATGATGAGATTATATCAAATGAGATTATTGTATTTATTTGTCTCACGTATTGTATTTTTTGTCTCACTTATTGCATTTATTTCTCCCGTATTGTATTTAATTGTCTCACGTATTGTATTTGTTTCACGTATTGTATGTATCTATTCACCTCAGGTATTGTATTTATTTGTCTCACATATTTTATTTATGTGTCTCACGTATTGTATTTGTTTCTCACGTGCTGTATTTATTTGTTTCACTTATTGTATTTATTTCTCACGTATTGTATTTATTTGTCTTACGTATTGCCGATTTTTTGGCATTTCCTAGAGATCAGAACACCATAGACCGAAATCTGTGGAGAGATATGAACGCTTACGCCAGCTGGCAAGGCACTTGATGATGATGATGGTGGTGGTGGTGGTGGTGGTGGTGGTGGTGGTGGTGGGGTGGTGGTGGTGGTGGTGGTGGTGGTGGTGGTGGTGGTGGTGGTGGTGGTGGTGGTGGTGGTGGTGGTGGTGGTGGTGGTGGTGGTGGTGGTGGTGGTGGTGGTGGTGGTGATGATGATGATGATTCTTGACAACCTCATTAATTTTCTCAATGTTATTATTATATTACCATTTACTAGCATATAGCCCTTATTGCAATTTGCTTCTCACCATCATTTTACTAACATTAACTCAATTTCTAAATTTAATTGTGAACATTGTTTCCCGAACTTCTCCGTGTCTAAAGGCGTCTAGGATGTTGCTGAAAGATGGTGTTTCAGGTTATAATATTATATGCCGTTGTCTATCCAACCAGTATCTCTCCTCTCTCATTTCTCTCTTCTAGACCATTTCCACAGCCACACTTGCATTACTTTATTCTTAAATCTTATTGTTGAAATCACCCTGTACTTGAGTTGTTTTCACAGTTTTACATTGTGCTATATTATAAATTTTTTTATTCTCCAATCTTATCCTTGAAATCACCCTTACTGTAGATGTTTCACAGTTTTTACATTGTGCTTTAATACAGGTTTTTATTCTCCAATCTTATCCTTGAAATCACCCTTACTGTAGATGTTTCACAGTTTTTACATTGTGCTATAATAACAGTTTTTATTCTCGAATCATATCCTTCAAATCACCCTGTACTGCAGTTGTTTCACAGTATGTACATTGTGTTATAATACAAGTTTTTATTCTCCAATCTTATCATTGAAATCACCCTGTACTTGAGTTGTTTTCACAGTTTTACATTGTGCTATATTATAAATATATTTATTCTCCAATCTTATCCTTGAAATCACCCTGTACTGTAGTTGTTTCACAGTTTTTACATTGTGCTATAATACGTTTTGATTCTCCAATCATATCCTTTAAATCACCCTGTATTATAGTTGTTTCACAGTTTTTACATTGTGCTATAATAACAGTTTTTATTCTCGAATCATATCCTTCAAATCACCCTGTACTGCAGTTGTTTCACAGTATGTACATTGTGTTATAATACAAGTTTTTATTCTCCAATCATATCCTTGAAATCACCCTGTACTACAGTTGTTTCACAGTTTGTACATTGTGCTATAATACAAGTTTTTATTCTCCAATCTTATCCTTGAAATCCCCCTGTACTGTAGCTGTTTCAAGTTTTTACATTGTGCTTTAATAAAAGTTTGTGATATGTCCTTTACAGAACTTCGCAGTCACCCCAGTATTTTTTGGCTGTTAGTGATTTCTGGGCAAGTTCATGTTCAATAGTTTGCCATAGCTTTCTGAACGACCGGCACTCGTGCCATTTTCATTAAAAACAACCAACGTAAGGCAGTCTGCTGCCAAATCGCCCTCAGCTATGTTTCGAACGCGGTATGCGGGATTACGAACGGCACTGGTAAACTATTCGCCACAGAGCCATGTTAAATTCTTTATATCAAGCATCACTTTCTACTTATGTGCTGTCTGTCGGTTTGATATTATTGTCTATTATCTTGCCTCATAATGTTACTGACAGGTTTCTTCTTGATATTGTCATACAGGGTGTTTATAAAGTCCCACTACACTTTGTATGTAGAACAATGTTGAAAAGTCAAGACATTACGTCATCAAACAAATGTGCTAACATTAATTAAGTTAGTTACAATAGTTACTGCTATGGCCTAACGCTCTTTTGAGCAAGCTGGAAAATACCAATGAAATATTAATTATATCTTATTCAACAAATTTCTAACCGTAATGCGATGAGGGAGTTGTTTATCAGGAAATCTTGGTAAAAAAAAATCTTTGAACAACCGTCCGTGTGTATCGACCGCCATTTCGAAACACTTGTTCCACCAAATAAATTCTTTCTTCCGTTGATAACATCATTCTGTTTGGAGTGCAAAGAACTACTCCAGAAGACGACAGCCATTCGCTGCGTATTGATTCACGTTGGACTGTGGAGCACATTTTTTAATGACGTCATATACTTCATTTTTCAAAATTGTTCTACATCCAAAGTGTAGTGAGACTTATCAAATACCCTGTATTTACATTCACCGTGTTCATCTTTCTTCACATCCATTAGGCGTAAAATCAGTGTGACTACCTGCCAGTTTATTTATTTATTCGGTGTGTCTACCTACCAGTTTAACTATTCATTCGGTATGCCTATCTACCAGTTTAACTATTCACTCGGTGTGCCTACCTACCAGTTTAACTATTCATTCGGTATGTCTACCTACCAGTTTATCTTTTTATCTGGTATGTCTACCTACCAGATTAACTATTCATTCGGTGTGCCTATCTACCAGTTTATTTATTTATCCGGTATGCCTACCTACCAGTTTATCTATTTATTCAGTATGTCTACCTGCCAGTGTATCTATTTATCCTGTATGTCTATCTTCTTATTTATCCATTATTTCTAGTACTCATGCACACACGAAGATATGTATTTACCCATTGATCCACTCACATATTATATCCATCCATCCTTACACCCATGTTTTAAAGACATCCCTTGCACACTTCAACATATTTATTCACCCATTCATTCATGGACATATTATATTCATTCATCCATTCACCCATGTTTTAGATTTTCTCACCACCTGTTGCGTTTCGTTCCGGTTGCATTTTTTGTTTGTTGTAACGAAGAACGGATTGGCTAACCTCGTGACTGAACTGGAATCAATGACATGTCATTACATTACCCTGTCACGGCAGACCCAGCCGCTGTGTCTCTGACTCTACATCCGCTCTTTGCATTCCGCATAAACTCGGTCATGTCCGGACCCCAGACATCTTAATTACCATTAAAATGTTGCTGATAATTAAATCACCATGAAGCTTTTCTCGTGAAGCCAATGGTAGCATCCAACTTCACAACTCAGGGTCGCAAACAGAAAACCAGAGACTAGAAAAAAGGCACGGATTCACGAACACATACGTCAACAGTGGGCACAGTATTTGCTTGTCTGTGTGTCTGGTAGACATGTATCTAGGATGTGCCTCACATACGTCTCTGGCTGGCACCTTTCTTTGACAAGTTGCATGTGTACCTCTGGCAGATCTCTTTGATCGTCACTTCCTGGGGGTTTTGCAGAAGAATATTAAAATACTTAGACAATAACGACTTTCTAGGAACATTTGCTTACATAGGCCAAGATATACAAACGTTTTCAGGGGGATATTAGAAAAATTGAATGTATACTCTCTGGCTGTATCGAGAAATTATAGAAACATTGAAAACATTAACAACAGTTAGAAGAACGGGACAAGCAATTATGGTACAGCGTAATGACAAGACACTAGACAGCAATGTAGCGTGGTAAGGAAACATATCAGCATATACATTTGCTTGATAGCATGAGGGTTGGACAAAACATAGGCGACCATGTCTTACAGCACAGCAATAGTAGAAACACAAGGCAATATACACCATCATCATTGCGATCAGCATGGCCGAAAGATAAGAGTGCTCGCTCTTAAACTTCCGGCGTGCTGATGCCGAGGTCGTTTGTTCCGCCCCTTTACCGGTCAGTTGGACTATAATGTTGACTTTTTGTTCTTGACTTGGGGACATAAATTACATGTACCACAGAAGTCGGAGTGGGTTCGCCTGATGGCAGGGGACACTGGTAATAGGGAAAGCTAATGCTCACGTAACAATCAGTAAAGTGCACTGTATTAGCTTATATATGGAACACGCTAGAGTTAAAAGCGAGCGAACATAAAATATCATCATCATGTGCTGATAATATTACGTGCTGTATGCATTATCGTGCTGATAAATGTGGGCGGTCATGTTTCACCATCTCGCATGATCACCAGAGTGGTGGATCAGCTCTGTGTTCTTCTCTCTACCATGCCAGGTGGTATAAACAGTTATTTATTTCGCTGCCTTTCCCTTGTTCTTTTCCCCCAATGTTGCCAGTTGTAGCGAAATGCTTCACGTTTACCCTCTTTAACAATACCAAATAAGGTCCCTACCCATATACAAATTGGGTAAACCTGTTTCTAGAAAGTCGGGAGAACTTTATATATTTTTCTGGTGATTCTCCTTCTATACAATCGCGTACTAAAGAGGAAACTACAGGAGACGGAGAAAGATACTCCGTCTTGGTGTAAGTAGTGTAGGACACAGATTAAATTAGGAGATAGAGAAAGATAGTCCGGGTTGGCGTGGGTTGTGTAGAACAGATATTAAACTGTAGGAGATAGAGAAAGATAGTATAGTCCAGCAGTTGTATAGGACAGATAGGAAACTGTAGGAGATAGAGAAAAATAATCCGGTTTGGCTGAGTTGTGTAGGACACAGAGGAAACTGCGGGAGACGGATAAAGATAGTCTGGCAGATGTGTAGGACAGAGGGGAAACTGCAAGAGATAGAGAAAGATAGTCCGGTTTGGCGTGAGTTGCGTGTGACAGAGATTATATTACAGGAGACAGAGAAAGATAGTCCGGCAGTTGTGTAGGACCGAGGGGAAACTGCAGGAGATAGAGAAAGGTAGTCCGGTTTGGCGTGAGTTGCGTGGGACAGAGATTAAACTACAGGAGACAGAGAAAGATAGTCTGGCAGTTGTGTAGGACAGAGGGGAAACTGCAGGAGATAAAGAAAGATAGTCCGGTTTGGCGTGAGTTGCGTGGGACAGAGATTAAACTACAGGAGACAGAGAAAGATAGTGCGGTAGTTGTGTAGGACAGAGAGTAAACTGCAGGATATGGAGAAAGTCCGGCACTTGTGTAGGACAGAGAGGAAACTGCAGGAGACGGAGAAATATAGTCCGACAGTTGTGTAGGACAGAGAGAAAACTGCTGGAGACGGAGAAAGATAGTCCGGCAGTTGTATAGGACAGAGAGGAAACTACAGGAGACGGAGAAACATAGTCCGGCTTGGCGTTAGTTGCCCGAGACTCAATGGTCCAACGGGGGATAAACAGCAGACGTAGACAGAAAGGAATAAGTAGTGTGGCTTTTGAGTTTTTAACTGAACTTTATAAAAGGGAAATGGCTTCTCTACCGGTTTCCCGCGAATATATGGTCCGAAAGTTGATTTTGGTTTAGAGGTTAGCGACTTTTCTTCGTAATCTCGTATACTCTCGTAGGTAACGTGATGACGGTGAGAATCAGCAGTGGTTCGAATCGTATCGGTAACTTACAGGGTATGTGAGCCGGCCGCTCAGAAAGCAATGGCAAACTACTGAGCGTAATCTTGCCAAGAAATCAACGTACAGCTGAAAGATGCTGGTGTTGACAGCGATGTCCTGTAAAGGATATGCCCCCCCCCCAAAAAAAAAAAGTTGGTTTTGCTTCACGACTTCCTCCGTAATCCCGTATATCCACGTGAGAAACACAGCTGCGCGAGATTCGGCAGTGGATCGCGTCGCGTTGGTTACTTAGGTGTATGTGAGCCTGTCGCTCAGAAAGCAATGGCAAACTACTGAGCGTAATCCAATATAGCCAAGAACATTAACAACAGCTGAAAAATGCTGGTGTTGACTGCAACGCCCTGTAAGGGATATGCAACTTTTATTTTTAAAGTATAGTAAAGGACGCTCGTACATGCCACAAGGCGAATTGGACATATGGTGCTAAACCCATATTTATATAAACCAATGGCCACTGGCCGGCTTCGTGGCTTAGAGGTTATGACTTTTTTCCGTAATCTCGTATACTCTCGTAGGTAACGTGATGACGGTGAGAATCAGCAGTGGTTCGAATCGCATCGGTAACTTACGGGGTATGTGAGCCGGCCGCTCAGAAAGCAATGGCAAACTACTGAGCGTAATCTTGCCAAGAAATCAACATAAAGCTGAAAGATGCTGCTGTTGACAGCGATGTCCTGTAAAAGATATGCAAAAAAAAAAAAGAAAACAAAAAAATTGCCACTGGGTGGGTAAGTTTGTCAGAATCAGGCCGGCTATGTCTACTTCTCATAACCTTTCCTTGTATCCATTTTAGACCCCACACCACCAGTAATATATGGAGATCACGATTGTTCACATTGAGGAGTGTTCTAAATGATCTTGTGCTTCCAAAACATCGTGTGCTATGAATAATTGAGTTGTTCGGGCTTGCCCTTGATCAGTGCTCCTTGTGCCTGTCTGTGGTGTGCCCTGCCCTATGCCGTGCACTTTATTGTTCAATTTCCAGCAAGCATTATCTGTTGTGCCGGTCTCTCTGGCCGAGGGGTTACAACACTTTCTCCGTAATCCCGTTTATTCCGCAGGGTCTCGTAGCGGGCGAGAGCTGGAGGCGGTTCGACCCCCGCTGGTGACTTGCGGGATAACTGAGCCGGCCGCTCATAAAGCAATGGCAAACTACTGAGCGTAATCTTGCCAAGAAATCAACAGACAGCTGAAAGATGCTGCTGTTGACAGCGATGTCCTGTAAAGGATATTTTTTTTTTAATTCGCATATCCTTTTTACAGGACATCGCTGTCAACAGCAGCATCTTTCAGCTGTCTGTAAAGGATATGCAAATTTAAAAAAAAATAAAATTATCTGTTGTGCCTTGAGATGTGTGGGTTGTGACCTAGAGGCTATGAAGCGTTTGACAACTCTTCGACATACAGAGTCGAGGCTGCAGACAATATGGAAGCCTTGCGTAGATTTCGATGGTTTGGGCGTCGGTCGTTCAGAAAGCAATGGCAAACCTATGATCATAAAGAATGCCTAGTACAGTGGTTCTCAACCGCTGGGGAATTCCACTCCCCCCCTCCCCCGGGGGAATTTTAGGGTTTCCATGGGGAGGGGTGGGGGAATTAAGATTATTTCAAGATCGCGTTAATACAAGAACCGATTACTTGATATTGTGAAAGGGGGGCGTTAAAACTCTCAAATGGTGGACAATAGAGAGACGAAAAGACCCTCTCCGACGGGGGAGACAAGGAGAAGGGTGGAAATTGCCCCAACGATGGAGAAGACGATGGGAAACCTCCCTGACGATGGATAAGAGGGACGTGCAGGAAACCCCTCCGGAGTGGGACAAGAGGAGACAGTAGGAAACCTCCCCAACGATGGACAAGAGAGATGATACAATTCGACCCCTACGCTTGACAAAAAAACGCTGAACAAAGACCCAAGAAAACAAGCCCAGACGATAACAGCCCCCCCCCCCCCCAGGGCAAGCACAAGAAAGCAGATGATAAAAGACAGCCCCTCCCACCCCCCCCCACCCCCCCCCCCCCCACCCCCGCCCCCCCCCCCCCCCAGGGTCAGCCCCGGACAAGAAAACACCAAACGAGAGGGATGGGCAAACCGACAATGACAGCAGACACACCAGCAAAACGACAGAAGCAAAAAGGATGGCAAAAAGAGGAACTCGGACAGACATGCAGAAATAGAAGCTGTCCAACGCACAAAAGACCAGAAAACCTATACCGCACTATGAACCACCACAACTATAACCAACGTCATTAAGACGGGTTGAACGAGGTGGAAAGTTTCTTTTTTTTTGACAAATCGGAATCGGATTGATATTGTTTTTCCCTTCATACTGTACGGTTCTGTACGTCTCACCCTTCAAAATTCATTTTATAAAGTAAGTAGACCCACAGTTTTATGTGGACGTCTAGACTTGTTTTGGTATGTGCTGTTAAATTTAGCTTCCATTATTACGTATACTGTGTAGGGGCGGGGCGGGATTTTTAGGTAAAAAATACGAAAGGGGGTAATGACGTTCTGAAAATATTGTGAAGGGGGGCACGGGCCACATTTTTAGGTAGGAAATACGAAAAGGGGGGGGGGGATGATGTTCTGAAAATATGCTGAAAGGGGGCACGGGCTAAAAAAGGTTGAGAACCACTGGCCTAGTAAATCACAAGCAGACAAAACATGAAAAGGCTGATTGCGACGTCCTGTAGAGGACACGCAGCTTTACTCATTGATCTTCGTGGGATGAGTTCACCGTCATGGAATGAGTTCACCGTCATGGAATGAGTTCACCGTCATGGGATGAGTTCTCCGTTATGAGACGAGTTCACTGTCATGGGATGAGTTCACCGTCATGGAATGAGTTCACCGTCATGGAATGAGTTCACCGTCATGGAATGAGTTCACCATCATGGAATGAGTTCACCGTCATGGAATGAGTTCACCGTCATGGAATGAGTTCACCGTCATGGAATGAGTTCACCGTCATGGGATGAGTTCTCCGTTATGAGACGAGTTCACCGTCATGGGATGAGGTCACCGTCATGGGATGAGTTCTCCGTTATGAGACGAGTTCACCGTCATGGGATGAGGTCACTGTCATGGGATGAGTTCACCTGGGGGAGCGTGTTGAGATAGTCTGATCATGCCGCCTGACTACCCCTGCGTTCCTCCCAGTGACGTCAGCTCCGCTGCACCATCAGTGGCTGGGGCTAGTGAACGCACTTTCACAAGCCTGGCTCGAAGTCAGCCGCGGGTGATTTGGGAAGAGGTCGCTTTGCGTTGAATTTCACAATCACATGAGCGTTGGCCGTTCAGAAAGCACCGGCAGAAGATGTGAATAATATACTGACAGATTGCTGAAATATAAAATTGTCTGCAACATCACAGACAGCCAATAAATAATAGGGTTAATTGCGACGTCCTGCAAAGACCATGCAGCCATCTTTTATCTGCAACACTCTGAAGCTGACTATCCCGGCATGCCTGTGTCATGTGATGTTTATAAAGCGTCCTGGTTGTTTTTTTTCTGGGATTCTGTCCACCATCAATTGCGCTGTCAGCAGTAAACCGGACACGCTTATGGATTGGAGCAAGGCAGATAACTCTTATTATCTCAGACGTGTGCGTATTTTATCTTAAACACATGATTTCAGAACCACCAGAGGGGCCATTGAACCTAGAACAATCCCGGCGACAGAACCACCAGTGGGGCCATTGAACTTAGACCAGTCCAGGCGGCAGAACCTGCAAGTCATCGATTATGTGTTGACACAACCACATTTTACGAACGTTGTAAGATCATCAAAATCAATTCCAAGGGCAGACTGTATTCGTGACAATGCTACAGTCGTCTGTAATCTGAGGGTGAAACTGAAATAGAGCTCCAGAAATGAAATATAGCACCCAGGTTCCAAACAAATATTTTGCAAAATGAAGACAATGTTAGAGAACAATTCACTATAACTGTAAAGTAAATTACTTGAATGTTCAATACAAGAGAGAGAGAGAGAGAGAGAGAGAGAGAGAGAGAGAGAGAGAGAGAGAGAGAGAGAGAGACTGAGAGAGAGAGAGAGACTGAGAGAGAGAGAGACAGAGAGAGAGAGACTGAGAGAGAGAGAGAGAGACTGAGAAAGAGAGAGAGAGACAGAGAGAGAGAGACTGAGAGAGAGAGAGACAGAGACAGAGAGAGATAGAGACTGAGAGAGAGAGAGAGAGAGAGAGAGAGAGAGAGAGAGAGAGAGAGAGAGAGAGAGAGAGAGATGGCAAGAATGCAATAAATGTATTCACATATCAATCAATCAATCATGTGCCATGCCGGAAAGCGTGGGCGGTCATGACTCGCCGTTTCACTCGATCACCAGAGTCGTGGATCAGCTCAGTGTTCCTGTCTCGTCCATGCCACGTGGCCAAGCCATCCAGGTATTTTCCTCTCGGTCTTCCTCTTGGTCTGTTCTACTCGATCTTGCCAGTTGTCACCAAGTCCTCCAATCCATTTCTTCTCATAACATGTCCAAAATATTTTGACTGTCTACGTCTAATTTCTCTTATCAATTTGCGAGTTTCAATTGTCTCCTGTAGTACTTGGTCATTGGTTTTTCTATCTGTCCATGGTATTCTTTGCATTTTCCTCAGAAACCACATTTCTGCAGCCTTCAGATTTTTTTCAGCTTGACTGCACATTGTCCAAGTTTCACATCCATACAAAAAAACAGGCTCTATGTATCCACTCAACACTCTTTTTCTCGTTTCAGTTGACATCATTTTATTGGTCAGAATTTTTTTCATCTTACTAAAGGCTACTTTCGGCAGGGCGATTCTTGTTCTAATATCTTCAAGGCATCTCCCATCAGATGTTATGACTGTTCCGAGATAATTGTATCAATTCACTTGTTGAATAATATTCCCATTTACTTGTATATTACATTGTGGTACTTCGTTCTTCCTAGTGACGACCATAACCTGTGTCTTTTTACAATTTAATTCTAACCCCAGTTGCTCACTGTGTACAACAACCGCATCTACTAATTGTTGCAGGTCCTGCGCATTGTCTGCAATTAATACTGTATCATCTGCACATCTAATGTTATTGATGTTTCGTCCTCCAATGCTGATTCCATTTATATCTTCTACATTTCTGAAAATATTTTCACTGTACAGGGAAAACAAATCTGGAGACATTACACATCCCTGTCTCACATCTCTCTTAATAGGCTGATATTGACCTACTTCATTATCAATTCTGATGGCAGCTTGTTGTTTCCAATATATGTTCTGTTACCAGTCATAAGGTCTTTCCCATCAGTCTATAGATCTGCAAGCATCTCTATCATGTTGACATTCTTACTTTATCGAAAGCCTTTGTGTAGTCAATAAAGCAAAGATTTAGGTCTTTGTTTACTTCTATAGAACGTATAATTACTGTTCTCAGTATATACACAGCATTTATTGTACCCTTGCCTTCTACAAACCCACATTGTTCTTCTTCTATTTCGGGTTGTATTCTCTTCCTAACTCTTTGCATGCTAATTCTTAGTAACATTTTCGTGATGTGGCTCATTATACTAATTGTTCTACGCTGATCACATTCCAAGGCTCCTTATTTCTTTGGGATTGCAATAAATACTGAATTCATAATTCGTGAGGTTTATCTCCAGTACCATATATTGTGTTCAGCAGTCTGGTGACTTGATCTATTCCATATTCTTCTAAAGCAATTTAATCATTTCTGTTGTCATGTTGTCTGAACTGGGGTCTTGCCAGTTTTCTTATGGTTAAGAACATTCTGAACCTCCATCTTTTTTTGTGTGCATATCCCAGGACGTTGCAGTCAACATCAGCATTTTTCAGCTGCTGTTGATGTACTATGCAAGATTACGCTCAGTAGTTTGCCATTGCTTTCTGAGAGACCGGCTCACACACCCCGTAAGTTACCAACGCGGCGAGAACCGCTACCGATTTTCGCGCAGGTTACGTTACTCACGAGAATATACGGGATTTCGGAGAAAGGCATTAACCTCTAAGCCAGGGAGACCGGCTCTTCAAAATTGACGATCCTTAATTATTATTTCGAATATCATACTGTTCTTCTCTGTTATCATCATAGGGGTTTTTCACATAACCTGACGATAAATGTAAAATCTGATTATGATTTTTCCATCTTTTGTTTTTAGGCAGCTTGTTGATGTACGGGTTCTTATATTAGTAAGCTCCCGAATTCTTGTGTGCATTAATTTGGTATTTTTACAGTTGTGTTGTTTTTCAAATTCTATGCAATTTTCCTCAAGCCATGCTTCTTGTGCCTCCTTACGTAATGTTCTGACTTTTGTGTGAATTTCTTCATACTCGGCAGGATTATCTTTGTTGTGTCTTCTTGTTTCCATTAGTTGTAACGTTTCTTCAGTCATCTATTTCTTTCGACCCACTTTCTTTAATTTTGGAATAGCTGTTTCTGCAGCCAAACTGATTGAATTCTTCAACATTTCCCATTGATCATCCACGTCTTGAAATAGAGTCTCTAGATCAGACAGTATATCAAATCTGTTCTTTACTTCTATGTTAAAATTGTCTTGTATTACCTTGTTACTTTTCAATGTACACAGATCATATTAAGTGTTTCCTGGTTAGAACATTAAGAAATGTGATAATAAAAGCTTGCAGGCGGAGACAAGGGATATACCGGGAAAGCGTACTTGCAGTTGTGTGTCTCAGGCCATAGGACAGAAATGAAGACAGTCATTATTATCTTTATCATGTATTATGCCGATACGCGAGGGTGGTCATAATTTACCATCTCATACGATCCTCAGAGTTTCAGATCCTGTCCGCATTCTTACCCCGATAATCTCATATGGCCAAACCATGCAGGTATTTGCATCCTTGTCTTCCTCTTGTTATTTTCTCGTTAAGTTTTCTCATTAAGTGTCACTAAGTTTTCAAGTGTATTCCTCCTCATAACAAGTACAACAAATCTTGACTGTCAAGGTCTGTCTTCTCTAATCAGTTTACTGCTTCTAGACGTACTGCCTCTTTATCTTTCGGTCCGTCTGTGGCATTTTTACATTTTTCTTACACAGAATGCAGCCACAATTAGATGTTTCTCGACTTGCCTGCTTACTATCCGTTTGTCACCTGCTTACAACTGTATATTTTCTGTATTGCAATTAAACACTGTTTTTTCTTATGTTATAGGCGAGTGTTTTTTTTTTTATCTTTCAAACGGCAACTTTTGCTATGGCGATTCTTTTTCACATGTTGACAAGGCATCCTCCGTGTGATATGTTCCAATGTCAATCGATTAAACTATTTAAGAATGTTTCCATTTAGTTAGTTAGTTACATTGCTGTATTTGTCTCCTGGAAATGCAGCTCCTTTACATTGTCTGCAATCAACACTTTATCCGCATGTGCTTATTATATTGCTGAAGCTGTGTCTTCCAATAGTAATTCCCCTTATGCCCTGTAAATTTATCATAATAATTTCTCTACGTATGAAAAACCAGGTTTGAAGACATGAAACAATCCTCCCGCGCATGATTGGCTCTCGTGATCGGCCAGTATTGAACCTACTTTGTTATTAATGTTTATGGCAGCTTATTGTTTCCTATATATTTTCTTCAAAATTGTTATGTCTTTCCCATAATGTGGATATCTATATCATGTCGATATGTCTTAATTCTATGGAAAAATTGTATGTAGTCAATAAAGCAAAGATGTAGTCTTCGTTTACTTCTATCGAACGCTATTCTGGTGTTCTCAGCAAATACACATCATCTTAAATACTCTTCGTGCCTTCTACAAACCCACATTGTTTTTAACATATTTCGGTTGTATTTCCTTCCTAGCCTATTGCAAAATGATTCTTAACAATATCTTTCTGATGTTATTTATTATGCTCATTGTTCAATACTGATCATATTCAGAGGCCCCTAATTGTTTCCAATTGCAATTCACAGAGGTTTGCACAAGACACGAGGAATCTTCGGTATGATCTATTGTGTTGAGAAACCTTGTAACCAGATCTATTGCACATTATTCTAAGGCATTGATCATTTCCGTAGTGATGTTGTCTAGATCCTGAGTCCTGTGGCATATCATATAGTTAAGGGCATTCTGAACGTACGTCTTCAGAATTAGTTATCTATCATCTTGTTGTGATTGTGACGGACTCATCCAGTATGATGAGAAGGATGACGACAAGCATGCTTCAGACAGAGTGGCAGACTTCTATCCAAAAATCAAACATAGAGAGGATCTGTTGGCTATTTTCCCCAAGATATGCTGGGGTGGTGGGAAAAGAGCAGGTGAACAGATTGGCTGGGTATGTATCACTTGGTGGGGAAATGGCGCATGAAAATGCCGACGAGGTCGGGGCCCATTGGAATGATATATATATATATATATATATATATATATATATATATATATATATATATATATATATATATATATATATATATATATAGTGCACACGAACAGATAGATCATCACAGCATATATATATATATATATATATATATATATATATATATATATATATATATATATATATATATATATATATATATATATATATATATATATACTAGCTGACCCTGCCCGGCTTCGCCCAGTCCCTGGTGGGAAGCATCTCATTTAATTCATATAAGTAGTCATATAAGTTCCCGTTCCCGTTACCGACTATCTGTCTGTCTGTCTGTCTGTCTGTCTGTCTGACCCGGCCCGACATCGCCCAGCTCCTGGTGTGAAGCATCTCATTTAATTTATATAAGTAGTCATATAAGTTCCTGTTCCCGACTGTCTATCTGTCTGTCTGTCTGTCTATCTGTCTGCCTGACCCTGTCCGGCTTCATTAAATTCATACAACAAAAAAAAATGTAACTTAAAAGAACGTTCTACCACACACCATCCATTATTTTTAATGAAAACTCTTTCTAATCACCTGCATGACTACAGTAACTTCTTAAGCAAAAAAAGATGAGTTACAATGTTATGCATTGTGCATCATTTTTATGAAAACTTTGAAAATGCCTTACAGATTGTATCATTATTTATTATAACTCATATGCCGGTACATAACTATGGACAAAGAGTTTATAAATCTTTGAAAACGATGCCACAATATGACTATAAGTTATACAGAAAAGTTATGCCCCTTGAAATAACTTTTACAGAGTTAGGTCCCCTGAGATATATGAAATTATGATGAAAAATGAAAAATGAAATAATACTGAGTAAGCAGGCGATTTCACACTAACAAAATATCACAGTTGTCAGCGCTGGATTGAAAGGAAGGCGTGTAGAAAATTTCATCTCAATCGGATGGGCCGTTCGCGAACAAATGAAGGCCATACATACATACAGAGATACATAAATACATACAGAGATACGCACATCCTAATTTATATATAAGATATATGCTGTGATGATCTATCTGTTCGTGTGCACTATATATTACCATTGGCACATTTCCGTCTTAACAGACGATAGTTTGGTACATTGTGCTTCAAAAAGGCTTAATAACTGTCATATGGCAATAACTACGATCCATGGCGGTGGCGAGTGTGGCTGGTAAGGCCAATTCTTGCTGCAAATGTTTGCCCACAGTAGGTGCATGTGAAAACATGGTCATTTCCACCATTTTGCACCATCTTACGTCTCTCACGCTCTGTGTGTCCTTTATCTGCAATCATTTTCTCCTTTGTCTTTATTCCATTTCTGATAGTTGCCCTCCACGCAATACGTTCAGCGGCGACGTGCTCCCATTGTGCATTATCAATGCCTGTATCAATCATGTCCCGCTTACACACATCTTTGTATCGTAGTAGAGGCCGACCCTGAGATCTCCTACCCGTCTGTAATTCACCAAAAAAGATGTCCTTTGGTATTCTACCATCATCCATCCTCCTAACGTGTCCTATCCATCTAAGTCTACGAAGACTGAGCATGGAATACACCGTCACACAACCTGATCTTTCCAATACTTCAGTATTTGTGATTTTGTCTTGCCACTTAATATCAAGTATTCTTCGCAGACACCGCATATGAAAGCTGTTTAAACTTTTCTCTTGGCGTGAGTAAGTTGTCCAGGTTTCACTGCCATAAAGAAGAGTACTAAGGACACAGGCTTGGTAGACGAGGACTTTTGTTTTGGCAGTAAGCTTCCTGTTCTCCCAGACTCTTTTTGCTAACATGTTCATTGTTGTTGCTGCCTTGCCAATCCTGATGTTGATTTCCTGATCGAGGGATAATTTGCTATTTACCTCTGATCCTAGATATGTAAAATGGTCTACTATCTCCAGTTCGGCGTCGTCAATAAAGATTGATGGTACACCATGTGCACCTTGTGACATAATCTGTGTCTTCTTTTTGTTAATTGTTAAATCAAATTCAGAACAAGCATTGGAGAATGCAGATAGTAGATGTTGTAGTTCTTCCTCAGAGTGGGTCGTAATCGCAGCATCATCCGCAAAAAGCAACTCTCTGATTAGTACCCTGCTAATTTTGGTCTTGGCCTTCAATCTCTGAGCATTATAGAGGCCACCATCTGAGCGTGAGTGAATGTATATACCGACATCCTGATCACGAAAGGCATATTTCAGTAGAAGTGAAAAGTATATCCCAAATAGGGTGGGGGCTAGTACACAACCTTGCTTAACTCCACTCTTGATTTCAAACTCTTCTGAAGTTGAGCCATCAAACTTGATTATACCCTTCATGCCTGTGTGGAACGATTCCAAAATGGACAGAAGAGTTGGTGGACAGCCAATCTTCTTTAGTGCTTTGAACAGACCCTCACGACTGACCAAATCGAATGCCTTTGTGAGGTCGATGAAGGCAATAAACAGTGGCTGATTTTGTTCCCGGCATTTTTCTTGCATCTGTCGCAATGAGAATATCATATCAATGGTAGACCGGTTCTGGCGGAAGCCGCACTGTGATGATTCGGGGTAGACTTGATCTCCCAGGACTTGAAGTCTGCGCAGGACAATTCTGGCAAATACTTTCCCAACAATACACAGAAGTGAGATACCCCTATAATTGTTGCAGTCGCTCCGATCTCCCTTGTTCTTGTACAGCGTTATGATGTTTGAATCTTTGAAATCCTGTGGAACTTGTCCTTCTTGCCAGCATACCTCTATTAGCTGGTGGATCTGTAGAGCGAGGGTGTCTTGCCCACTCCTGATCACCTCTATTGGAATCCCATCCTTACCTGGAGCCTTGCCAGATGCAAGCTCATTTATAGCACACTTAACTTCTGTTATAGTGGGAAGTGTGTCCAGGTGGTCAAGAGTTGGTAGGGCCTCTATAGCGTTGAGGGCATCATCCGCTAGCTTGGTCTCACTTGAGTAAAGCTCTAAATAGTGCTCGACCCATCTATCCATCTGCTGTTTCTTATCAGTGATGATTTCTCCAGTCAAGGTTTTCAGCGGTGCACTTCTTTTGATCCTTGGACCACAGGCTTTCTTTATCCCTTCATACATGCTTCTGATGTTTCCCTTATCACTTGCGATTTGAATGGACTCACATAACTTGATCCAATAGTCATTCGCACACTGCCTGGCAGCCTTTTGTACATCCTTCCTCGCTTGCTTCAGCTCACTCAGAGTGTTACGCGTTGGTCTTTCCTTGTTTCTTAAGAGAGCTATCTTCTTTTTATCAATCAAGGGCTGCAGTATCTGGCTGTTTGCCGCAAACCAGTCCTGCCTCTTATGATCCACAGTGCCGTACACCCCTACCGCTGTTTTATAAATAGTTTCCTTAAGTTTACTCCATTTATCATTTACTATACAATTTTCTGATGTATCATTGAAAGCGTCCTCAAGTTGCTGTTGAAATTCAAAGCACTTTCCAGGATCGTGAGTGTTAATAATATTAATCCTGGGGCTAGACTTGTGTTTAGCTGTGTAGATTCTCTTTGGTCTCAGTCTAACCCTTGCAACAACCAAAGAATGATCTGTATCACAGTCAGCACTGTGGTAACTTCGAGTTAATGATGTATGGTTCAGATGTTGTCTTCGTGTGATAATGAAGTCCAGCTGATGCCAATGGCCGGATCTTGGATGTTTCCATGTGACCTTATGCATCTCTTTTGTTTTAAAAAAGGAGTTTGTAATACATAGGTCATTTCTCGTGCAATGCTCCAGCAGCCTTTGCCCATTATCATTCATGCGACCGATGTTGTATTTTCCAAGGCACACTGGCCATGAACTTGAGTCCTTGCCCACACGAGCATTGAAATCACCGAGCATATAAATGTAGTCGGATTTTGGAACTGCCTTGATCGCAGAGTCTAGCTGCTCATAGAACGTATCCTTCACATCATCAGAGGAAGTGAGTGTCGGTGCATATGCAGTGAGAATGGTGGCAAATCCACAAGAGGTTGCCAAGCGCAGTGATAATAATCTTTCATTACCTCCAGCTGGGATATCAATCATTCCCAGTAGCGAATTCTTCACTGCAAAGCCCACCGTGTTGCCTTTTTTTCTGCCTGCCCTCTTCCCTTCCAAAAAAAGGTGTAATTGTTTTCCCTGAGTGACCCTTCCTCAGCGAGGCGAGTCTCCTGCAGGCCAGCAATATCAATGTTAAGACAATTGAGTTCAGCATCAATCACAGCCGTTTTTCTCACATCGTCAATATTTGTCAAGTCAGTGGAAAATCCTGGACACATGGTTCTCACGTTCCAGGTTGCAAGCCGTAGCTTGAGGTTTCTATTATTCTTTTTATTAGTACCTGGTGCATTGGTTTTACAGCCTGCGATTCAGATTTTGTCCTAGCCCCAAGCACCCATTGAATCAGGCAGGCTGTGGCGGATCAGCACCCAATTGGCCGGGGGCTGCCCAGCTTGAGGCGGGCGGTAGCTGATCAGTGACACCTGTAGGTGTCTCCCACCGTCAGAGGCAACGCGTGGCGCCCCATGTCTACGCCAACTGACAAGGACTTATAACCCGTAACAGTTGCCTCTCGCTTTGATTCCGAGACCGGTTAAGACCAGGGATGGAGTTATTGCCTCTCCATAGCACAAAGCCTGGGCTAAAATAAAGAAACCATGTGTTGCCCATGCATCATGATCCCTCTCTCGGCCTGCCTAGTTCACTCCAGAGGAAAGTTAACACCTATACATCTGGAACAAGACAAGCTGCAGAAGCTGCCGGATCAGCAAAGCAATGCTCTAACTGTCCGCCTGTCGGAGCTTCGATCCTAGACCAGCTGCCAACCAAGGCTTAGGGCCTGGTCTGCCCTGCCATGACTTATTTTGTCTTTGGGTTGCATTTCCTCGCACCAAGATAAGGCTAGTACCCTCCCAATTGCGCTCTTCCGCCCGAAGCCGTTGGCACAATGTGGGGTGTCAGGTTTGGTAAGCGCCGCCCAACATTCGGCGCTGACAGAAAGCAGGTAGTACCGTCTACTGTCATACGGTAGCTCAGTCATATCTGACTAAGACCTGACTTACGCACTATATATATATATATATATATATATATATATATATATATATATATATATATATATATATATATATATATATATATATATATATATATATATCAAAGTGTATGTATGTAAATATGTATGTATGTAAATATGTATGTCCTTTATTTTTTCGCTAACGGCCCATCCGATTGAGATGAAATTTTCTACACGCCTTACTTTCATTCCAGAGCTGTCAACTGTCATAGTTTTTTTTCCTTCTTCCTCCTCCTCCCTCCTCCCCCTCCCAAAATACGTACGTAAATATATGATGATGATGATGAAAGAATCCCCGAACCAAAACGCTAGGGAAAGGGAAGAAAATGACGTGACTACACATTAGCTAAGGGACTTAACTCTAGAAAAAGTTATTTCAAGGGGCATAACTTTTAATAACATTGTTGTATAACTTATAGTCATATTGTTGTATCGTTTTCAATGATTTATAAACTCTTTGTCTATAGTTATGTACCGGCATATGAGTTATAATAAATAATGATACAATCTTTTAGACATTTTCAAAGTTTACATAAAAATAATGCATAATGCATAACATTGTAACTCATCTTTCTATACTTAAGAAGTTATCTAAAAGATGTTGAACAATATCATCGCATCTTTAGTGTTTTCCGCCATCATATCGACACGATTCGCTTGACAGCACTTCTCAGCGCTATCAAGCCAAGACGCCTTACACATTTCAAGCAGTCTGATAAGGGGGGAAAATGGCACGTCGTAATAGCACAAAAGAAACAAGCAGCTTCCAAGATGCATAGTGAGAAAACCGACCAGACTATCAAGAAGACGAACCTGCCTTTGGAGAGTCTGCATGCAAGCTGTAATAAAGTATCTGAACCTACAGTCAATGAAACTACCAATAAGAAGAGCGACGACTACCCACAGACGATCACAAAAACTTGTGAGAGGAAGGAGGACCAAGACACCAGAATGAGAAACACTGATTCAAACACAGTCAGATGGGTGGTCAAGCGGCTAAAAATGGAGCTTACTGATCAACAAATACAGAAGCAGCTGCAGGAAGAAAATCTTCACGTCAACATTTTGAAGGCAGAGCGGATTCTTACCTACTCAGAATTAAATGAGATGCTCCACACCAGGGACTGGGCGAACCCGGGCCGGGTCAGGCAGACAGACAGACAGACAGACAGACAGACAGACAGACAGACAGACAGACAGACAGACAGACAGACAGACAGACAGACAGACAGACAGACAGACAGACAGACAGACAGACAGACAGACAGACAGACAGACAGACAGACAGACAGACAGACAGACAGACAGACAGACAGACAGACAGACAGACAGACAGACAGACAGACAGACAGACAGACAGACAGACAGACAGACAGACAGACAGACAGACAGACAGACAGACAGACAGACAGACAGACAGACAGACAGACAGACAGACAGACAGACAGACAGACAGACAGACAGACAGACAGACAGACAGACAGACAGACAGACAGACAGACAGACAGACAGACAGACAGACAGACAGACAGACAGACAGACAGACAGACAGACAGACAGACAGACAGACAGACAGACAGACAGACAGACAGACAGACAGACAGACAGACAGACAGACAGACAGACAGACAGACAGACAGACAGACAGACAGACAGACAGACAGACAGACAGACAGACAGACAGACAGACAGACAGACAGACAGACAGACAGACAGACAGACAGACAGACAGACAGACAGACAGACAGACAGACAGACAGACAGACAGACAGACAGACAGACAGACAGACAGACAGACAGACAGACAGACAGACAGACAGACAGACAGACAGACAGACAGACAGACAGACAGACAGACAGACAGACAGACAGACAGACAGACAGACAGACAGACAGACAGACAGACAGACAGACAGACAGACAGACAGACAGACAGACAGACAGACAGACAGACAGACAGACAGACAGACAGACAGACAGACAGACAGACAGACAGACAGACAGACAGACAGACAGACAGACAGACAGACAGATAGATAGATAGATAGATAGATAGATAGATAGATAGATAGATAGATAGATAGATAGATAGATAGATAGATAGATAGATAGATAGATAGATAGATAGATAGATAGATAGATAGATAGATAGATAGATAGATAGATAGATAGATAGATAGATAGATAGATAGATAGATAGATAGATAGATAGATAGATAGATAGATAGATAGATAGATAGATAGATAGATAGATAGATAGATAGATAGATAGACAAAAAGACAGGGAGGGAGGGAGGGATAGACGGAGGGATGGGTCTATTAGACAGACAGACAGACAGACAGACAGACAGACAGAGATAGATAGATAGACAAACAGACAGACAGACAGACAGACAGGGAGGGAGGGAGGGAGGGATGGAGAGACGGAGGGAGAGACGGAGGGACGGGTAGGCAGACAGATAGACAGGGAGGGAGGGAGGGATAGACGAGGGAGAGACAGAGGGATGGGTCTATTTGACAGACAGACAGACAGACAGACAGTCAGACAAGCAGACAGACAGTCAGACAAGCAGACAGACAGACAGACAGATAGTCGGTAACGGGAACGAGAACTTATATGACTCATCTTTTGGTGCTTAATTGAAGAAGTTATCTACCGTAAATTTATTTGTACATGTAATAATTTTTATCTGGCCTTTTATAAGGGCCAAGAAAATATGAATTAAATGAGATTCTCCCCACCTTTTCGCTGCACAATGGAGCACCGAGAATAAACAAATGCCACGTCATACAGTACGTGGCATAACTACCTAACGGTAGTTTGTGGGCATTCGAGCTCCAGCCTTCGGTGAACTCAGAGCATTTCTGATACTTTCTAACAGGTAATACTCAAATGATTTGACATTAGAGCATGCGAGGGCGTTGGGGACATGTTGCTTACACCTACACACATCGACACTACGGACACAGGCGAGTTCACACTCCGTGGCCTAACAGTCCACACAATTGTGTAGGTTTGATTTGTAGGCTAAAAGCGTGAATGAGGGTAGCATGTGAAGGACTGAAGTCTGGATCAACCTCTGCATTCCTTAACGTTGTACATTGATCCGTTGACAAATAACATCATTCAGAAACCACACATATATGTCTGTCTGTCTGTCTGTTTGTCTGTCTGTCTGTCTGTCTGTCTGTCTGTCTGTCTACCTATCCGTCTATCTATATATATATAAGATATATGTAGACAGAGAGTCGGGAACGGGAACTTATATGACTACTTATATGAATTAAATGAGATGCTCCACACCAGGAGCTGGGCAATGCCGGGCCGGGTCAGACAGACAGACAGACAGACAGACAGACAGACAGACAGACAGACAGACAGACAGACAGACAGACAGACAGACAGTCGGTAACGGGAACGGGAACTTATATGACTACTTATATGAATTAAATGAGATGCTCCACACCAGGAGCTGGGCAATGCCGGGCCGGGTCAGACAGACAGACAGACAGACAGACAGACAGACAGACAGACAGACAGACAGACAGACAGACAGACAGACAGACAGACAGACAGACAGTCGGTAACGGGAACGGGAACTTATATGACTACTTATATGAATTAAATGAGATGCTCCCCACCAAGGACTGGGCGAAGCCGGGCCGGGTCAGCTAGTATATATATATATATATATATATATATATATATATATATATATATATATATATATATATATATATATATATAGTGCACACGAACAGATAGATCATCACAGCCTGGATAGAGTGGTGCTGCAGGAAGTGACCAGGGGGTGTGGCCGACATTGAAACCTCCTAGGATAGGGCAGACGGATATATAATCAGCAAATGGTCACATAATCAGACTGCTGCTGGTACCATTAGTATTGGGACTCTTCGCTGGGTATCGCAGATGATGACGGACGAGCTGGTGTGGGAATGTCCCGAGTGCTGTGAAATCAGCTATTGACTCAGCTCGACTCAACTCAACTCAACTCAGCTCAACTCAACTCAACTGGGAATATCAAACTGTTCCTCAAGTGAACCGTTTTAGAGGTCTTTCGTATACACTAGCCATGTATTTAATATTTAATCCTTGGTCATTATGACTTTGCTTCCTTTAGTTTTCACACAACTCGTTACGTGTTCTTTTGCTAGTGGGGTAATTAATTCTTGGGGGCATTAATTTGGTGATTTTGGTGTTGTTTTTCAATTTAACTGCAATTGTTTTACCAAAGCATGCAACTTTTGCGTGTTTATATAATTTGCTAATTGACCTTCGCATCTCTTTATATTTTTCAATATACATACACAACGAATTTTATTACAGCAGGGGTGATAAATCAAATACAAATAGCTGAGCTAGAAAATAATATGAAGACAATGAAACCTGTTTAAGCTCAGCGCCGGACAATAATCCTATAGAAATAAATGATATACTGGGAGAACTCGGCATTGAGACAATACCCAAGATTCTAAATTAGATATTAGACACCACAGAGATTCCCCCATACATCTGCAGATCCATGTCTTCACAATACAAAATAACAGGGAAAAATGAGAGTCGCACAGAAAAATCGGTATAGCTGAGCTAGAAAATAATATGAAGACAATGAAACCTGTTTAAGCTCAGCGCCGGACAATAATCCTGTAGAAATAAATGATATACTGGGAGAACTCGGCATTGAGACAATACCCAAGATTCTAAATTAGATATTAGACACCACAGAGATTCCCCCATACATCTGCAGATCCATGTCTTCACAATACAAAATAACAGGGAAAAATGAGAGTCGCACAGAAAAATCGGTATAGTGCTGAACGTTGCAAAACTGCTCTTTCGCATGAACATGGGGAGGAATCATACATAACAAAGGCCTCAAGTTTCACACACTTTGGGTTTGTTACAGGTAAACACACACGGAATGTAATCTTTATCTTATTGATGTTCATAGAAATATTTAATCTTTACCTTACTGATGTTCATTCAGACGTTTAATGTTTACTTGATTGGTGTTCATGCAGACATTTGATTTCTGCTTGAGTTGAATTGAGCTGAGTCAAGAACAGACATCATTGCACTCGAGAAATTTCCATAAGTGCTCACTCATAATCTTCAACAGACAGCGGAGAATTCCAATACTAATGTTGTCAGTTGCTATTTGATTATATGTCCGACATGCTTTATCTCTGAGTGACGACTGACTATCAGATCTGACCACATCTTGCTGCCGCATTCTCTCTAGACCATGATAGTCTATATGTTCTTCTGCATTATTCACGTCCTCCCAGAGGGCCTTAACCACATCTGCCTTAGCGTGCATCAAATTACCCCTCAATGATGCAGCACCAACCAATCTGTCTGCCTATTCATTTCCATACCAGAGTGTCCTGGAGAAACGATCCAGAGAATTCTCACAACCTGCGAATTGATGCATACCATTTCTGCTTGATTGATGTTCATTCACACATTTAAATTTTACTTTACTGATTTTCATACAGAGAATTAATTCTTACCTTATTGATGTTCATACAGACATTACATTTTACTTTACTGATGTTCATACAGACATTTAAATGTGTATCCTATTGATGTTCAAACATACATTTGTTTGATTTTTTAAAAAGAGCCATAGTAATGTTATGTAGATTATTTACAGGCACCTTAAGGCATAGTAGCTAGTGCGCTTGCCTACTGTGACCGGAGTTCGGGTTCAGTCTGGAAAACGGCCGAATTATTGTTTCCCACAAGTACGACTCTGGGCTTGACCCAGACTTGTAAACATAATCCAAAACCAAAAAATTGTCGGAGATTTCGGGAGAAGGGGGGGGGGGGCGAGGAAGGGCACTGGCTATGCCACCTCATATGCCGTTGTTGAAAATATATAAAAGCCGAATACTACACACCCAGGCGGCAGTATCTTTACCTGTATAGATTATTCGAAAATTGTTTACCAAAGAGAAACAACTATTTCACGTGGACTCAGTTTAGATGGGAATGTCGAGACACAGGGACATTTTGCATGAACTCAGTATAGATAGGAATGTAATCACGTAGCAACATTTTACATTAACTCAGTATAGATAGGAATGTAGAACATTCAGAATGGCTGCCTGGTCCAAGGATCGTCCGCCTTCCACAGTAGCCTTACCTGCAAGCCTATCAGACTGATCATTTCCTTGTACACCCGCATGTCCTGGCACGAAAATGAAACTAATCTTTGCCAGCCGAGACAGCTCCAGAGACAGCAACCACTTACTTCGGATCCACCCCATCTCTATCCTCTTGAACATGCTCACTGAGTCACTGAGGAAACATGCCCTGGTGAATGGCTGTGTCTCGAGCCATGTTATTGCTTTACTTACTGCGATGATTTCCATAGTCAGGCTACTTGTGGTCTCAACAAAAGCACCAGAGTCCCCCTTCACAATTATCCCTCCGGCCTGAGCCGTAAAAACCCATGATCTTCTCACTTGTCGAACGACCGACCCATCTGTGTAGATGACAGCATCACCGTCTAACGAATTCTCGAAAATCAACGCTTGTACTTCCGCCTCCACAGCAGCCGGATTTTCTTGTCTGCATTTTCTGTCTAGTTGGATGCAAACAGAAAAGGACGTACAGAAATCTGTTGGCACTTGTACCCACTCCTCGCCAGGTTCTAATTCCTCAAGTACACATACCAGTTGAAGAATGTCTTCAGCTTGACCCATTCACGACTTTCCTCTTTTTAAGCTGCTGTCCTTCACCTTCTTAATTTCACTATGGAGTG